>CM037852.1:28828404-28931816 GCA_021234595.1 Delia radicum | reverse complement strand
AGGGGCAACCCGCTGGAATATTAATTTGTGTAGAGGAGTACTTCCCTATATACACTTTGAATGATCGACCTATTAACAAGCGCTGTAATATTTTTATGACTTCCGGAGGAAAATTTAAATTAATCATTTTGTACACCAGACCATCGTGCCATACAGCGTCAAAAGCAGACTTGATATCCAACAATGCCATACCTGTGAACTTCATAATATTGAAGTTATGTTTGATTTTAGATTTAAATTTTGTATAAAGGATCAGAGGTGTTGTGACCAGACCTGAATCCGAATTGTTAACGTCACAAAATTTAAAATTTTTTTCCTTGATAACTTTCTCTAGGACTTTGCTTAAAGAGGATAACAAGCTGATTGGTCTATATGATAATGGACGTGATGCGACTTTGTTCGGTTTACATATAGCAATCACTTTTGCCTCCTTCCACGGTCTGGAAAATAGCTATATTTAAGGCAGTTATTTGCCAAGCTTTGCAACCCTTTTTTAGGAAGTGCCTTTAATATTTTATTACTTATACCATCGATGACATGTGATTTTTGTATCTTAAAACCGTATTTATTGTGGTAAAATCACTTAGACTTGATGAAAACGAATGGTTTGATTTGAATGTATTAGCAAGCAATTGACATTTTTCTTGAGCAGTATAGTAACGAGTACCATTACGTTTAAGAATTGGCATGACATTATGTTTCTTTAGTAGTACTTTTGAAATATTCCAAAAGGAAGAAGAATTTTTATCAAGGGATGCCAGAACATTGCTCCAAGATTTGTTTCTTTCAATAATGATTTCTTGCTTAATTTTTTTTTTTATTAAGTCTGTTTATTGCAATTATATCATCATTTTCTCTATTCAGCATCTACTGTCGTCTAAAAAAATTACGATTCACGATCAGCATTCTGGTATGTGTAGGTAGAGGTTTGGTTTTGGTAAAAATGGTTCTTTTTGCAACACTTATTTCTGTGGCATTCTTAATTACATTTTTAAAGTTATTGATTATTAATATGCTGTTTGAACTGATCCCAGTTAGCTCTATTAAAATCGTATACAAGATTCGTAGTGTGATAATTTGAACCATGGAGGTTTACTGTAACCGGTAGGTGGTCAGAGGTTAACTCATTCAAAGTAATAGGTTCCGAAAGTTTCATTAGTATATTAAAAAGTCTAAAGTTGATGATTGGTGAGATTCGTTAGAAGGTACATATGTAGGGTCACATGGGTACTTACTCCGAACGTTGTTGATTTAAATTTTCTGTTGAAGAATATTTCCCCAGCAGTTGGCACACAAACATCCCCACAATCGATGTCTGCTGTTGAAATCACCCCCTAGAATAAAATTGTTATTAGTACGAGTTAGCTTTAAAATATCTGCAGCAAAATTGTTATTTTTAATGCCGTTACGCCCAGCGCATGATGATAGATCATTGTGAAACATTAAAACCACATCAATTCATACATTGCACCAAATAAAAATTTAAATTTAAAAAATCTTTAACAAACTGAAGGTATTGAGAATTTTTTATACGTAAAATGTCCACTTCAGTTTGCACACACTTGCGGAAATCAAAATCTTGATAACCAATTGAACAAAATGAATTTTTGAAAAAATTATATCCACGGCCAATTTTGAAAACATATCTATCCATTAATACAATTTTTGGATCATGCAAATTTTGTTCATATTGCACTTCTAAATGGACTTTCATTAACTTTAAGTCTTTTTTTATTTTATCCTAGGAATTTTGCGGTAACTGATTTGTAATCAAGAAAATGTATTTTAATTGCTTTGATTTCTTTAAAAGTAATTCAAAAAATTAAATTAAGTTTTCACGCTCATACCTTTGAACCAGATATCGTTCTTCAATTAACACCTCTCCAACATTGTAACTCACATACACGCAGAGAAAAACATGGTTGAGGGAACCATATTCGAAGAGCATCATACATTTTTGGATTTATGATTGCGACAACCATGTTAATATGATTGTGACAACCATACTCTAATCTGCTTCTGTATCATAATATGATAATTAGATTACCATATTATGGTTCCAAATAAATCCCAACATTATCATATTATGGTTCTGGAAATTTTTATGAAAAAAAAAATTAAAGAATATATTCTATTAACAACCCGAAAAATTAAAAAATTTTAATACAATAATTTTAAATTTTGATGTTCTTAAAAAAATATCGAAATATTTTAGTTACACATAAAACCTGTATTTATTCCTGGAAAGCTCAATACTAAGTACTGTCGCTCTCTTTCGATGTCAATAAGAAAATTATATGAAATCGTAACAGTGCTGCCACGTTCTAGAAAATTGCGAGTAATATTTAGCCTTTAAATAAATAAAAATCCATTAAATTCTTTTATTTGCTAACAAAAAAAATTTTATTTACTCCACAACTACTCGGTAAAAAAGGAACTTGATGCATAAATTGGCCAATACAAAGAATTTTTTTTTTATTTTACATTAATTTAAACAATGCTTTGGTTCTACACTTAAAACACTGCATGATATTAATGAAACAGTTCCATTGGTTTTTTTGTACATTCAATGAAGAATTTAATTATATCCAAGAAATTTTATTAATATTATAAATTTTTTCATAAACTTTTTTTTCTGTGACTACGAAAATAAATGGTCCAATAAATTTTTGGGTAAATTTGTCTACCATCTAGTGTTATTTTAAATCATCCTTGTGGCAACGCTGTTGAGTATACTTACACAGTGATGTCACTTTTGCTCTTTAGATATAAGTTAAGGATTAACAGTAGTTTGAATATGAAAAAAATTGTTAATTGCAGGATCAACTGTTGAAACTCCCATATCATTTACTGCCATTGGATTGTTTGCTACAATTAGATTTTTTGGGTAAGAATAGAGACTCCGGATGCTTCTTAAGACAAGCTTTAAACTCTGTTTTCTGTTAAAGACATCACAGGCTGTTCTGCAAAAGCGATGGCAGATTTTTATTAAACTCAGCCTGATTCAGCAAATTTTCGTTACTTGGAGTAGGATGACATGTAACAAAAGAAATCTAACAAGAAAGGTTTTCCCAGGGCCACCCACCAATGTAGTTAACAATGTTGTTAAAAACAAAATTTATTATCGTTCAGCATAACGTTTTTGTGGAACATCGTCAAAACGATAACAATTTAGGTCTCGCTTTGAACAAAACTTTATCGTTTTTCTTAGAGAATCTGTTTCCTGGAATTCGTCAAATTCGTCAAAATCTGTTAGCTCTAGGCAAATTTAATAAAAAAATATTTATATCAAAGTTTTGATTAATTCTGTTTAAAAGAAATGTTTCAGTTTTTTTTATTTAAAAATAATAGTACAAAAAAACATTTTTTTTTCTTATTACAAGTCAAAATTTTTATTGAAAAAAATTTTAAAAGTTTTCATTGATTTAATGAATTTTTTTTAATGAAATTATGAAAAAATCATAAAAAATGTTAATGAAAAAAATACCAATGGGGCATTTCATCTCAAGTGACCGAACGTTTGAAACCGATGTCTTCCGATCGGGATGAAATTTGCACCAACGTTAGTCCTATTGGATAGTATTTTAGAACCAATTTTTCAACAACATCGGTCAAGAACTCTCTGAGTTAGAGTGGGTCAAAATTTAACATTTTTGCCAAACAGGTGTTTTTTCTCATCCACGTAACTTATTACCTATTGTTCTTAGCAAAATTTGTCCCAAATAGTTTCGATAGCTATATCTTCTATCTTTCTAAAAAAAATTAAAAAAAAATTAAAAAAAAAAATTTTGACTTTTTTTTGCAAAGTCAAAAACTTTTTTTACTTTTTTTTCAAAAAGTGGGTTTTTTTTTTTTTTTTTTTTTTTGCTCAAAAGAAAGCTTAGGTCTTTTCCTTTAAGAGCTTTTTGGTCGCTTAGTGGGATGCGAGTTGTATATCTATCAAAAAAATTTTTTTGTAACCCAAGACAAAGGTTTTAAAATTTTTGCATACAAACTATTTTGAATTTTTTCCTATTTGTGTGTAAGTGTTTCTAAAACCTTAAAAATAAAACTTATACTGAAAAACTAGACAAATTTACCTTTCCGACGGTATGTAACATACCTAACTAAAATTTCATACCCTCGATACTGTAATACCCACAATATGTTAAACTCCCAACATTTTTCCACGCCAACATTTTTTCTGAGTCTTGCCTTTCATTACGGCTTTTTTGTCAATCCTATAGGTAGTTTTGAGCTGACGTAATATTGAATGCAATTTTTATTGTCAAAATATCAGGTGCCCCAGAGACAAGTTTTTGAATAACGTGGAAATATTTATGGTCATTCTCCGAAATGCCAGTTTCTTTATTATTTTATGACTCTTGACTTTAAAAAGTGCGTGAAGTTAACAGGTAGTTTATTATTATTAGTAACATTTGGTTGAAATAGGTAATTCATTATTATTTTGCAACATGCGGTTAAATCACACTAATCCCTTCTTGACCCTAATAAAATATTTTAGACACATTCATTAAAATGCACTACCTTCATGATCTTAAAAAACTATTTATTGTCATTGTGAAGACATTCGGAAATCAGTTTTTTACAAACAGCGTTAAAGTTTAGACGTGTTTTATTTACATAATTTCTAACATAATTAATCTTCACAATGTCTACGGCTCCTAAAAAGGCTAAGATTGAAAATAAAATTCATGGTTCTTTTTGTTTTAATCCCTTTAACAAGAAGAGTCACAGATCATCAGATATGCGAAATATTTTCGACGGCTTATTAAAAAAATTCCCTACGCTGTCAAAACGATTGCTTATTTGTGGATCATGCAGGAAAGAGCTCGGAAAGTTGAAAGAATTACCGGATATGAATAGTAATGAGGCTTGCGTTGAAGTTGTTCCAGATGAAGACAATAGTAGTTGTGAGAATGATGACAGAACTGTTGATGATGATGGTGATTCCAACTTTTCAGTAGAGGGTATAAGTTCAAAGAATGAGTGTCAAAACCAATATCATAAGGATGCAGTAGAAGTTCTTGAACAAATAAAAGAGAAATACAAAACATCACAGAGTAGAGCTGAAAGAATTCAACTTCTCACACTTGCTCCAACGACATGGAGTTGTGCAAAAATAATGACTGAGTTTGGAACGTCTGAACGAAAAGCAAGAATTGCTAAAAAATTGGTTGCTGAGCATGGGATTCTCGCACTCCCAAACAAAAAGAAGGGAAAAACTTTAGAGTGCGAAACTGAAACTCTAGTAACTCAGTTTTATCAGCGAGATGATATGAGTCGCCTGATGCCAGGGGTGAAAGACTGCGTGTCTGTCCGAATAGATGGCGAGAAAGTTAAAATGCAGAAGAGAATGGTTCTGTGTAACCTGAAAGAGTTATTCGCAACATTTCAATCTGAATACGAGGATGTCAAAATTGGCTTCACAAAATTTACCCAACTCAGGCCAAAGCATTGTGTTTTGGCAGGAAGTAGCGGAACTCACACAGTATGCGTTTGCATTTACCATGAAAATGTTAAACTGATGTTGAAGGAAATCAACTTAAAGAACTTAACAGATGATTCGCCAGAAGATTTGCACGATTACCGCGATTGCCTTAAATTGACCATGTGTTCTAATCCATCAACTTCTTGCCACTTAGGTGAATGTTCAAATTGCCCGGAAACCACATTCATCAAAGAGAATTTAATCAACTCCTTTGATAGAGAATGTATTGAGGAGGTCAAATTTGAATCTTGGCTTCAGACTGAAAGATGCACATTGAAAACAATCATTTTAAATGTGGATGATTTTGTGGAAGAAATGTGTACAGGATTGCTAAATTTGAGAACCCATGACTTTTTAGTCAAACAGCAATGGTCATTCATCAACGATTTGAAGATACATTTGAAGTCAGGTGAATTCGTTATTTCATATGATTTCGCAGAAAACTATAAATATGTTATTCAGGATGCCATACAAGCATTCCACTTCAATAACGACCAAGCAACTATATTCACAGTAGTTATTTACTACATGAAAGATGAAAAACTGGAACACAAAAGTATGGCAATCATATCCGACGATTTAAAACATGATACCGTTGCAGTTTATGAATACCAGAAAATAATACTAAATTATCTAAAATCTAAATTTACAGTTGATAAGGTATACTACGTTTCGGACGGAGCTCGTCAACATTTCAAAAACAAAAGTAGCTTCGCAAATCTTATAGCTCATGAAAAAGATTTTGGAATGCCAGCTGAGTGGCATTTTCATCCTACAGCTCATGGTAAAGGAGCATGTGATGGTATTGGAGCAAACCTCAAAAGAAATGCAGCGAAGTATAGCCTCCAGTGCGCTATTGAAGATCGCATCTTAGATGCGACTGCTTTATTCCATTGGGCAAAGAATTATTGTAAAGAAACTAAAATAGTTTTCAGTAGCAAAGAGGATCATGAGGAAACATTGAAAACACTGAAGAGCAGATTCGATGCTGCGGTAACAATCGATGGCACCGCTCAATACCATGCTTTTATACCGTTTGTCGATGGAAGACTCAAGTTGAAAAAGTTTTCTGCCTCTACTCAATGCGATTTCTTTCCAAAGCCAAAAAAGAAACCAGCACCGAAATCAACAGCTGAACGTAGTAACGCCAAAAAAGGCAGCAAATAAAGGCGATAAATAAGCTGGATGAATGACTGGGTATCAGCTACAATAAATTAGGTATAAAAATAGTTATGATATAAATGGATCTAATGTGTTTAAGATTAACTTTTATTAAATTATTTATCTTTTTATTATTATTATATATTAACTTAATTATTATTAAAAATAAATAAAAAAAAATTTGTTCAACATTTCTATAGAAAAAAAGTGATTTTATTTCTGAGGTTAACATATTGTGGGTATTACAGTATCGAGGGTATGAAATTTTAGTTTGGTATGTTACATACCGTCGGAAAGGTAAATTTGTCTAGTTTTTCAGTATAAGTTTTATTTTTAAGGTTTTAGAAACACTTACACACAAATAGGAAAAAATTCAAAATAGTTTGTATGCAAAAATTTTAAAACCTTTGTCTTGGGTTACAAAAAATTTTTTTTGATAGATATACAACTCGCATCCCACTAAGCGACCAAAAAGCTCTTAAAGGAAAAGACCTAAGCTTTCTTTTGAGCAAAAAAAAAAAAAAAAAAAAAACCCACTTTTTGAAAAAAAAGTAAAAAAAGTTTTTGACTTTGCAAAAAAAAAGTCAAAATTTTTTTTTTTAATTTTTTTTTAATTTTTTTTAGAAAGATAGAAGATATAGCTATCGAAACTATTTGGGACAAATTTTGCTAAGAACAATAGGTAATAAGTTACGTGGATGAGAAAAAACACCTGTTTGGCAAAAATGTTAAATTTTGACCCACTCTAACTCAGAGAGTTCTTGACCGATGTTGTTGAAAAATTGTGTCTAAAATACTATCCAATAGGACTAACGTTGGTGCAAATTTCATCCCGATCGGAAGACATCGGTTTCAAACGTTCGGTCACTTGAGATGAAATGCCCCCAATATTAATGAATTTTCAGTCAGTTAATGAAATTTTTCATTAAACCAGTGTATTTACAAAATAAGAAAATTTCCAAAAATAAGCTAATAAGCTTTAACAAATGTAGCTTAAGAACTTGTATTTTTTATCTTAATACAAGGTGGCGCAAAAGTAATCCTCCTATCAGAAAATGCTATAAATTTTGCGATTGGCCCCTAATGTCAGTTCTGTTTTGACATTTGTGTAGTAAACACATGCGAAATACACGTTAATAAACAATGTTACGCTGCACTGCTCCAGAACGCGGAATATTGGTGACTATTTATTTGACCAATAATCGGTCGGTGACTTTGGCACAACGTGAATTTCGTCGCAGATCGTAGCGGGTACGTAAATAAGCAAAATTTACGCTTCTGGGGCACTGAAAATCCGCGTGTAACCCACGAAGAGCCATTACACCCGCTCAAAGTCACTGTATGGTGTGCTGTTTTCGCTGGAGGAGTCATCGGACCTTTTTTCTTCGAAGACGTCGCGGGCCAAACGATTACTGTGAATGGTGAGCGCTACAGAGCAATGATCAACGAGTTCTTTTTGCTGCAACTTGATGAATTGGGATTGGAAAACATGTGGTTCCAACAGGACGGTGCAACGGCACACACTGCACGTGCCACAACCGATATGCTGAAGGATGCATTTCCCGGGCGCCTAATCTCCCGTTTTGGCGATTTGCACTGGCCAGCAAGATCGCCTGATTTAACCGCTCCAGACTTCTTTTTGTGGGGCTTTTTGAAGTCGCGGGTTTATGTCAACAAGCCTCAGACTCTTGCAGCTCTTAAAGACAATATCCGTCAAGAGTTTGAGGACCTATCGCCGGAAGTTTTGGCCAAAGTGATGGAAAATGCCATAAAAAGGGCTCAAATGACAATCAACTGTGGCGGCGGCCATTTACATGACATCATATTCTCGACTTGATGTAAAAAAAATTAAAATACCAAATAAAAATAATCCACAAGAAGAATCAAAGTTTTTCATTTTTTTTTTTACAGCCAAAAAACATCGGAAGCTTATTTTTGCGCCACCTTGTAGTTATATCTTTTCAAATAAAAAACATGCTGTAGCTTATTTTTGGTTGCCCTATACATAATATAATGCATATAATAATTACCAAGGACTGTTATTAGTGACGTTACCCAGAACAATAACATTTCAAAATACATAAACATGTTCGACCTTTATATTCAGAATACCATTTGATTTACTTAATCAAATGTCCTTAGCATCCCTTTATAGATTACATATCAGCTTTTAAATTGAAATACAATTTAAGTTCTTGCAATAATAACGTAAAATATTCAAAACTCTTACATATTTTTCGAACAAAAACATTTTAATGTGAAAATGAGTTATTTATGCCGAATATTATTTTATTATTACATTTTGTAAATTCGTAAATATTATTGTTTTGTATTTTGTCAAATTGAGCTAGGGCAACCGAAAAAAATACCTTTGTAGCAAGCCTTGTATAATTATACCCATAGACCAATTACCAAGGACTGTTATTTGCGACCCCTGCAGGAAATGTCAATAGTGAAAAAGTATTGATTCACTATTGACTGTGTCACCAGTACTACTAACCAAATATTCCCCAGGCAATGTAATTTGCTATAGACATTTAACATGTACGTGTCATTGAAAATCACTAGTGACATTAGAACTATTGACTAGGTAGTGAATAGGTAGTTCTTATGGGGACCATATGTAGACATTGGAACCAAAGATTTACTAGTGACTCGTTAGTTCTTATGGGATCACATGTAGACATTAGAAACATAGATTCACTAGTGACTAGGTAGTTCTTATGTGACCATATGCAGACATTGGACCAAAGATTCACTAGTGACTCGTTAGTTCTTATGGGACCACATGTAGACATAAGAACCATAGATTCACTAGTGACTAATTAGTTCTAATAGGACCATATGTAGACATTGGAACCAAAAATTTACTAGTGAGTTAATAAAGTAAAAAGTGTAGACGCTTAGTTGACAATGTCAACAAAATAGTAGACAAAAATGAAGACTTGGAGACACTTGACCCCAAGCTTCCTGCAGGGGACGTTACTCAGAACAATAACATTTCAAAATAGGGAAACGTGGCCATGTTTGGCTTTTATATTTATTACACCAATTGATCCACTTAATCTCACGAGGGCGGATCAATAAGTCAGTGACTTTTCGAACTGCCCTCGTAGTTATATGAAATGCATCACTGCTCCCATCAAGTACCAGCTGTTAATAGACTACTGTCAAATTTTGAGCAAGTTCCGTCATACACTTTGCGTTTAACAGCTGATCAAAACATACAACCTCGTGGATTTTTTAAAAATGGAAAAAAGTGAATTTCGAGTGCTCATTAAACATTATTTTTTGCGAAAAAAAACCGTCAATCAAACCAAGGAAAATCTTGAACTTCCCTCGTAGTTATATGAAATTTAACACTGCTCCCATCAAGTACCACCTGTTAATAGACTACTGTCAAATTTTGAGCAAGTTCCGTCATACACTTTGCGTTTAACAGCTGATCAAAACATACAACCTCGGGGATTTTTTTAAAAATGGAAAAAAGTGAATTTCAAGTGCTCATTAAACATTATTTTTTGCGAAAAAAAACCGTCAATCAAACCAAGGAAAATCTTGATAAATACTATGGGGACTCTGCACCATCGATTTCAATGGTAAAAAAAGTGGTTTACTGACTTTCGTTGTGGGCGCACAAGTACAAATGACGCTGAACGTTCTGGACGGCTAATTGCCCTAAATAAAACCGATAATTTTATTGTTATATTTTATTATTTTCTTTTGAATGAATATTATAAATATAATATTATGATTATTACACAACAAGAATTTATAACACAAGAACATTACAAATGTAAAGAAAAATAAATTTTTATTTTAAACTACTTACTGCATATAAGTGACCATAATTAGATTATCTTCCACAACATTAAACCCATTTTTGTTGTTGTAGAACATTAAATAATGATCATCTACAAAATATGACGGACGGTTTAGTTGACATTATAACCAACTGTTACAATTGACATACACTGTAATAACTAGGGTAAGGAATTTCATGCAAATGCATGTTTTTCTCGTTAATCTAAAACTGATATAGAATAAATATTTATCCGATTCATAAAATTTAGAACAAAACTTCATCGATTTGTACACTCAAAAAAAATGTATGTAAAGTCAGTAATATTTTTGCTTGCAGAAAAATTGCTAATATCAGCAAAAAATTTGCTAAGTTAAGCAAAATTTTACTGACTTTACTAATTTATTGCTGACATTATCAAATTTTCTGCAAAGATCCTCCCAGCAAAAATGTTGCTGATATTACTGACTTTTTTTGAGTGTAGTTACACATTTTGGCAAAAGCGCATATTTTGTCTATTTTAGTGCATATTTTCCATTTATTTTAAGTATATAATTTTTTTTGTAATTTGTTAAAAATAATAAAATTTGGATACATTTTTATATTGTGATTTAAGCAAAATCATTTTCAAATTTTTAAATCCTGCTGAACCGAAGAAAAGCGTAAGATTCTGTTACTAAAGGGTCCGCCAAATAATTTTTTTTTTTTTGAACTCCTGAACCAATTGGACTTTGTATGGCGTCATACCAAGGCCTTTATGCAGAATTCGTCTCAATGATGTCTCCGAAATGTTCAATTGTTGAGAACGACGTTGAATTGATGTTGATGGCGCTTCACACACACTTTCTGCCACAGCAGCAATATTCTCGGGTGCACGCACTGTTTTTGGCTTTTCACGCTTTGGTTTATCGATGAGGATGCCAGTTTCTTCACTTTTTTTCACAAGATAACGAACATACGGACCATAGTCGTTCAGCGGAAGGATAAAACTAATTATCTGTCAAATCAGACATGAGCTAAGTGTTACCATTCACGAAATAAGCACTAGTTGAAAAAAAAACGTTAGATTTCGGACCCTTTATTAAAAAAATAGATGCCAAACTCAATCCATTTTCTAAAAAAGGTTCTTTTAAATGCGTAGTTTTAATTTTAGCTGCATTTCATTAGCTATTATTTTCCTTTTATAGTTACATGAAACTCCTTGCCCTAGTAATAAAATTCAATTCGTTTATTCTTTATTACATCCATTCAATATACATATGAATGACTGAATTATACTCAAATAAAAAGATGATTTTGGAATAATAGAAAAAAAAACAACCCACATAGTTGAAAAAAATCATTGCAAAAAGGATTTATCCTAACAATCCTCCCCTAACACAAGGAGCAATAGTTACCAACAACAAAAATCAACATACTTTAACACCATCAAATCATTTCGTTCTGCTGTTTGTCAGTTTCAAAAAGTTCCAAAAAAAAAAAAAAAAGGATACGGATTCCTTTTATTCTCTAAAACCTTAAAGACTTAATTATGTGAACAAACTTATAGCAAATATAGAAATTCCTAGCACACAAAAAAAAAAATCCTTACAACTAGCCAAAAATCTAAAAAAGTTTTTTATTTTCAGTTCAAAGTAAAAATTCTTTATTTCTCCTATGCGGGTGTTAAAAAGACAGAATTTTTTAAGTCTGGAACATTTGCATAATTTGTTAAAGGACATTTGTCATCGCTTTTTTTTAGTTTTCTTTTTGTATTCGAGTCAAAGTGAATAAAGTATAAAGGATAATAAATTTGCATTTAACGTCAAGTGGTAGTTTGGTGTTGGTTTGTTTTTTTTTTCTCTGTGGAATTTCTTATTCTATTTTTAACCGATTTATGGGTTTAGCTTAAATATGATTTTTTTGGGATTTATGTACTAGAAATAAAGTATTTATTATTTAATTTAATACCACATTTATACTACGACCAAAAACTAGTAGTTTTGATTAGATGAGCTTTTCTAATACACAAATTTATTCCATTTTTATTCAAAATATAAGTATTGATAAAGACCTATTTTTACGTATTTTAAAATTTTGTATAGAGGATAATAGATACTTTCAATACGATGAGAAGATTTATTTCCAACAAAAAGGACTCCCAATGGGATCCCCTGCTTCTCCAATTGTTGCTGATATAGTTATGGATAAATTACTGGACACATGTATTGAGAAACTTGATATCAAACCAAATATAATAACAAAATATGTTGACGACATATTTTGTGTTATTTCTGAGAATGCAATAGATATGTTGGTTGCATTCTCTTGAAGCATTAAATGAATTTAATACGGATATTAAATTTACCATGGAAAAGGAACGCGACTCAAGACTTTCTTATTTAGATACTTTGGTAGTTAGAAGAGGTAACAATTTGATAATGGATTGGTATCAAAAACCAACCGCATCAGGTAGAATTATTAATTTTTATTCAAAACATAATAGGAGAATAATCATTAATACTGCAAAGAATTTAATAGAAAGGGTTTTAACTATTAGTGACAGAGAATTTCACATGAAGAATGAGGTAATTATTAAGAATTTATTAATGGATAATGATTTTCCAATAAAATTAATCTGTTCATTAATAAATCAGTATAAATTTAGAAGAAATAACAGCACAAATAACTTGAATGAACAGAGAATTTACAAGTCTATGATTTATGTACCGGGATTATCAGAATGTTTAGAAAGATCGAATATCATCGATACTAGTAGATATAGAATAGCTTTTAAATCATTCAATACAGTTAATAAATTATATAATAGGACAAAGGATAGAATACAGAAATTGGACATGGCAAATATAGTGTATAAAATACCATGTAGTGGAAATACTGCAGAGAATTGTGATAAAGTATATATAGGTACAACGAAAAATAAATTGAGAACTAGATTAGCTGGACATAGATCAGATCAAAAATATAGGAATATTAATTCACAAAAAAACAGCATTATCTTCTCATTGTTCAAGATATAATCACTATCCAGACTTTGAAAATGTTTCAATTTTAAATACAGAACAAAATTACAAACGTCGTTATTTATTAGAAATGTTACAGATAATTAATACACCACTAACAAATAGAATTAATTTTAAGATAGATGTTGAAAATTTAGCTCAGAATTATAAATATTTATTACAAAAGAAATAACACATACTAGCTAATATGTTTGATTTGCTTTATTTTTTGTAAATATACGGAGGTTGAAAGCTCGTTATAAATTGAAAATAACATAAAAATAATCTCGATGTATATAAAAACAAAAAACTAATATAACTGTAAAAAATATTACTTGAGCCAGAGTACACACTAAAAATTTTTTATATAAATAGAACATTTTTGGTCTTCAAAATTTAGTAACGTCATGATGCTTGTTAGGAAAAGACCTAACCACGTGGTTGATTACTAAGAAGACAAGAATGGAGCAACATTGATTATTAATAGGTTTTTTGTTAAAGTTCTGCCTATTATATAGGCTCTAGCTTTTCTAAAACTTCGGGTTCTGATGAGATCTTTAGCCAGATCGAAATACTAGTATCAACCTAGCTAATATGTTTGATTTGCTTTATTTTTTGTAAATATACGGAGGTTGAAAGCTCGTTATAAATTGAAAATAACATAAAAATAATCTCGATGTATATAAAAACAAAAAACTAATATAACTGTAAAAAATATTACTTGAGCCAGAGTACACACTAAAAATTTTTTATATAAATAGAACATTTTTGGTCTTCAAAATTTAGTAACGTCATGATGCTTGTTAGGAAAAGACCTAACCACGTGGTTGATTACTAAGAAGACAAGAATGGAGCAACATTGATTATTAATAGGTTTTTTGTTAAAGTTCTGCCTATTATATAGGCTCTAGCTTTTCTAAAACTTCGGGTTCTGATGAGATCTTTAGCCAGATCGAAATACTAGTATCAACCTAGCTAATATGTTTGATTTGCTTTATTTTTTGTAAATATACGGAGGTTGAAAGCTCGTTATAAATTGAAAATAACATAAAAATAATCTCGATGTATATAAAAACAAAAAACTAATATAACTGTAAAAAATATTACTTGAGCCAGAGTACACACTAAAAATTTTTTATATAAATAGAACATTTTTGGTCTTCAAAATTTAGTAACGTCATGATGCTTGTTAGGAAAAGACCTAACCACGTGGTTGATTACTAAGAAGACAAGAATGGAGCAACATTGATTATTAATAGGTTTTTTGTTAAAGTTCTGCCTATTATATAGGCTCTAGCTTTTCTAAAACTTCGGGTTCTGATGAGATCTTTAGCCAGATCGAAATACTAGTATCAACCTAGCTAATATGTTTGATTTGCTTTATTTTTTGTAAATATACGGAGGTTGAAAGCTCGTTATAAATTGAAAATAACATAAAAATAATCTCGATGTATATAAAAACAAAAAACTAATATAACTGTAAAAAATATTACTTGAGCCAGAGTACACACTAAAAATTTTTTATATAAATAGAACATTTTTGGTCTTCAAAATTTAGTAACGTCATGATGCTTGTTAGGAAAAGACCTAACCACGTGGTTGATTACTAAGAAGACAAGAATGGAGCAACATTGATTATTAATAGGTTTTTTGTTAAAGTTCTGCCTATTATATAGGCTCTAGCTTTTCTAAAACTTCGGGTTCTGATGAGATCTTTAGCCAGATCGAAATACTAGTATCAACCTAGCTAATATGTTTGATTTGCTTTATTTTTTGTAAATATACGGAGGTTGAAAGCTCGTTATAAATTGAAAATAACATACTACATTAATTTATAACAAATATTACATAATAGATTTTTTAAGTGTTAATTATTTATATTTTTTGTTTTAGAAATATTTGTCAAGTATTTTAAATATGTTTTCAAACTTTCAAAAAAATTTTTCAAACTTTAAAATTTTTTGAAAATTTATTAATTTATTAATTTTCCTGAAGATGCTACACAAAGGAGTAGCGAAATATCGAAAATAAAAAACTGTTATATAAAAAAAAACAAACCTTAGCTCAAATAATTAAAAAATTCAAAAATAAGAAATAAGGTTAAATAAACGAAAATAATTATAAAATACTATAAACTTATAAAAAATTATATTGTCAGAGTTGTCACTTTAAAAAATGGTCAAAAAACACGATCATTTTCCAAAAAAAAAAAAATTAAAAAATTAACTTAAAAAAAATAATTTTTCATATACAGGGTGTCCGCCGGGAAGGTATACTACTTTGTTTGTTTATAATTTTTGATTAAATGAAAGAGAATGGATCTTATATTGATAAATTTTTTATTTAATGTCGGCAATTATGTATGGAATACAATATCAGAAAAATGTCCGCCTCTGTTAGCCTCATAAATGCGAGCCCTTTTGAGCACATTCTTCATTACATTCTCCGATATTTCACGCGGTATTTCATTAATTTTATCACGAATATTTTGTTTGAGTAGCTCAAGCGTTTCTGATTTGTTTGCATAAGCCTTGCTTTTCAGATATACCCACAAAAAAAAAGTCCGGAGCAGTCAAATCAGACGACCTTGGAGGCCAATCAACATCACCATTTCTTGAAATAACTTGTTGTGGAAAGAGGTGTCGCAGTAATTCCATTGTAATCCTGGCTGTATGCGATGTGGCACCGTCTTGTTGATACCACTGAATCTTAAATGGAAACAAATCCAAATCCTTGTGCAAAAGTTGTTCTTTGAAGACCAAGCTCCTGAGCACGGCGGCGAATTGAGGTTGATGGATTGTTTTTGAACACTTTCTTGTTTTCAGCCGATCTTGCAGTACGTTGTGGTCCATGCTTGGGCCTCTCACCTACAGACCCTCTTTCTTCGAAATCATTCACTACACGATAAATAGTGCGTTTTGTTGGCACGTTGTTCCTCCCAAAAATTTCACGTAACTTTATCATCGTCACAGTAATCGATGATTGATTTTGATAAACTGTTTTAACAATTAAAACACGTTGGTTTATCGAATATTTTCCCATTATAAATTTGCCACGTGTTTACTTCACGACTGCCAAAGTAGTATACCTTCCCGGCGGACACCCTGTATTTATAAATAAAGATTTGTTCACAAAATTACACAAAATTTTCATTTTCAAAATATCTTCAACCGTCTAGGATTTATATGCTGTCAAAGTTTTTACTTTGGTTGCCAATATTTCCACTAGAGAGCGCGTTTAGGCAAAAAAATGATAAATATTTCCTAATGAAACATGGTTCTATATATCTGGAAAGTTTGGTTGAAAAATGTCCAGCGGATCTAAAACGAGAAATTAATGAGTTAAGGTGGAGTTTACTTATTTCCTTTTTCCAAAATTCGTTATAGTTCGCGTTTAATAGAAGCCAAAAGTACGGAATTTTTAACAAATGTGTAAGAAATATACAATGTTTGAACTATCATAACTTTTGAACGCGTCAACACAAAATTAAATATTTAGTGTCATTTTGAAGATCAAATCCTCTTCTTTACGAAAGAAGTAGCACAAAATTTTATTTGTTTCGCAAAAAGGATAACTAGATTGAAAAAATATCCTTAATTCGCGAATATCTCAAAAACCCATAATTAATTTTTAGTAGTTAAACGGCGCACTCAGATTGTCGTTATCACATCCTTTGTCTTTATTTATTTGTGTTACACAGAAAAAACTGAAATTTAAATTCAATGAAAATATTTGTTGATTCACTTAAAAGTTTAATTGAATTCGGTCCTCATCCTAAGAAAATTGTAGTATTAATTAAATTGTTTGTAAATATTTAATTGATTTTATTTTAAATTAAAGTTTTAATCATATCTATTCAAAATTTAATTGACTATTGTTTTTAATTGCAAACTAATTTTTAGTATATACTATAAATATTTAATCAAAAGTAAAGTTGTAAAAAATCGCTAAAATTAAAAAAAAAAAAAAAAAAAAAAAATGGAAAAAAATTTACAAAATCGCTAAAATTGTAAAAAATCGCGAAAATAAAAAAAAAACAAGAAATTGAAAAAATAGTCAACTAAAAAAAAAAATCGAAAAAAATTTTGAAAAAAATCATCAAAATTTTAAGAAAAAGAAAACTACAAAATTGGATAGCAAGTGTCAAAATTAAACAAATCGCTAAAATAACACTCAAATTGCAAAAAGTTTTAAAAAGTCATCAAATCTCTAAAAATTTATAAAAAACGGCAATATTTAAAAAAGTGCTTAAATTGAAAAATCACTTAAATGATATGTAAACGTCTTTATCCTTAAAACATTTTCATTATTATTATTTTTTTTTCTAATTTTTGGTGATTTTGTTAAATTTTGGTGATTTTTTTTATCAATTTAGCAATTTCTTTCAATTTGTCGATTGTTGGCATTTTTGCTTTGTTGTCATTATGGGTTAAAAAAATGGAAATTTTGTGTGCACCAAATTAATTTCCAATTAAATATTTAATACATATTATTAAACTTTTAATTGAAAGTGAGTTTGAAATCAAACATTTTAATTGAAATTTTTTTGATAATAATTTTTTCTGTGCAAATACTATTTTAAAAATTTTCAAAATATATTGACAGAAACAATGGAATTGAGAGAAACGATGGACAGGGTTAGGTATACTATACTTAAAAACTAGAACATGCACGTTGAAAACTTTTCACATAAAGAATTGATGGCTATTTTAAAGTCGAAAAAAATTGCTTGAAACTTACAAGAGTTTTTTTCATCAATTTTATAACTTTTAACTTTTAGATTCACACCAATACCAAATGGGGTCACTAGACTTTAAATATACATTCGCTAAAAAAATAATTTCCATATCACTGCTAGGTAAAAAGTTGTATGGTGGTTTACAAGTGAAACTAAAATATAGATTTATTGCGCCGCCGTTTAATGGAATTGAGTTTTGAGAACAGTATTTAAAAAATGGTGTCATTTTAAACAGTTTTAGTTAAACCAAGTTGATGTCGGCGCACCAATAACAGGATACGAACATCATAAACTTCGAAACTAGCGTAAATATTTAGAAAATGTGTGTTTTTTGCGTCTTACATTCACACTTACATGCAGCAAAAAATGTGCCAGCCGAAATGAAAAATGTATTTTGGTGGTTACAACTAATAAACTCGATTAGTACACAGAAAAAATTATGAACCTTAAATATCTAATAAAAGATTTGATTTAAATTAAATTTGTTTCCAAACAGATATTTAATTGAATCAATTAATATTTTAATTGACTTTTAAATATATAAATACATATTTTATTTTGGACATAGTTCTCAAATGATTTTTTTCATACTTTAGTTAGTCTCTTTACAGGAAGAAGAAGAAGAAGAAAACATTTTTATTGAAAAATCTTTTTACGGACACAAGGGATACACCAGACTGCCGCAGTTTCGTCCCCCTCCTGGAACTCGTCAGTGGTTAATTTATGTGTCAATTGAACAAAGTATTTTATATTGTTAATTTGCTCTATATGAAAAACTTTTTATTTTTTGGTGTCGTACTGTGATTTGAACTTACTGCCTTAGCATCAAGCTATGCATCGTAATCTCACCTCTTAACGAGTTGAGACACTGTCGACACAGCGATGACTGTGGCTAAAGTGGAGTTTGGTTACACTACGTACACACAAGTATTGTTTCGATCAGAAGAGACAGAATTAACTAATACCAATGCACAATTCATTTCTCAACTAGAATGCCTTTTCTTCTTAATCCAATCTCTTTTTCACAAGTAATTATCACGTTTTATGATGCGCTTTATTCCCATACAAATGTAGTTCATAACTGTAGCTTAAATAGAAAATGTTAAGTATAAAATATCAAACGCATTTAAATTTTACAAACAAAAAAAGCATACACACCCAAATACACAAACAGACGCAGCATTACTAAAAACACATATACATACAAACGTGTCGTTCACACACTTTTTTTTTTGAGTATGTAACATAATTTTTTTGTAGATAGTTATTTATAGCTTTTTTTAATTTTCAATAAAAGTTTTAACTAATATTATCATTGCCGTGATAGGTGCAACATGGCTTGAGAACATACAAGGACTAAATTGATAAAGTCCAAAAAAATTAAAAAAAATTAAAAAATATACAGGCAGTTTTTTCCAAACATATTTCGCTTTGTGACAACTAAAGCGCTGTATTAATTCTGCCAAAACGAACAACTATAAGTTTTTTTTTAAATTAATACTAAAATCGAAAAGCCATCAACAAATTTTAAGACTTTAATTTTTATTGAGCAAACAAAATGTTCTTAACCTCAAAGAGCATCATTGCCTAAGTTTTGATATAGTTACATATTACTTTATACAGTTATTTATAATAATATATTGCAAAATATGTATGCATATAAAGTCATGCAAAAGTATATTTCAAATATATAACTATATATTTCTTTATATTACTCTTCATATAGTGCAATATGTAAAAATATATATATGATAACTAGGGCGGGTCGATTTAATAATCGCCCAAAGCTCAGTGAAAATCGTATTCTAGGGATCAAAATAAGAAACTTTGCGGAATTAACCATACCTCTAAAACGAATTCTACTACCCCCGAAACTGTTGACTTTTGTCCCGTAGGGTCAAGTTTTGAAAAATCCCACTTTGACCCATGTAGAGTGCCCCAATCGAGTCCAAATGTATGACCGACCCCCACTAACTTTGAAGGGCCGATCCACCCATGCTCGTGGCACACCCCCCTGGAACTCCCCTGGGGGGTTCCCCATACAAACATTTCAAAAATCTCCATTTTTGGCACTTTATTTTATTATTTTTTATTTATTTTATTTATTTTTAATATTTTATTTATTTTTTCTCTTTAGAAATTTATTTAGTCAGAACATATGTAAATGAAAAAAATAATTTAACTTAGTAATAGAAAAGAAATAAAAAAATTACTGTTTGAAGTCTTTTTTGCTTTCAAGTCTGGGCAATTTCGCACGGCTCTCTTATGTCGTCGCCATAACAGCCTCTACATTTTCCGGTATAACTCGTTTGGAAACGCTAGCTAGCAATTGAACGTGTCGTTCTGTTGCAGGTCGTAAAATAGGTTGTGTGGGTTTTTTAAGCCACCACAAGACACAGCTGCATGTCGTAAACTTACTTAAGCAAAATCGGTTACAGGTAGAATTGAGCATAAAATTATCATAAAGGATTTTCCAGAAGTAATAAAAGGCGCACTTGCTTAACAGAAAGCATAAAATTATCATAAAGGATTTTCCACAAGTAATAAAAGGCGCACTTGCTTAACAGTATTTGTGGTCAGATTAACGTTTAATTTACATGTAAGTATTTTATGGGCAGTTTTGACAACAAAATCGGTTACAGGTAGAATTGAGCATAAAATTATCATAAAGGATTTTCCAGAAGTAATAAAAGGCGCACTTGCTTAACAGATTTTGTGGTCAGATTAACTTTTAATTTACATGTAAGTATTTAATGGGCAGTTTTAACAACAAAATCGGTTACAGGTAGAATTAAAATTACCATTTCATTTTTATTACCTCGTAGACCATATATAACGCAACAGTTTTTGTGAATGCATTAAGTCGTTGTGAAGAACTCAAAGTGTGAAGTTCTAATTTCAGATAAAAAAATATTTAAAAAAAAAATCATTCCAAATCAAAAAGTTTACAATGAATCCACCATCCTTTACACCGCAAGATGAAGCAATAACAACATCAACAACTATCGAAAACCCAATGAGTCATATACCCAGGCATGATGTTACTGTTTTTGGTGTGTCTACTGATTTGACTGATCTTAATTTACCAACCCATCTGGATATTTTGAGATATTATTTTTACTTGAGCGAACAAAAAAAATTGCTCTATAAATCATTCACTATTCAAGTACAAGATAAGTTGATTGGAATTTGGAAAAAACTTGGTATGGAAATAATGCTGAAAAAAAGTGTATATAATAAATTGAATAGATTGCTTGTCAAATATCAAGAGCAAATCAAGAATAGAAACAAACACCAAGAATTTACAGAGTATGTAAAATCTCTGGAAACAATTTTTTTCATTGGAACATGTAAATGCGATTTGAAGGCAGCTCCATGTGCATGCGGTTTGGTTCCCGAACGCCTCAAAGAGTTTATGCACGATCAACATAATCAGAGAAGACTAACAATGGATGGATTTGCGATGGAAATTGAAGAGCAAGGAGCAACGTCTATGTCATCAATGCCAACATACCAAGATCCCGATGATTTAACATACGCACCGCCACCGGTTCAAGAAGATTTGGATATAAGCACAAGTTCACAATACACACAGAGATACGATTGTTTTAACTTTGCCTTGGTATGTGACAGATTTGGTGTGCCTGATAGAGTAGCATCAGCAATGGGAACCGCTCTTTTCCAAGATTTTAAAATGAAAGATACCCATGGCAAACCTCTCATCATGGATAAATCGAAAGTTCGCCGAGAAAAAAGAGAAATGCAGACAAGAAGTGCTTCGCAAACGGTTAGATGATACCAATTTGTTAGCATTTTCATTCGATGGCAGAAAAGATGATACTTTAACGAGAGATGCAATTGATGAGAAGTATCATACTAGGATGGTAAAAGAACCTCATCTTGTTATTTTGAGAGAACCGAATTCTGAATTGATTGGTTACGTAAGACTGGAACATGAAACCGCTGAATACAAAACAACCAAATTAAATGATTTTTTTAACGATAAAAATATATCACTGAATGAATTAATTGGCATATGCGTTGACGGTGAGCCAACAAACACTGGCCCACACGGTGGAATTATACGACGATTCGAATTGCTGTTAAAAAGACCATTGCATTGGTTCGTTTGCCTTCTACACTTCAACGAACTTCCGTTTCGGCATTTGTTTGAAGCTTTGGATAAATCAACCAGCACTGGACCAAGATCGGCAACCGGAAAATTGAGCCGTCAAATCGAAACTTGTGAAACTCTTCCGGTAAGTTATTGCTATCACTCATTTATTATAATTGTCAACCGTTTTTAATTGCTTTATTTTTATATATTTTCAGGTGGTGGACGGCTTTCAGAAAATTGAGTTGAAAAATATGCCCCCTGCTCCAGAAAAAATTGAATTTTCCACCGATTCCAAGTACTTATACGACATGGCCCATGCAATTTCTAGCGGCGTGGTTTCAGTGGATCTGGCTAACATCAAACCAGGGAAAATTGTACATTCTCGGTGGCTCACCAAGGCCGCTAGACTATTACGATTATATGTGACAACGGAAAATCCAGATGCAAATTTAAGAATACTGGTTGAATTTATAATTACATGTTATGTGCCAATGTACTTCAATATTAAGTATTACAGCTCTGTCGTGTACGGTAGTAGATTATTTTTCAAATTCATTAGTTGGTCAAGATTTCTAGAACCTCGTTTACGCAAAATTGTCAATAAAGTAATTACAGATAATTCATATTATGCGCATTCGGAAAATATCTTGTTATCAATGTTGTTTGATGATAGCAAAGAAAAGCGCGACTGTGCTATCAAGATAATTCTACGCTATCGAACCGATGTTGACGACCCAACGGGACTTAGAGCTTATAAAAAACCAGATATAAACTTTTATTGCACAAGTTACACGGAAATGATCAATATGAATGACATAAATGACGTATTTGAACCACCATTCACTCGAAGCATTCCATACGATACTTTGAAAGAATATTTAAATCAAGATGATCCACCGTTTAATGATCCAAAAATTCCATCACACATACAAGGAACAGAACGACACGTTCAATTGCTAGCTAGCGTTTCCAAACGAGTTATACCGGAAAATGTAGAGGCTGTTATGGCGACGACGTTAGAGAGCCGTGCGAAATTGCCCAGACTTGAAAGCAAAAAAGACTTCAAACAGTAATTTTTATCTTTTCTTTTCTATTACTAAGTTAAATTAATTTTTTCATTTACATATGTTCTGACTAAATAAATTTCTAAAGAGAAAAAATAAATAAAATATTAAAAATAAATAAAATAAATAAAAAATAATAAAATAAAGTGCCAAAAATGGAGATTTTTTGAAATGTTTGTATGGGGAACCCCCCAGGGGAGTTCCAGGGGGGTGTGCCACGAGCATGGGTGGATCGGCCCTTCAAAGTTAGTGGGGGGTCGGTCATACATTTGGACTCGATTGGGGCACTCTACATGGGTCAAAGTGGGATTTTTCAAAACTTGACCCTACGGGACAAAAGTCAACAGTTTCGGGGTAGTAGAATTCGTTTTAGAGGTATGGTTAATTCCGCAAAGTTTCTTATTTTGATCCCTAGAATACGATTTTCACTGAGCTTTGGGCGATTTTTTTGCCTCCCCACAAATCGACCCGGCCTAATGATAACATATGTCACAGTAATGGCATATATTTGTATACAAGGGCTTATTGTAAAAACTTGATAAGCCACCTTTATTGTTTTATTGATTTTCGCTGCTTTCTAGACCTCCGTTGATTAATATTTAATAGAAGTCTGTCTTAGAGTATAAACGTCCTGAAAAAATCATATTTTTTGCATCTTTTTAACCTTTAAAAGGCAAAAACAAAAACAAATTAAAATGTGGCTTATAAAGTTTTTACAATAAGCCCTTCAATTGTATCTAACTGAATGTAAATATATCACATTATATATAATTTGATACATTTGGATGAGGACAAAATTCGGATACAATTATATTAAACTATATCTAATTTTATCAAATTAGATCCAATTGCATTAAATAATCTCTAATCATATCATATTAGATCTCATATGATACAATTAGCTGATCTCATTTTTTGGATATAATTATATATAAAGCGAACATTCACAAAATATTATTTTTACATAAATCGTTATGATTTCCTGCAAATAAGTAACCCTAACTCCAATTGAATATCATAAAAACGGCAAAAAGCGTGATTTCCAAAATAATCGAGGTTTCCTTTGTATGTTCTATATATTATAAAAAAAATTTGTCAGTTTATTTTAATATTTTTTGTTGGTGTAATATATATTTTGACATGTGATAAATCTTTAAATTGATGCAACTTTAATTAATTCCAAGCAAACACTGTAATTTTAATATTTTCAATTAGCTTAAAACTTAAACTTACGTTAAAGATAAATGATTAACGCAGATGTACTTAGCATGCTTAAACATCGGCTAACACATACACAAAAGGTTATTCATGTCATAAGGCAATGTTCCCTAATGTGGCCCTACACCTAGTATTGGGGAACATGTACTTTAAAGTGGTCCTAAATTAAAAAATTCTCTAAAGGCATTAGAAAATGGAGTAGGATCGACAAAAATTTGTATTTAAGTTAAATTTTTTTTTGTTTTGTTTACAAAAACGTTTTATGTATCATTTCAAGCTGCTCAATAGGTTGCCATATGCAATGCTAACTTTTTTAATTGCGGTAAACAAACAATATTTTGTTTGTGGTAAAACAAGTTGGAAAGTTTTCGAAAATAAAGAAGAACAGTTAAATGGACAAGAAACAGACTAAAACTTATGAAAAAAACTAAAAAAATTAGAAAATATATCAAAGTTCCACTTTAGGACCCATTATGAAAAATTAATTTTTCACATTTTTGTTTTCATTATTATATTTGTTTATGGAATCAGTTACTTTTATATTTGCTCGAAAAAATAAAAATCAAAAAATAACTTTTATTGTTGCTTAAAAAAATAAAAATTCAAAAATAACTTTTATTTTTGCTCGAAAAAATAAAAAATCAAATAATAACGTAAATATTTTACTTTTAAATTTTAAAAAATAAAACCAAAAGTTTATTTTTCGATCTTTTATCATAAATTATGATGTAAGCAAGATTATTCAAGTTCAAGATCATATGTTTTTTGTTAAACAAAAAAAACCGTGCAATGTTTATTTATTACTCAAAAAAGTTTTTGCCCGCTAACTTATAGCAGACTTTATCTACTGAATGATCTTGAACTTGAATAATCTTGCTCACATCAAAAAATAACTTTTATTTTTGCCCGAAAAAATAAAAATCAAAAAATAACTTTTATTTTTGCTCGAAAAAATAAAAATCAAAAAACAATTTTTATTTTTGCTCAAAAAAATAAAAATCAAAAAATAACTTTTATTTTTGCCAAAAAAAATAAAAATCAAAATTTTAAAAAGCAATGCATTTTATTATAGACTAGTTCATACGGATCAAAATGGTATACTTCAAACAGTTTTCCGACATTTACTTTTAGTTGATTTTTTTGTTTAAAAATTTTAAAATAACTGTTATTTTCGGTCCCTGCTTTGTACATTAATGAAAAATTATACTTTATAATAAGTTTTCTACAACTACACATTTACACCAAGAAACACATGTGCATTCAAGTCGACACTTTTTTAAAATAGCAATAGCGGAAATTAAACTCGATCAGAGTATTGACATATTCATGCAAAACAAAAATCTTTAACTTACAAAAAAATTAAGTATTTTGCCTCAAAGCGTCGACAATTTTGAAAATTCGTTATATATATTTTTTCTTTTTTGTGTTACTACATTCAAAATATTCTCACGGTAACTACATGTAGTTCATTCAGGTAGTAAACAGTAGTAGTTGTTTTAACTGCGAGAAAATGAAAAGCGACTATTTTAAAAAGTAATTTTTAAAAAAATAACTAACCATAAATACTGTACTCCTGTAACAGTTGTTTGACTAGTTATTTTATTATTTTAATAAACAACTACGAAAACAGTAATTTTGCAGTAAACAGTTAATTTTTGTTAGTTATTAAAAAATATAAGATTATGTCGAGTTTTTAAAAATTCTCATTTAGTTTATATTTGTTATTATTGTTATGTTCATAGTATGCAAATAACAATTAGAAAATTTCATTGTGTCTCCAATGCATAAAAACTTAATAAGTGGAGTACCGTTTGGAATTTTTACTTTGCATTTTAAAAAGGGTGTAGGAAATACAAATTTATATTGTAATTAAAAGAAAATTTATTTTTTTTATTCACAAGTACTTTAAAAAAAACTAACTGTTAAAAGCAATAGTTTTTACGACTTATGTAGTCGTTTATGTTCATTGTTTTTATTGTTTTGTTGCTCGTTTTTATGGTGTATGCATTCATTTAAGGTTAGTTGTTTTGGAACTCTTGGATAGTCGTTTTTACTACCATTTTAGATGTTTTATCAATAGTTAAAAATTACTACATAGTTAGTAATGTTTATGATAAATACAGGCATTGTCTTTTTGGCTACATTTGTAATCATTTTAAATGTAATTTTTAGTCCTTTCTATCTTCTTAATTTCCTGTTTTTACTATTATCACTGAAGTGTCCTAAATTTGTAATTATAAAAGAAAAAACAAATTACAAAAGATGTTCCATGATTCAAAAATTGGATCACTTTGACCCTACAAACATTACAAGTAAATTATAATTTTAAAAGAGACAGAAGGGTTAAATGTTGTTCTTAATTTGGTACTTATCTCTCATATTATCAAAAAAAAATATTTTCATGTTGCTTATGGTTTTAATTAAGATTGCTTAAATATTGCCATCATAGATTACATAGATCTTAAACTCTTTGATATTAGATGTCAGAGCACGTAACTCATGAGACATAACTCAACAAAAAATATTTGAATGTGTTTGTTGTTGAAAGAAAATGAGGAAGAAGAGTTTGAGATCTATGTAATCTATGATTGGCATGGTCAATATCTGATTATAAAATTGTTAAATGTTTTTTTTTATATAAAAACAATTAGATATCATTTAAAATAAAATCTCTTTCTATTTTGTATATTTACAGGTTTGGTTTCAAAATCGTCGTGCAAAATGGCGTAAAACCGAAAAATGTTGGGGTCGTAGTACTATAATGGCTGAATATGGTTTATATGGAGCTATGGTTAGGCATTCGTTGCCATTACCTGAAACAATTTTAAAATCGGCCAAAGATAATGAATCTGTAGCGCCCTGGCTACTAGGTATGGATAATAAAAGTAAATGCAATAAATGTATCAAACAAAATTTTTTAAATTAAGTTTTTCAAGATTTTAATGGAGTTAAATATAATTGGGATACAAAGGAGGTTAGAAAAGTTTTAGAACTAAAAAGTTAAGCAACATTCTCAAAATTTTCGCAGGATTTTAAAACGTTTTTTTTTTTTTTAATTGGAAAACTGAATCACGATTTATTAAAATTTCATTTATTTTTACAGTTTAACCCCTGTGTTCACAAATGCTTTATAAGGTTATTGGAAGTTTTTGAAACAAATATTGAAAAATGGGGTTTTTAAACCTATTTTAGCTATGCTTGTTTCAATATTTAGAGTTAATTTCGATTTCCAATTATCATTTGACAACATCATTTGATTCTAAAGTTTTGTCAATTGCCCATAGAGAGCAAAACTTGAAATGAATAGAATGTTTCAGTTTTGAACATACTTTAAAAGCATGACTAATTTGAGATAAAAGTTATTTAGAAACATCAATTTAAACAATGTCATATGTTAGAAATTTGCTAAAAATTATATCAGCAGATGATAATCACAAAACAATCGTTGTACCACCAACCACCACCATCATCATCACCCTTTTAAACACCCCTTGCTACTTATTACATCAATATTGAAGACAATAAAGACTATAGAGAAGATAGTACTTGACAAAATCCAACAAATTGTTATAAAAATACCACAACAAAACACCAGTTAAAGCTAACAAACGCTGGACGAAATTTGCTGGGAATATGAAAGAACACTAAAAAAAATTTGACAGTAAAATCTTCTGAAAATTACAGTAAAAAAACTATAATTTCAGTTCAAAAGGCGAAAAGGTAATTACCAGGGACCCGAAGTTCATGCAAATTCGTGTTTTTTCCTTAAGTCTGAAAGCAGGTTAAACAAAATATCTTTGCGATTCAAAGAATTTAAGTTAAAATGTCATCGATTTGGTAGTGCATATTAATGCATATTTATGCACATTTCTACTCATTTTGCTTTAAATGCATATTTTTATTTATTTTTTTTTTTTTTGTTTTAAATTCATATTTTTATTGCATTTTTCTTAGTTTTTCGTAAAAAAGTATACTTAATTTTATTTTATATTTTACCGAGCACGACTTTACCTCGTATTCATCAGTGTCTCTGCAGGGGAATGCCTGCGAAGGGGAACTAGCAGATCTCGCATCTACATTCTTTCTGACAGTTAGGCTGCACTGAGGGCCTTAATGACTTATAAGGTGTCGTCCGGGTTGGTCATGGAATACATTCAGACTCTCAACAGGCTCGGTAGGGGCAACTCTCTGACCTTGGGGTGGATTCCTGGTCATGAGGGGCATGAGGGCAACGAGAGGGCAGAAAGCCCTTTATTGGTCCTGAACCATTCTGTGGAATACCTGCGGGGTATGTTAGGGAAAGGATCAGGGCATGGAGAGAGTCTGAATTCTCTGGTTATTGGGAAAACTCTCCTTGTCAAAGCCAGGCTAAGAGATTGATCTCTTTTTCCAGTAGGGGGTCGAGGCGACTCTTGTCGCTTGAAAGGGGGGGGGGGGGGGTTTGAGGACACTGGCGTCGTACTTAACTGGACACTGTAATCTCAGATACCATCTGCACAAGAGGGGTCCATCGGACACGGATATGTGTAGGTTTTGCGACATGGTGTCTGAGACCTCGGAGCATGTTCTCTGCGAATGTCCCAGGCTTTGTGATATTAGACTTAGGTTTCTAGGTGATCGCTTCATTTCGCCTTCCGACATCGCGAACATTTTGCCTAATAGGGTAATTGGCTTTATAGGTAGCTTATATCTGTAGGCAACTTTAGGCAGCACAAAAGACCTACATTGGTCGCGGTGCATAGTCCCTTCTGATCTAATCTACCTCGTATTCAGCTTTTAGGAAGCTGAACTGGGTTTTTAGGAGTTTCAAAGCAAAACGTGCATTGAGAGCCACTTAAAATTAATTATTTTTCATGTTTTTTTTTAGCAATTTTAATTTAGTTTTAAAAATAAGTTTAATTTTAAAAATAAAAATAAAGACCCATTTTAATGAAGAAAACCACCGAATCAATGACTTTAATTGCTGGAATTCCGCCAACAATGAAAATTGCTAATTCAATTAGAAATATCTCGGTAAACCGTACGGAATATCTCTTTTGTAATTCTCATTTAGTTAGCAAATTTATTTATACTTATGTGAACAAATTCACTTTGAAATTAGTTTTTTTCTTTCTATTGAAACTGAAAAATTTTTTTTTGGAATTTTTTGTAAAAATTAGCCCTTTTGTTAAAACCAGAGAATTATTATTTTTAAAATAATTTTTAATTTTATTTTAGCATTTTTTTGTTTAAACAAAATTTTTAAGTTTTTATTTACTCAAAAATTACATTATCAATTTTGTGATAATGTTTAAGAATAAATTAATACTCACATTTCAACCACTGAAATTAAATTATTTAACTTTATGAAATAATTAGCCTAGTAGGGATTAATAAAATCTAATTTAAATGGATTTAAAATATTTATTACTAATACATTAACATTTATAAAAAACAACTACATATATCAATATTACAGAAAAAAGCAAAAATATGTTTTGAACGATAGCAAAGGGTGTTTTTTATATAGGTATAGAACTTTAAGTTGGCAACACTTTTTTAACTAGCGGCCATTTTGTCAGCCGTCAAGTGATTTATGTTTAGTTTGGTTTGGCATTTCAACATGAATAGACTGACGCCTGAACAACGCTTCCAAATTGTGCAAATTTATTTTGAAAATCATGGTTCTGTTCGAAATACGTATAGCGCAATACGTTCATTTTACGGGCAACATAATCTTCCATCAGAGCAATTAATTCGATAATCTATGGAACGTTTTCGCACCACTTTTACTTTAAATGATAATATGCATCCACAGAGACGTCGTACAGAAGAAGTCATTGCTGCTGTAGAGCGTAGCGTAGAGGATCAGTATATCCGTTAATGATGACCGCTATAGAGCCATGATGACTGACTTTTTCGTTCATCAATTAAACAACCATGATGTGCAGGAGATGTGGCTTCAACAAGACGGCGCAACATGTCACACAGCTAGTGCCACAATTGATTTATTTAAGGAAACATTTGGTAACCGCATAGTTTCACGTTTCGGGCCCGTGAATTGGCCTCCAAGATCATGCCATTTAACGCCGCTGGAATATTTTCTGTGGGGATATGTGAAGTCACTAGTCTACACCGATAAGCCCGAAACTACACAGAAAAAATTATGGGTCAAAAATATCTAATTAATCGATTGTTTGAATATCAATGACAATGTAAACAATTTTTTTAATTGATTCAATTAAAAAATTTATTGAATTTTCTAATATATCCATACAGTGTTGACAACATGTAAACAAAATTTTTTAAAAATTTGGCAAACTATTTTTTTTTTATTTTATTTAGATTAAATAATCAAACAAAGGTTTAATTATATCAATATATTTTTTAATTTGTAAATAAAAAGAAAAAAAATCGCAAATGATTAACTTTCAATAAGTTGAATAGTTTACCGATTTCAAATACACGCAAAATCGCAGTTATTTCACAACACTCTTTTTGTTGAGATATTCGTGTTCGCACGAAAACTTAATTTAGTTTCGTGTTTTATCTGTGGTAATAAAAGTGCACATGTGGATTTAAATAAACCTTATCGAAAAAGGACAATTAAACTATTATTTTTGTAAATAATTTAATTTTCAATAAGTATAAGTGCCATTAAACTATCATTTTAAAGTTGTGTGAGATTTTTTTAAGAAAGCAATTCAATTACAAGAAAAAGTTCAAGACAAGACAAGCAAAACTAAAATTTTGTCTACTTTTATTTGTTTTCTTATAATACATTTTTATTTTAAAAAGCTTTAATTTTATTATAAATAAAATGTCAATTTAATTTACAAACCTACATTTCTTTTTTTATTTAATGGGGGGCATATAACAAAAATAAAAAAATACGAGTTTTCAATTAAAACCACCATTGTTTTCTTCTCAAGTTTCAATTAAAGTTTTAATCAATTTAACTAAACTTTTTAATTGAGGTTGTAAAGAGAAGCAATAACTCTTCTAATTGATATTATTATTATTTTAATTGAAAGAGTTTTAATAAACTGTCTGCAAATTTTTTTCGTTTAGTTTTTTCTGTGTATTGACAACTTGGAGGACAACATTCACCGCGTTATTTGAGCACATATTTAATTGATTCAATTAATTTGTAATTAACAGCTGTTAAAATTTTCAACAAATCAATTTAATTGGAAAAAGTAAAGAATGATTTTTTTCTGTAAACGTTTTGCAGAATTAACATAAAATTGAAATTATTTAAATTGAAAAAATAAGCTTTTTAAAACACTAAAAACTGTTCATCTTAATCCCAATTTGCATATAGTCAAGTGAGACTAAACTATGTTTTATGCTGTTTGTTTTTATTTGTGATTTTAATTTTAGTAAAATTAAGAAAAAAAAAAAAATTACATATTTTTTTTTTAATTTTTAGTGCATATTTTAAATGCATATTATAGGCGCCTAAAGCACACGTTTTTAGTGTATGAAGTTTCTGTGCCTTGTAAAAATGGTAATTACCTGGTAATTACCCTTAAAAATGTAGTAGTTTTTAACTGCTGAAAAATTACTAACAAATGTAGTAAAAACAACGAACCATGCCGTAAAAACAGCTGAAAATAATTTTGGTAATAGCTATTGTTTTAACCAGAGACCGAAAATAACAGTTATCCCGAAAACTTTAACTCAAAAACTCTCTATGTTAGAGTCAACGGAGATATATACTATTATATACCAAATGATTCGTATTGAAGTGCTCTTTCAGAATCTATTGTGATCTTAAGGAAACGATCTCAACTCCACAGTTAAGAGTTATTTTTTTTATTGACTTTATTTGCCATAATGTGTTTAGTAATTTATTTATTTAATTTAGCGAACATAACTTTTTCTGCGGAAAGTTTTGAACACAGGTCGCTCAATATCAATTTAAGAGCAGAGAATGCTCTCTCCACGCTTACCTGGGTTGCAGTTACACACTGTATAGTTTTTGCCAATGTATTCAAGTACGGATAGAGTATTCTTTTAGCCTCCCAGAAATCAAAAACAGGTTTATCAATCGATAAGGGCCTTGGAGAAAAATTGTCTATTTCATAGAAAGCTTTTTTTCATCCTCATTATCACTTCCTTCGCTTTATTGTTCCATATCAACAACCATTTAATAATAGGAATCAAACAATAACACATTAAAAACCAACATGTTTTCATTTTAATGCCGATTTTTTCAATTGGAATGCAAGTGATTAGGTTTCACTGATTTACAAATTGTAATGATCTAGCAAACGGCATGCTTTGAGTGTTAATTTACATAAAATGAGTTTTATTCTCTGACGGAAAAAATAAAACTCCTGAAATGAGTTTTAAAATAAAACTCCTCAATGAGTCTTATTTTATACGGAAAAAATAAAACTCCTCAAAAGAGTTTTATTTAATGAAGGCGAACTAAAACTCTCTTCTTAACTTTTTTTATGTTTTTTTTCTTTTTAAGCCACAAAATAACTGTTATAAAGGAACTTTTTTGATATCACTTATAACCGTTACGGTCCCTGGTTAAAAAAATACAGTAATTTTCTTCAGTTGTTTTTTTTTTAAATAACTGTCATAATAGTTGTTTTGTATTATTTCTTAGAAAAACAAATGTATTTGATGTTAAAAACAACTACTGCTGATTACTACAGAAAGAATTGTCATTTCGTAACTGTGAAACTTTTTTGAGTGAAGTATGAATGCGCAATAATATCGACTTTAAGGATTAACAAACGTTCAAAAATATATGATGATATATGTATGAAATTAATGTTTGTCAGAAAGAGGGGTGAAGAATGTGAATTTACTATTTTCTTATTAGGTTTTAGGCCACAAAATAAATTTGTACTAACTAATAGGGTGATCCAATTTTTGGTTCTAATTTTAAAATCCTACCATTTGTTTGTGATGCCTAAGTCACAAATAAAGATTTAACTCTCAGAGAATTTTGTAGGTAGAAATAACTAAAAATTACAGTTAAAATAACTACAAATGTTAATAAAAACGCATTTAATGTATTTTTCATAAGAATTAGTTATTTCTAACTAGTAATTTGTAACTAACAATTACTAGTTAAATCGAATGGAAAAAAAAATTTCGGTGAAACGTTGTAACATCGCAAATAACAGACCTTGGTTAAGAGTTCGTTTTGACTCCCATCAAAAAATTTTAATTTAACTATTCGTTAAATTTTCACTACATATTAGTTAAGGTCCTTAAAATTTAAATGATCATATTAAAAAATACTTATTTTATAGAAAAATATAATAAATTTGAATTTTTTATACAATACAGTTATAAATAAAATACAGTTACCGAAAAAAACAAATAATCTTTACTAAAACCTTAATTCAATTCAGTGCCAGTAACTTTTCTAAAAATAATCAGAAACCACAGAAATTTTCATATAAATTTGACATTCATAACTATGGTTAGGCCTTAACCTTTGGTTAATTTGAGAAAAGCTATCAGGTCTTAGTTGCAAACATTGCTAACAGAAAAGTTTGCGTAGATTTTCAAAAATTACACTACCAAAAGTCACAGCGGGAAAAGACGAACAGTTACGAATATCGATTTTTAATGCAAACTTATGGCAACACTGTTTCGCATACACTAGTGGCGCCTTCTACCGAATAATAGCAGCGACATGATATATTTTAACAGTAAATTGTATAAAGTTTAACAAATGAGTTTTTAATTTTGAAAATTAACACTCAAAAATAGTTAAAGCCCTGGGCATTTTTAGTTTTGTGTTAAGTGCAAATAATTAAAATCATTTTTTAAAACAGTGTTTAACAAAAAAACTTGTTAAAAATTAGTCATGACGATTTGAAACCAATTTGACAGAATTTGTTTACTGACTTATTGTTTTAAGTGTGGAAAAGTGATGTCGGTCTAGCATTGTTTATTTGTAAGTCCGTTGAAATCACGATTTCGCAATAAATAGTTGTGCAAAATTATTGAGTTTTACTTAAAATACAGTAGAAACTCGATTCTTGCACGTAATGAAAACCGGGCTCGGTGCAAGTTTCGAGGTTGTCGCAAGTACCGAGTATTAAATTCCCATACAAAATAAAAGGCACATACATCTGTTTAGAATCTAAGTTTAATATTTCAATTCAAAACACTTAAGTTCAACGCATTCGTATAACAGTAGATACATATTTTATTTGGAATTAAAGAAATTTAAAATTTTTGTTTTGTACAAAGTCGCTTGTTCAGTACTTCACTGCTTCTTAGTATCTGGAGCATCATAATATCGTCTAATGAAGCATTGTTTTGCTCCGCCCATTCTATGCAAATATTGAACGCTGATATATATAATACAAAAATGTTGCAAGTATCGAGTTCAAAATTTTCGGATGTCGCAAGTACTGAGTGCGTAATGAAAAATATTCCTATGTTGCAAGAATCGAGGTGTGCAAGTATCAAGTATGTGCAAGAATCGAGTTACTACTGTATGTGTAATTATTCCAAACTGTTTGGTATTTAAAATAAGCAAAATCATTCGAGCGATACAAAAGTTATGAGTGAAAAGTTCCGTACATCACAATTTGGAGAACCCTATAAATCATCAAAGACTTTAGCAGTAGTTTAGAACATAAACATGTTTTTATTATTAATAATCGCTTAATAAGTAAATGCAAAACAAAAAAGAAACTCATTGCATACCAAGCAATTTTATGCTTTTATTGTTTTTTTTTTTCATAAAGGATCTAAAAACAAAGTCATTTTTCATGAGTCTATTAGCAGCATCCCATTATAATTGAAACCAAAAATACCACCCTCTCTATCTACAAAAATTTTTGTTTTGTCTAATACCATTGAAGGAAGATACTGTGCAATAAATGAATATTGAAAATTTCATTACAGTTGTTATTGTCCTTGTTGTTGTCTGTTTGAGTGGCTTAAATAGGATTAAAATATTTTGATAAAAGGATAAAATTTTCAAATTAACTTTGACATTGAGTCAAAAAGGTGATCAATGCATTAAAAAGAAAAACAAAATTAAGCTTTTAATAATTGTAAACAAAATTTAATTAAATGTTATTTTGTTCTTATTGTTAATACTCACATTAAAATATAAAATTTTAATTAATTTTCTTTATTTTAATGTTTCTCAGGCATGCATCGTAAATCCATAGAAGCTCAGCATACACTCAAAGATGATTCGGGTGTTAGTGATCAAGATGAGGGTGATATGGAGTCAGGGGGCTCAAAATCAAATGAGGAATTACAACAACGACATTTGTCATCTTCCAACGAATCTCTTAATGTAGTTAGTCCCACTCCTAACGCGTCTTTAATAAAACCACAACAAACATCCTTGTCACCTGCCACCACTTCTACCGCTACAACTACTTCTTCGCCGTCGCCCCATATTGATTTAAGTTCACCCTCTCCAACTACTCAGCAAATGCAGCAATATTTTTCAAACTCCTCTCCTCAACAATTTACTACACAACAAAATTTGTCTCTTTTACCTCCTCCTTCGACACTTACTCATGCCCAGAATTCATCACCTACTAGTATGCCTTCCACAACAGCAGCTTCAGCACCACCACCACCGCCTTCATATCATCCTTTATTGGATGCTGCCAATGCTAGTGCAAGTGCAGGAGCTGCTAGCACTAAAGATTTCCATATGATCATGAATACCGCTGTGGCAGCTGCAGCAGCTGCTGCTGCTCATAACAATGCTGGAGATATTTATGGTTCAAGTTTGGTACAGGATCCCGATACATTTAGGTAAGATATTCTAATAAAAATGTAATTGCCATCTCTGAAACTAATTTTAAAAGGGGTACCTTAATATCAAAAGAACGCTCAAAATACTTGTAGAATGTTTAAAACGACTGCTAATACGTTCTTTCAACCGCCCTCAATGAAATGTCTACACATATATTTTTTTTTTTTTTTAATTTTTACCCTAACCGAGCACTAGCTACTATGGCCTTCAGCGCGTTGTAGCGAAAACAGACCAGTGCCTCTGGTGGGAATCGAACCCACGACCCCCGCACAGATAAGCCAGCACGCTACCAACTACCTACCGGGGCATACGATTTTTTTTTTTTTTAATGTAATTTTTTCTTAATTTACAAACAATTTTTAAACTATTTGTTTTTGAAAATTTTCTATTTACTTATCAAACTCTATACACATTTTGAATCAAAAACTACATTTAGGAATTTTGTAGTTAGAAATTACTAAAAATTACAGTTCAAATAACTACAAATGTAATTAGAAAGTCAATGTCTGCATTTTTCATAACAATTACTAGAAATGTATTAACTGTTAACTATTAAAAAAAACTGCAAATCTAGTAAAAACATCCGCTAAAACGGTCTACGACGGGGATTGTTACATGGGCAGTAGGTTTCGACAGGGCCGATTCTAACCAAAATCGAAAGCACACACTGATAGAATTTTCCTTCATAGTATTAATGAAACGATTTCATTAAAATCGATTCATTGGTTTAATGAAAAATTTCATTAACTGAATGAAAATTCATTAATATTTTTATTTTTTTCATTAACATTTTTTATGATTTTTTCATAATTTCATAAAAAAAATTCATTAAATCAATGAAAAATTTTCAAATATTTTTCAATAAAAATTTTGACTTGTAATAAGAAAAAAAAATTTTTTTTGTGCTATCATTTTGAAATAAAAAAAAATTAAAAATTTCTTTTAAACAGAATTAACCAAAACTTTGATATAAATAAATTGTTTTTATTACGTTTGCTAACAGTTTTTGACGAATTCGAATAGTTGGTCACTAAATTCCAGGGAACAGATTCTCTAAGAAAAACGATATAGTTTTGTTCAAAACGAAACCTAATTCGTTATCGTGTTGACGATGTTACACAAAAACGTTACAATATTTAACATTTTTATCTAATATGGTCGTAATTTAACTACAAAAATTGGACTATAATCGTCGATCGTTCTACAGAATTCCAAGCCAGATCGATAAAAAATTACATATTTTGTACCGACATATAAGAAAATAAGTCATCTTTTAACACAAATTATAAAAAATGTAAAGAGATTTTTAATAAATAAAAACAAATTGTTTTATTACATAGCTGGGATGTATAAGGTAATTCAGAATTCACTAGATTTCTTACTTTTTTTTATAAAAATATTTTATAGATCCTATAAGGACCAGACCTTATAAATAATATCAATGAATGATAATTTCTCAATAACCACCAAGTTAATGCTATTCTAAAATAATCATAAAAAGAGCAACTTATTAAATACCAACGAAAATATTTCATACAAACTATGAATTTTATTCATTAAACACATGAAACTTTCATAACGATTAGGTTAGGATTAATGAAACAAATTTCATATACTTTATGAAATTTTCGTTGGGTCAATGAAACCATTCATTAAAATTGATTTAATGAAACTCCTTTCATTGACTCAATGAAACGTTTCTTTGGGGACTTTTTTATGAAAAAAATCATTGGATTAATGAAGGAATTCATTAATAGTACGCACAAATTTCTATCAGTTCATATAAGCACTATGTCTAAACATCTACAGTAGGCAGTCCCTTAAAATATATTTGTCATTACGCCTCCTCCACCAAGTTCTATTGCAAATTGTTCCAAATTAAAAAAATCTATTGTTCTTTGGGAAACCTTAAACCAGCCGAATTTCGGCCGAAAATGTTCCATTTGTAAAAAAGTGTGTTTTTATTAAAAATTCCCATAGTTCGAAATTTTAAAAAATTTTCTTTCTCATTTCATTTATTGGTTTAATATAGTCAAAATTATTCAGATATGTAATTCTGACATCATGGGACATCATTAATTCACTTTATTAGCCTGGAATCTAAAATGAAGCACACATTTGATAAAAGTGCTAAAACGTGTTATTTTAATTGCTTTTTTTATTATATAATATTGTAATCAAAGAAAAAAATAAATAAATTTTAAAAAATGATAATTCGTTTCCAGAACATTTTATTAATATCGATTATTTTGCTAAAAGTTAAACAAAATTTTTTATGTTTTTATTTAAATTTGCATAGTTTTCGGAAAATTACCACTTAAGTTTGTATTATATTTACATTTATTGAAAAAATCTTTAACCCTTAGTGGCCTGGGCACAAAAAACCCCTTAAGACGTACACGAGAGTGTAAAGCCTTTAAATTGATAAAAAAAAATCAGCTTGATACAAATAATTATTTTATGCAATTTGATCCTTATAGGGTTAACGTTTTCACTTTTGACCAACACAGACCCCCCAGCAAAACCACACATTACCAAATCATGGGTAAAGTAATGTACCGAAATAGGGCTTCATAATGCATTACTTTACACGTTACTTCACTGATGAATTTTACAGGCGATGAGCCTCAAAGTAACTCATTACCTTGTAGGAGGTAAAGTAACTGGTTACTTATATGGTTACATGGTGGCAAAAAGTAATGTGTCTATAAATAGATTTTCATAAAAAAAAATGCATAAAAAATTTTTTTTACAGATATTTTTTTTTAATTAAATAAATAACTTTTTTTTTATTAAATAAATAACTTGGTCATGCTGGGATTCGAACCTGGGGTCTCTGGTATTTAACAATTAGTTATGCGAGAACTCTACCAACTGAGCTATCGATACATACAATATTTTATTGCTTAAAATGTAGATGAGTTGTTGTGCTTCGTGTTTTCGTTCGTGATATCAAAAATATACACCTTACCATTATGCTTACAAAAAATCACAAAGTAATGTGTCTATAAATAGATTTTCAAAAATATATATTAATAATTACTTTACGTTTATAGTTCATGCATTATGTAATTGATGATCGGTAAGTCATTATTTTATGGTTTGAAGTAATGTAAAAGGTAATGAGGTCTCATTACAAGGTAATCCATGAGTGTTCAATTATCGGTAACTCATTACTTCTTGTTGGAGAATAATGATACAGGTAAGGAGTACACATTACAAGGTAATGCATTACTTTATCGCCCCCATTAACAAAGATTTGCTGGGCCATTATAAAATTTACAGTTTTGTATTAAATTTTGATATGTGATAAAGGGTTTTAAATTAACTTACAAGAAAACTACACAGTGGTGAGCCGCAGATTTTTATAAAACTTGGATATGTTGTAGATGACAAAAAAATATTAGTCTCGTATTTTTTTTTTAGGTGCGCAACCTCAAGTTTAGGGGTCAAAAATTACCCAATCCGGCGATTTTCTAAAATATTTCTTATATAAATTATTAAACTATAAACTATCGGATACCAAATGATAGGTAGTAAATACTCCTTCGTTGGTGTATAAAATGCATGTCCGAGCATTTTAGTTATTTAAAAAAACTACTTTCGAATGCCAATAAATATTAACATATAATAATGCTTATTTAATTGTAATCGTTCGGCTTTAACACGACTTTTCTTGCACAGCTTTTATAAACCATATTTAAATTATTTCAAATAAGTGGCAACCCTGGGCCCGCAGCATAGGCAATATGGGCATCAAAATTTTTGATTTCCCGACTACTTTTATACTGCGTACAAAAAATATGAATTTGTTAAATTTTAGACAACTTTCCATACTAAAATGTTGTCATTTTTGACCCCCCCATTTTAACCCTTAAACGTGCGATTGGCACCTTAAAAAAACTACTTTTAAAATACTTTTTCGCCCCCAACAACATTTTCAAGTTTCATTAAAATTTAAATTATTTCAAATAAGTGGCAAAAAATACTTTTAAAATATTTTTTCGTCCCCAACAACATTTTCAAGTTTCATTAAAATTTGCGGATTTAACACTATGTAGTTTAAGTGTAAGAAGCGAAATAATTGCTGCTGTACACGCTAGGAATGAAAGAAATTTATTTTTTGCACTTTATCAATTTACTCCGTCCAGAAGACTCTCTCTAGATACCGAACTATATTATCACGTTATATTTTTTTTAAAAAAATGCAAAAAAATTATTACATTACGCAAAATGCATTTCATTTTGAATTGTCAGGTTTAAGATCATAATTAAAATGTTACAATAATAAATAACAAAACACCAATTGTTGAGAAAGACGAAATAATCTTCTGAGTATCAGCGCTAGAGGGAGAGCCGCACTTTCGACCTAAGTGACTAGGTAATCTTCAGCCTCATTATAATACAACACCCACAAAACCTCATGGTTTGATCAGGTATATACATCAACCAACTTACTGAAAAAGGTGATGTTTGTTCCTTTTTTAGTAGATTACCCGAACAATATGTGCTATTTCCGTCTTTTCATACAAGTTCAGCTAACAGCTTTTACGTCGTAAACCTTTTTAATTGGCGGGGTTTGCTTTAAAAATTAATAAAGCTTTTGCATTTACAAATTTTAAAATTACTTTTTGACTCGGAGGTATTGTTAACTAAGAAACTCAGTTCACGCAATACGCTAACACCGTTCAAATCACAGATTACCTCAAACTCTTCATCTTCTTTCAACAACAAACACAATTTGTCATACACATTCAAATATTGTTTGTATAGGTATACGATGTATGTCCCAAATAGTATCATGAGTTACGTGCACTGACAGCTAATGTCAAAGAGTTCGAGATCTATATAATCTATGGTTGAAATATTATTTTTTACAGTTGTATTAGTTTTATGTTATTATATAAATCGAAATTATTTTTATGGTTTTTTTTCTAAATTTGGTTCTAAACATTTTCAATTATAATTGAATATGTTTGAAATTTTGTTTCCATGCATAGATAACATATAAAAATCTCATATTTTCTGTGTAAGAATATGAATCGGAATTTTTATTTTCATGCAAAATAAAGTTTATAAAGAAAAAAACAGCATATTTGTGGATTTGTAATCCAGTTATTGAGCAAAAAGGTGAAAAATGCGGAAAAATGGGCTTTTTGCGATTTTTTAATAACCGGATGCACTTTTTTTGGGTAGGATTGTTCAGCATTTTTTGCTCCTATTCTACAACTTTGCTTCAGACGATATTTCGTACTGTATACCGAAATATAACCGTATTAAAATATAGAAAAAGTGCTAAAAATCCGCCTTGAGCCAACAAATTTGTATGGCCATTAAATTATAAGAACATTTTTGGGGCTACTTTCACGTGCAATTCTCAGAATTGAGTCCCAAAATCATGTGTTGTACTGTGTTATAAATTTTTGATATTCGTTTTTGGTGCGCTGCCACCAACTTGGTATATCTCAAACTGTTTAAAATAACACCCTTTTTTAATATTATTCTGAAAACTCAATTCCATTAACGATTCTGAAACCCAATGGAAAAAAATGCGAAAGTTTAAAATTCGGAAAATTTTTGTTTCACTTGTAAACCACCATACAACTCTTAACTAAGCAACGATGTGGAAATTACTTTTTAGTGAATGTGTCTCCAAAGTCTAGAGACTTCATTTTGTAAATTAAAAAACTCTCTTTTGAGTTTCAATACTTTAGGTATAAACTTTTTAAAGTGAAACTTAGCATGTCCCAGTTTTGAAGTTAATATAGTCTGGCTAACCCAGTTCATTGTTTCTCTCAATTCAAAAAACATTGAGAACTAAGAGGCATCTAAAGGCAGTTTCACCAGGTGTCGAAAACTTTCGAAATAGCTCATATAAATAATTTTTTCAAAATTTAAAGATTTACTATAAATTTATTGAAAGTTTTGTAATTGATTATTAAAAAACTGGTCAATAATTATTTACAAAAAATAGTCAAAATTACCCGCTATCGTCAAGTCTAGCGCCACGAATAACAGGTACTGTAAATAAGGACGGCGTTGTTGGAAGGGAATTTTTATAGTGCCATTTATGGTACTTTTTAAACATACATTTTTAATTCAATATAAACGCTGAAAAAATAAACTAGTTATTATGACGTATGAGTGAGATCACTTAAGTTTAGTACTAAAACACAATTTTGATAAAAAAAAGAAAGTTCACCTAGGAATTCACATGAAAAAAACAAAATTCAATATAAACGCTGAAAAACTAAACTATTTATTATGACGTATGAGTAATATCACTTAAGTGAAGTACTAAAACACAATTTTGATAAAAAAAAATAAAAAGTACACCTAGTAATTCCCATAAAAAGAACAAAATGGTACAAGTTCCTTAACTTCCTTAACATTAAAAAGAGTTTTATGGTTTTATTTCGGTTGCAATATTAATTTTATCAATTTATCAATTTTATTTATATTTATTTTAAATACTACGAAAATCAATTAATTTTTTTCGTTTAATATCATTATTGTTAACAAAATGATAACAAAATTTTATGTTTTGCAAGAAAAAAGAAATATCTATTCGTTTTTAGCACACACAGACAATTTTGATATAAATACTTCCCGAAAATTTAAATCATTAACAAGTTCTTAATTTGCTTTTATCAAGTAAAGAGACATTCAATTAAGAAATTTACGAAGACAAATATGAAATCTAGTGAGTAAAAAAATGTGTATTTATATAAAATTTTAATTGTAATTGCAAGTATGTAACTGCTACTAATATTTATCCCCATAGCCATCTGTTTGACCATTTTGGCTTTCGCTGTTGTTGCCGTTTTGGCTTGTGATCCCGATAGTGATAATAAACCCACATGTAATAACAAAAATTTAAATTTACCAACTCGCAACCACTGGGATCCTGTTAATTTTTGGGAATGTAAATCTGCTACAGGCCAAGCTGAATTGGTTCCTTGTCCACAACAAACTGGTTTTGATGGTACTAAGAATGCTTGCGTACCATGGCCTCAATGGCAATGGGTGGAACCTTGCTCTGTAGCTGCTGCTACCAATTAAATCAATCTTTAAGATTTTTTAAAGAAATAAATTTGCGCTATATATAAATTAGTTTTGTTAAATTTTATTTGCAACAAACGCAGACAAATTTACTTAAAGTTTGTCCATGGAAAACGAAGACACAATAGAAGACATGAAAATCCTTCCAGTAAAAATAATAGCTGATCCCTAAATATTTCGAGATTATGAATCATAGATTACATAGATCTCAAACTCTTTTTCTTCTTTTATCAACAAACACAATTTTTCATATTAGCTGTCAGAGCACGTAACTTATGAGAATGTATTGGACATACATCGTATACCTGATGTATGTCAAAACTAATGTCAAAGAGTTGGAGATCTATGGAATCTATGCTATTCTGTATGGATAACAATCGTTAATTAAAAAAAAAACTCACGGTATGTGAGTGCATAACTTGCCAAAAAAAATTTTAAACCCAAAAGAAATAATAATTATCAGTAAGACCGACTTGTGGCTTTTGATGGTATGATTTATGAAATCTCAAAAAATTAACTCTTGTTGCTAACTTATAAAAAGAGACTTTATAATGGGTAAGGCTGCCTCATAAAATTAACTACAAATGCTTTGCAGAAATTTATTTGAGAAGAAATTTTTGCACGCTTTGGAAGCGAGAGAGCTACAAAATCAAAATTTCAAAAGATAATTGTTTTTGAAACAAAATCACAGCTTTAAAAATTTTTAAAAACTTATTTAAGTTGACTAACAACTCTTGATAATGAAATCTATGTAAAATTGAAGCTTTATCTTTAATAACAACTTAGAATACTATGTAGGTAAAGACCACTGCAAATGTAGTTAAAAACAAATGAAATTTCACTTAAAGAAAAGTCGACTCACATTTCAGTAAATTCAACTAACATTGTTTTTTAATGTTCCAAAAATTAAAATTAATGAACCACATACGTTAGTAAAAAATAAACAACTATTTATTTTTTTAAATAACAAAAAACTAATGTAAAAAAATGAATGTAAACTCATACAACAGTCATTTGATGTGGTTTGTTTTTTTAAATGAATTTCAAGGTTAGTAAAAAATTTTATTTGTTCTACAAATGACTAACATTTACATTAAAAATAAAGAAACTGTATTACAACCCAAACAACTACATATTTTAAAAGCAGAAGTTCCCTGAATGTAATCCTAACTTATAAACTAGTAGACGGATTTTTATAAAATTTGATGGAAAGAAGACATTAAGTATTAGTAGAGAAGTATTAAAGTTTGAACAATATATAAGTTTAAATACTTTTCGTCCAATTTCACTTTTTCATATGGACATATCGCTCATTTACTGCAATAACGTCATAACTCCAAAATTTTAATTTTGCAGAAAACGAGTTTAAAGTTTTCAATTTACTCCCACCTTGAAGAAAAAAACGACATAATTTCTCTCAATAGGTGGGTATACAAGATATCAATACGACTTTTTTACACAATTTGATACGTGATATAACGAACAATTCTGCGTCATTAACTCAAAAATCATATTTTTTGAGTTGTGATGTTCTTGCAGTAAATGAGCGATATCTTCTTACGTAGAAGCACAAAGCATTGTGGTTATATATTGGTAAGAGCAATATTGTTTGGCAAAAACTTCTCACTTATATGCGTTAGTCGTCGAGATTTTAACCCATATCGACTAAAGTATGCAACGATAAACACTTTTGAAGAAGAACTAATTGTTTATTCTTCGAGACGAGCACATTGTATGAATTTCATTTCAAAACATCGTTTGCCGTTAGATGGTTGACTTTCCGGCTTTGATAGAATTTGAATATGTGATGCACTTAACATAATATGTTTGTTGGCTCAATAGATTGAAATATAAAATTTAACAATTACAACCGATTAAATCAACGGTTCATAAAAGGGGGTCCGCAAGAAGTACTGACAAAATGTTTGTTTAAAAAAAATTTTAAAAAAATTCACAATATTTTTTGCAATTTTATTAAGTTATTAAAAAAAATGAATTTAAAATTGTTGGGGCTCCATGAGTTAGATTAGTCCTTTAGTTACAAAAAGTACACCCAGAGAAAAAGTACAAACAGAGAAATAAGTTTCATCAATGTTCATCCAATGTAACAATTTCATCAATATTTATAAAACATTTCATAAACAACAAGCATTCTAATGACCATGTTATGGTCTCCATTTACTTTTTTTTACACAAAAATAATTAAATACTTACTAATACAAAATATCGTTCTGATATAAAGTGAAACATTTCATAAATATGATGAAATTGATTTAGTTTTTATGAAATGTTTCATAAATACTATAAAACCTTACATCGGACGATAACCTATGAAACTTGTCATAAATATTATGAAGCTTTTCCTTTGAGTGTAGGTGCTTTTAATAACTGTACACCATAATTGATAAGTTCCTCTCGGTGATTGTTTTTTTCAATCAAAAAAACTCATCAAAAAAGAGTCACAAAAACTCTATGGCTCAAATAGTTATTAAATCTTTTTTGGAATTTTTGATGATTTTTTTCTGGAACTCTCGTACATTAAAACTCGTTTGAGACGAATTTGGTTAAGATGAATCCCTTATTATTACGAACTAATTTGAAAGTCCTGACATTTTGGTAACAATTTGAATGTAACATCTGTTAATACAAACTTGCTTAAGATGAACCCTCAGTTAAGATGAACTTTTTTTGACAGTCCCAAATTTTCATAGAAATTTTTTTTCAAACCAAACATGCAGTTACCATGCAACGTTAAATCTAATAAGAAAACAATCAACTAGAATATTTTGTGTTTAAATATTAGTATACATGCCGGATTCCCAATTCGTTCGCAGTAATAGTAACAATAGCAGTTGGACTGGCAACCCTGCCAAATAAAAAGCTTTTAGATTTAAAGCTGTTGGCTAAACTAAAATAACTCATGTTGTTCAATTATCATCACCGATTTTCTGTGGTTGGTTAATATATATACCTGATCAAACCTTGAGTTTCTTGTGGGTGGTGGATTATAATGAGACTGAAGATGACCTAGTCGTTTAGGTCGAAAGTGCGGCACTCATTCTAGCGCTGATCCCCACAAGATTTTTTCGTCTTCTTTAATATTTATTAACAATTAGTGTTCTCTATTGGTAATAGCAACATTTAATTATGATCTCAAACCTGACAATTCAAAATGAAATGCAATTTTGCAAAATTTTATAAATTTTCCTAAAATTTCTTTAAATTTTAACAAATTTTGAACCGAACACTTTCTTAAATGTGTCGAAAACTATATATTTATGAAATCAAATGAAATAATTTCACAGTATTTTAAAAAGTTTATAAAAGTTTTTAATGTTTCGTCGACAGTAACAAAATTACAAACAAATTTTACTCCAATAAATAAGAACCTCGTTTAATGTTTAAAATACAAATCAAATTTTTGTTTGTTCCGATAATTTTGCACTTTTGTAATATTTGAAAAAAAAAAATGTTTGGGGTTCCTGAACCTGTAGAGGATATCTTAAGGAGTCCGTTAGGAAAGTTGATGGGAACCGCTGGATTAAATAATTTCGACAAACATAAATGTTAAAAAAAAATTGTATTCAGATGAATATGTACATAAGTTTGTTTTACCCTATTTCGATTAGTTTTCGAGATATAAACATTTTTTATAAAATGGAAAAATTTGGAGTGTACTGGCATAAAAGTGTGGTTGTCGTAAATCAAGTGGTACATCTAGTGGTAAACAAAATTAACTCCCTTTTTATATATCTTAGTTTTAGAAATAATTGTTATTTCAAAAATTGAGTGAAAATTAAATCACGGCATCTTCAAAATTTCGGGTAAATTTGTGGTGCTACAGGCAGAGAAAAAAATGATTGAACATGATTGTGGACACAAAATTATCATATTATGATCCTAATTATCATATACATGATTCTGGATGGTCATATTATGGTTACCGAGGACGATTTTATCGTCATTTAATATGTTTGCTAATATCATATTATGATTGTTACGCATTGCAATCATAGCATGATGCTCTTAAACTATCATAATATGATGCTTATTTTTTCTGCGTGTATCTTTTGCGTTATAGCAAACCACATACAGATTAGTATTTTCTTAAAAATCAGTTATAAAAAAAAAATTTTAAATTGGTTAATAGACCTGCAATGGGAAATAGTGGTTGATGTTTCTTATTTTCCAATAATTTTTTTTTAGTAGGGATGACAGGCAATACCGCTAAAATACTGGTATTTATTCAAACCCCTTTCAAATGAATATCGTTATCCCTAAAATACGGTTACCGGCATAATTGAAATACCGTTATCCGTAAAATACCGCTATAGATATAAATAAAAGATCAATATAATCAAAATGCCGTTACCGAAATAACTAAAATAGCGTTATCCTTAAATAACCTTTACCGAAATAATCTGACAAGATCAGAAAAAGTAATCGCTGTAAATAGATACATTTTCTCAAAGTTTGATCATAAACTAGCCAGCCATTGGAATTCGGGTATAATGGTGCTAAAAATATCGCTTGAAATTACCTGAATAACTAAAATAGCGTTACCCTCAAAGCGTTACCAAAACAACTAAACTACCGTTAGCACTAATATACCGTTACCGATATAAGTAAAATGCCGCTAAAGCTCAAAAAATTTTACCGAAATAACTGAAATATCGTTACCCCTAAAATATCGTTACCGAAATAAAAGAAAATAGCGCTATTCTTGTCGATAACCGTATCGAATCGGTTACCATCCATTAGTTTTGGACTGTTAGTGAAAGAATTATAGTTGAGTTTTCCAAATATATATTGGCTTCTGTAAAAGATTTTTAAATTCTTTGATACTGATATTATTTTTCAATAACTTTCACAATTACTTTATTTTAAAAACTCGAGTTATATGTTTGGATTAACAACATTTTAACTAGCAGGAGTGAAACATTTTAGGGCCATAGGTTTATATTTTTAGTTGAACAATTTTAAAAATTCGTTTTTTTATAGTATAGATAGTTTAAGAGCATCATTTAATGATTGAAACACGTAAAAATCATAATATGAATCATATCATGATTCTAGAGGGAGGCATACCACTTAACCAGAATGCTTATTAGCAAGAAAAAACCAGTTGGCCAGAATTTTACCCATTGGAAGCTGTTTAGTTTTTGTTTATTTTACACGACATGTCCCTTTTGCGACATTTGCGACAGTCTTGTGGTATGCCCATCTTTGGTTAGTCCTAGGGCATGCCACTATGTGGTTTAAAGCAGGACAAATGACCCCCTCCTATGACAAGCCAATGTTAAAGTTGCCAGTTGTTTACATAGGGTAGGGTTTAGCAGAGGACTGGTCTCTGGCACTAAGGGACCGATCCTCTGGCACACGCAGAACCTGTCCCATTCCCCATAGGGTCATGTTCAATCATATTTTTTCTCTGAGTGTAACACTTGAGAGATAAATTCAACATGTACTTAGTTGGCGTGTCATCACCTAACCAATAAATTGAAACCAATTTCTTTTGACTTTTTAAATGTCTTGAGTTTTTATACCGGGCACTGCCGCGCTTTCATGAAATCAATTTTGAAATCAATGTGCATTAGTGTGATTTCATTAGCATTATTAGGACAAATGCTATTGTCAAAAAATTCCATTACAATTAAGTGGTAATGAAATTTTTTTGTCATTAGCATTTGTTAACTAATGCTAATGAAATTACAATACTAATGCAAAAATCCCAAGTATGGTATGTAGTATGTTAGGGTTGACATTTATTAGAAATATTTCAAATATAGGCACAAAAGTGCTTCGGGAAAATTCTCATAAAAGCCAAACAATAACGAATGTCGGAAAAAGAACATACACATCTCGATTTAATTTAATAGTCTTTAATATACATATTTTTTTAGCTTTAGCCCCATTTTTTAATCACAAAAATATTTTAAATTCATCAGGCATGTTTTCATATGGTACCTCATTTGTCCGAAATTTCTCTAAAGCAATTCAAAACAAACTGAGAAAACGAAATCATGAGAATGTGCCGCTAAAAAACACTACGTATGTCTTATATTTTGTTTTCCTCTATCACATATCCGAGTTTCATTATGATCAGAGAGAACCCATCGGGTTATTCATCCTCTTAGTTGGAATTAACTTGTTGGAAATACATGTTCTTTTCAACTGATTGCGTTAGGAGCAATTTGTATTTATTAATTTGAATTTCTAATACAACAAGATACAATATCTTATAAATTACAGTATTAGAATCAGACAAGTTAAACAGAACATTGCATATTAATAACTTAATTCTACTTAAAACTGAATTACAAATTGCAGAATCTAAAAGCTTTAAACAGTATTAATAACATTAAATATTTAAAGAAATCTGCATTTAATAACAATTAAGATACAAAATAAAACAATAAAAATTACGAAAAATGTTTAAACAACAATTCCCTAAAATGTATTGCGTTGCGTGTGCGTTGAGTATCCCTATGTAGTCGGTTCCAGAGACGAATGGTAAAAATAAAAAATTTACACTCAGAAGCATGGTCACGTTGACGGATTTGTATAATGTAGTTTCCTCTATTCGCCTTTCAAACTGTAAACGTTCAAAAACATAATTTGGTTCTTTCGTCATAATAATCTTAATGCCCAGACTTTTTTTTTTTAATTTTGAGAGAAAATTTTTGTTCACTCTCGCTTTTTTTCAGAGGAAGCTAAATTGTAACAACTCTGCTGGCAACTTAAGTTGCCAATGGGCATTAATGGGTTAATTACTAAAGGAGATTTTCAATACACGGCAAGAGAACCGGGACATATGATTAAATTTTACAAGACTAAAAATGTAACGTATAATATTATTGAAAGTCGCGCAAAGTTTACTGTTATCCTTCGTGCTACATCCAGTGAATAGCTCGGATGTGTATAATAGAGTCGTTTTTGCCAGAAGTAATCTTACTCTTGGCGGAGTGTAATATTGTGTGGCCCACATACTTCGTAACATACCATATATTCTGACGCAAGATTGGGTAATATGATTTGACAGGGCTAGATTTTTGTTAAATGTAACACCGAGATTTTTAACTGTATCAACTATATAAATTTTTTCGCCGCCAAGAAAAATATTTTTATCATCCTCTATCATCGTTGACTTTTTCGATATAATTATGCACTTTGACTTCTTCGGACTCAGTCTCAAACCATTCACTGAGGCCCAAGTAAATATTTTGCCTGATCATAGTTCAATTCTTGAACTTTAGGAGCAATAGCATCCTTACACTCAAATAAAAAAGTTAGTAAAGTCAGCAAAAAATTTAGGTGAGTCAGCAAATTTTTAGTAAGTAGGGTGCTTGCAAAAAAATTGCTAATGTCAGCAAAATATTTTGCTGAGAATCAGCGAGCTGATTTTTAGCAACAAAATTAGTAGATTCAGCAAGAGTTTTGCTAAAACTTAGTGAATTAGAAATATAAAAACCCTTGCTAAACATTAATAAAATTTTTGCTGCATATTAGTAGACTTAAAAAAACTCAAAAAATGTGTAGAAAATTTGAACTTTAGTTGATTTATTTTGCTGAAAATCATAAAACATATTTTTGTGATTCTTTTTAAAATAATTTACAATACGTTATAAAATATAAACATTTTCATACTCCCACATTGACGACATGAATTAAGTAATATCTAAAAACAATAGAAATAATTATATATAACATAAACGACATTATCTTTGAACTACTTACATCAATTATTGTCTAAATGATGCTATATTTTAAAGGAACTCAAATGCTGCCGATAATTATAGAAACAAAACGAAAAACTAAAAAAATATAACATATACAACCCTTTTTTGCAATAAGAAAAAGGAAACATAAAAATTTACCTAAGATGTATGTCTTTGTCTTTTGCTTTACTCTGTCCACATGTCTGTATATGTTTGTTTGCAATTTGACCACACTAGTTTATTAATCTATTAACATTTATTATAGAAATACATATTAAATTTAAATATTTTCTTTTGTCTTTTATTTTATTAATATACAATTACTTTCACAAGCCGGTGAAAACGCAAAATTTAAGTTGTTTCAATCGACAATTTTGTATTATGTATGAAAACAGATACAAAAATCTTCCATGGTTGATTTTTTTTATGTGTCTTACTAGAGTTGTACGTTTTAGTATAATTTTCCTTGTCACTACTACATCTTGACATATAATTCATTCTGCGTATAACTTTTAATCTGGTTGTCGTTCACACTATTGATGTGCTAATCAGTACAATTTTTTAGCAAAATAAATTAGTAAAACATTAGTAAAATATTAGTAAAACATTAGTTCAAAACAGTTAAGTGCTGACTAAGTATAACTAAAATTTTAGTTTAAAACATAATTTCCGCAAAAAATTTGCTGAAAAGTAGTATACCTGATTTACAAGATGTTTTACTAACTTTTCTACTAACTTATTTTTTTGAGTGTAGATTTACTGAGATACAACTGTAGATCATCAGCATACATTTGAATTTTAGAAAAGTTTGTCTGAAGTATAAGATCATTTGCATATTAGGAGTAGAGCAGTGGACCAAGAATGGAACCCTGTGAAACACCCCTTGAGACCAATAAAGGCTGCGAAACAGGTCCATCATTGCGAACAGATTGAAAACCATTCGGCAACTACGACGACATTAAATTAACAGAGGGCGAAGAAAAGTTAAAAAATTTCGCTGACTTAAGGCAAAGAACTGAATGGTGCTAGTAAGATCCACGAATATCTTCCACAAATATCTTCTACTAAGTCTGTTAAGGCTGTGACAGAGCTACGTTGGGGCCTTAATCCAGATTGACGATCAGGCCGAAGGTAGTTGTCAATAACAAATTGATAAATTTGTTTGTGTACTAAATGTTTAAAAACTTTGCATAAGTAAGGCGGAATTGCAATTGGATGGAATCAGATATTTAGGTACCGGGACAATTTTGTCATATTTCCAGTTGATAGGGATAAGTGCTGGTAGTAATGATAGTGTTGAAAAGATACGTAATAGTTCGAATTATCCAAGGTAAAACTATCATCACGAACCTGGGATTTATGGCATCCAAGCCAACTGCATTAGACTTGACCGCAAAAAAAAACATGCGGACGTCCAAGGCATTTAAGCATTGAACATAATTTGAACATCCATTGAATCCGAAGGTAGGTATTGATCATATAAGTCAAACTGTAAACTTGGAAGAGGAATATTAACAAATTTATTATTTAGTAATTCCCAATTCCCACGCTCTCCATCCATATCTACTATCTCTAAGTATTGGTGATACAAATTGTCAAATTATTGTAAATTCTCTTTTTAAAAAGACGAAATGCTGGGAAATAGTACATATGGGTGGACAGAGGTGGATAGCGTGTGAGTCAAGCTTTGAATTCATATATCATCTTTAAACCAAGTTAGCATTTTTTAATATCTCTTAAACCGCGAATTCAATTTTTTTAAACACTACAGAATTTGATAAAAAAAATTTGGAAAGCACAAAATAAGGTAGTAAATTTTAATGAAAACGCCAAAAAATATTAAACAATGTTATGCATGTGCGAAATTTTTTTAAAATCAATCAAAAAATTTAATTTTTAGAATGTTTTTAACGTTTAGACTTTAAACCGCCATAAGTTTTGCGTCCCTTGCAGAAGTGATTCACACAAACGGATTTGACGGGCCTAAATAGTGGTTTATTAACGTATACAATCCTAACTCCAATTTTAAATATTTTTTTGAATAGCCCATATCGCTCATTTACTTCAAGACTGTCATAAGTTAAAAAACTTGATTTTTGAGTAATTGATGCAGATTTATTAGTTATATCATGATTTATATTTTGCAAAAATTTCATATTAATATCATGTATACTTTTCGAGATATAGTATAATATATTTTATTTTTTCTTTAAAGTGGGTGCAAAGAGTAAATACTTCATAGAGGAACTGTGCTACTCACGGGTCTCTCGATAATTAGCGAATTCGCACACAACTCTCACTAAGAGAAAAATTCATTAAAACTCGCTATTTATAAAAAAAGTGACCAAATAAATAGAGAAAGGGTCGAGAGAGGCAATGCTGGATTGAAAACTTTAAACTCGTTTTCTGCAAAAACGTGTTTTTTGAGTTATGTCAGTCTTGCAGTAAATGAGCGATATGTTTAAAGATATTGGACACACGCAAGTTTGATCCCAAAGTAAGAAAACTACAAACAACGTTTTATCAGAATTTTCATTTTTGGCCAAAATCTACTACTATGCACTGCATTAACTTGTTATAGGGAGTTCAAACTGAAAATTTAATTTAGTAAAAAGTAGATTAACTACATATCGCGCATCAAGTCAAAAGTGACTGAACTCAAAATTTTTCATTTTTCAGAAGTCGAAAAAAAAATATTTGCATCTGTATACCAATTGAAACATAAGGAAAGACATAACTGTTTTTTAGCAACAGTTAACAACAACAAAATACACTTTTATACACTCAAAAAAATAAGTTAGTACAAAAGTTAGTAAAACGTCTAGTAAATTAGGTATACTATTTTTTAGCAAATTTTTTTGCTAAAATCGTGTTTTCAGCTAAAATTTTTGTTATACTTATTCAGCACTTAACTGTTTTATACTAATGCTTTACTAATATACTAATGTTTTACTAATTAATTTTGCTAAAAAAAATTGTGCTGATAAGCACATTAATAGTGTGGACGACAACCAGATTGATGTCGCGGCATGTCAAGATGTAGTAGAGAAGAGGAAAATTATACTAAAAAGTACAACTCTAATAAGACATATAAAAAAATCAACCATGGAAGACTTTTGTATCTGTTTTTCATACATAAAACAAAATTGAGGATTAAAACAACTTAAATTTTGCATTGTCACCGGCTTGTGAAAATAATTGTCTATTAATAAAATAAAAGACAAAAGAAAATATTTAAATTTAATATGTATTTCTATAATAAATGTTAATAGATTAATAATCTAGTGTGGTCAAATTGCAAACAAACATATACAGACATGTGGACAAAGTAAAGCGAAAGACAAAGACACACATCTTAGGTAGATGTTTATAGTTCCTTTTCTTATTTCACAAAAAAGGGTTGTTTTTTTCGTTTCGTTTGTTTTTGTTTATTTTTCGTTTCGTTTCCATAACTATCTTCGGCAGTTACGTCCTTTAAAAGAAAGCATCATTTAGACAAGTAGTTGAAAGAAAATTTTTGTTATGTTATATATATTTATTTATTTATAACTTGGACATTTAGCAGTCATCTCGAAGATCTTGACTTTGCGGATGATATATGTTTGTTATCACATAAGATCAGTGATATGCAATCAAAGTTAGACCACCTCCAAGAACTAGCAAAGAAAGTTGGCCTAGAAATCAACGTCGCGAAAACAAAGGCTATGAGAATAAATAACAATAGCTCACAGCATATTTTATTGAACAACCAACGCATCGAATACGTCAACAAATTCTGTTACCTAGGTAGCATAATAACAACATCAGGCGGAACAAAAGACGACGTAGCCAATCGAATCAACCGAGCAAGAGCAGCATTCGGTAGACTAAACGCGGTCTGGCGCTCAACACAAATATCTAAGAAGACCAAACTCAGGATATTCAAAGCGTGTGTCAAATTCATTTTACTTTATGGTTGTGAAACCTGGTTGGTATCCATAGGCACGACCAGAAAACTTCAAGTGTGTTTAAATAAATGTCTTCGTATTATTCATAAAATATTTTGGCCAGCCACTATACGCAACCAAGATTTTTGGCAACTAGCGTACGAAGAAGAAATTGGCAAACAAATAAAAAGAAGAAAATGGAGGTGGATAGGCCACACTCTGAGAGAAGATGCCACAAATATAACAAGAATTACACTAAAATCGAATCCCCAAGGTTCTAGAAAACGTGGCCGTCCAAACAACACATGGAGACGATCAGTGAAAAACGAACTTGAACGATATGGTTTCACGTGGGACGATGCCGCAGTTGAAGCTAGAGACAGATTATGTTGGAGAAATCAAGGACAAAGAAAAAAATATATTTATTTCTATATATTTTCAGATATTAAATTAATGCCGTCAATGTGGGAAAATGAAAATTTTTATAATTCGTAATTATTGTAAATTATTTTTAAAAGAATCACAAAAATATGTTTTATGATTTTCAGCAAATATATTAACTAAATTACAATTTTTTTACAATTTTTTGCGTTTTTTTTTCAGTCTACTAAAATTCAGCAAAAAATTTATTAATTTTTACCAACGCTTTTTTATTTCTAATCTACTAAGTGTTAGCAAAACTTTTGCTGAATCTACTAATTTTGTTGCTAAAAATCAGCTCGCTGATTTTCAGCAAAAGATTTTGCTGACATTAGCAATTTTTTTGCTAGCACCCTCCTGACTAAAATTTTGCTGACTCAGCAAAATTTTTTGCTGACTTTACAAACTTTTTTTTTTGAGTGTAGATAAACAAGTGTATTGTGCATAGTTTAGGCATATAAGCCCGAAAATTTATAATTTTGAGTTGAGTCACTTTTGAACTAGGTGTACGATATGTTCGCACTCAAATTAGGCAGTTTTACTTTTTACAAGATTAACTTTTCAGGCTAAACTCCCTATTTATCGAATAACTTTAAACTCTACTAAAAATTACTTCCAACCCCGGCTTGAATTTTGAGATTAAATGCAAAGAAAAATGATTTATTCGCACATCAAAGCAAGTCCATATTTTTTATTTGGAAATTTTGTTATTTTAGAACAAACTCCTCAATAATGATACGAACAGTAGAGCTTTCGTTTTAATTTGTTTCAGGACAAGGTTCAGTCCATTGCCATTCACTAAATGCAACACAAGCACCCTTAGCCGAATCAAATCCTTGGCTGTCGGGACAACGAACAGATTCAGCAGTGGCACCAGCTGATAAACACACCCAATAATGGGTTGGATCCCAGAAGTTACGAATTGGTACATTTACATTTTGGCTAGTACATTCAGGTTGATTATTACTATCGGGATCACAAGCCAAAATGGCGGCAACAGCAAAAGTCAAAATAGTCAAACAAATAACTGAGAGAAATTCAGAAAAGTATATTCGTTATGGAAAATTGTATTTCTAGAAAGTCATTTTTACTTACTCGATTTCATTTTGTTTAAATAATGGCTGATGTCTTCAGTTATTCTCGAGTTCAAAGCAATTTAGATACTTTTGGTGCATTTTAGTTTTTGAAAGGTATTTATAGAAAATATCTTGAAAATGCAGTTTGCTAAAAATAGCTACCATGTTTTTTGCTAACAAGTGTCATTTACAATTTTATTTTCCGCAACTAATAGAGTAGTTTTTTTTTATCTATTTGTTAACGGAACTATTTTAATTGAATTTTGTAAACATTATCAGATACAATGTTTGTTTTTAAACAGATAACAGATCAAAAATGTAATAATGTAAAAATAAACAGATAGTTTTACAATATGATTTATAGGGAATTAACACAGACAAGTGAATATAATAAAAATTGGATTAGCTGATTCATCAAACACTAAACAAGGCGATTAAACCATATGTAAATCTTTTTGATTAACTGTAAATCCAACTTTTCCTCTGTTTACAATTTCTAAATGACTATACTGTTAATTGTGCGCAACTCGGTGTTTTAAAATAATTTCGATTGGCAACGCCAAAATGCATACATACAAAGTTAGGTAAAAATTAAAGTTAAGTGGCTGCTGTTGACGCTGTCGATAACATTTTTGCTAACGCCTACATTTTCCTTATGTCTGGGCGTTGTGGTGTAATGGTTAGCGCGTTGGACTGTTACACAGATGGTCCCGGTTCGATTCCCGGTGACGACAACATCAATTTAGAAAAATAATATGTATGAGTTTTCTATCACTTATATGTATCGCTGCGCCCACCTTCGGTGTTCCCATAGAACTTAACCCCACCGAAGTAAAATATTGAATCAGGGCTATGAAACAAAAAGCTTCAATAAATTCGCCAACTCTACATCAGGTGGCGACCAACAAGTGTTCTAAAACTTATCATCTCGCGCAATTACAGTGTTGCCATGTTTGAAGCCCTTCATCTTTTACCACCTTTCATCTCTCCACTTTCCCCTTTCCAAAGAAAGCAACACATTAATTAATACACTCAAAAAAATAAGTTAGTAGAAAAGTTAGTAAAACGTCTTGTAAATCAGGTATACTATTTTTTAGCAAATATTTTTGCTAAAATCGTGTTTTCAGCTAAAATTTTTGTTATACTTATTCAGCATTTAACTGTTTTATACTAATGCTTTACTAATATACTAATGTTTTACTAATTAATTTTGCTAAAAAAAATTGTGCTGATAAGCAGATGTCGCGGCATGTCAAGATGTAGTAGAGAAGAGGAAAATGATATTAAAAAGTACAACTCTAACAAGACAAGTAAAAAAATCAACCATGAAAAAACATATACAGACATGTAGACAGAGTAAAGAGAAAGACAAAAACACACATCTTAGGTAGATTTGTATGGTTTCTTTTTCTTATTGCAAAAAAAGGGTTGTTTTTTTCGTTTCGTTTGTTTTGTTTATTTTTTCGTTTCGTTTCTAGAATTATCTTCGGCAGTTTCGTCATAGCATCATTAAGACAACCATTGATGTAAGTAGTTGAAAGAAAATTTTTGTTATGTTATATATATTTATTTCTATATATTTTCAGATATTAAATTAATTCATGTCGTCAATGTGGGAAAATTAAAATTGTTATATTTCGTTATTATAGTAAATTATTTTTAAAAGAATCACAAAAATATGTTTTATGATATTCAGCAAATAAATTAACTAAATTACAATTTTTCTACAAATTTTTTGCGTTTTTTTCAGTCTACTAAAATTCAGCAAAAAATTTATTAATTTTTACCAACGCTTTTTTATTTCTAATCTACTAAGTGTTAGCAAAACTTTTGCTGAATCTACAAATTTTGTTGCTAAAAATCAGCTCGCTGATTTTCAGCAAAAGATTTTGCTGACATTAGCAACTTTTTTGCTAGCATCCTCCTGACTAAAATTTTGCTGACTCAGCAAAATTTTTTGCTGACTTTACAAACTTTTTTTTATGAGTGTAGGAAGAATTTCCTGAGTGTTGCTTCTCTTTAAAAAAAAAAAAAATTAAGTATTTAGCTGAAAAAAGTTCAAACTTGGTCAATTTTCCAAAGCCAGCTCAAAATAAGTTTGTGTATACGGTCTGGCACAATAAAGTATGTCAAGGTTATAAAAATTGTTAAATAAAATTTCAATTACGAATTTTTTATTGATAAGAAATAGATAAAAAAGTTTTTTTTGAGAATTTCGTATGTATGTTGTTAATCTTATAAAATTGCATTTCATTCTGAATTGTCAAGTTTGGGATCATAATTAAAATGCTACTATTACAAATACCAAAAAGTAATTGTTAATAAAATGGTAATAAATGTAAGAAAAGACAAAAAAAAATATGTGAGGATTGGTGCCAGAGGAAGTACCGCACTTTCAACCAAAGCGACTAGGTCATTATCAGTATAAAAATACGTTACACAAATTTTTTTGTCATATATTAGAAATAAAAAGAAACCCGCGATTATTTTGAGAACACGCATTTTTGCCTATTTTATTCACGCTGAAAAAAAACGCCCTGCTGGAAATATAAATACTGGCAATTTACTTTTGTTTGGGTAACATTTCCGTTTCCCATGTTTCTAATAAAGGGTCCGCCATTTAACGTTTTTTTTTTCAACTAGTGGTATCACTTAGCTCATGTCCGATTTGACAGATAATTAGTTGTATCCTTCCGCTGAACGAATATGGTCCGTATGTTCGTTATCTTGTGAAAAAAGTGAAAGAAACTGGCATCCTCATCGATAAACCAAAGCGTGAAAAGCCAAAAACAGTGCATACACCCGAGAATATTGCTGCTGTGGCAGAAAGTGTGCGTGAAGCGCCATCAACATCAATTTACCGTCTTTCTCAACAATTGAACATTTCGGAGACATCATTGAGACGAATTTTGCATAAAGACCTTGGTATGACGCCTTACAATGTCCAATTGGTTCAGGAGTTCAAAAAAAAAAAAGTTATTTGGCGGACCCTTTATAAAATGTTTGCTTGCAAATATAATTATGTTTATTATATATGCAAGTAAACGTCTACCGGCAAACATACACTTACACGAACTTTTCCATAAAAGTTCAACAGTTACTTAAATATCGAATCGGTAAAGTTGTGTCAATGGAATATACAGTTAAAATTACCAAAGAAATATATTTTTTAACTTTCTGTCTGTTATTCAATAAACAAAATAAGCAAAAAAACGGACTTTCGGTAATAGTTAAAATATTCAGTTAAAATATTCTATTTAAAATAAAAAATTGTTATGCTTTATGGAGTATTGAAATAAACAACAACAATCTTTTTTTTTTAACGATTTTGTCAACTAATTTTTCAACAGTTGAAAATGAACTAAAAAATACAATTGTTTTAAACGAAAAGTAAGTAGTCCAGTTTTTAACTGATTTTCAGTTAATTTAATGTGTATATTCAGTAGTCTTTACGGAAAAAATATTGTGAGTGTATATATGTTTGGCTGCAAATATAATTTTTGCAAGCAAACGTCTACTGGCAAACATATATATGGTTGGCTGTAACTATATAAATAAGTATGTTTGCATGTCCCGAACATAATATTTAAAAATTTTAAAACTGCAAATATATCTTTATTTGGATTTGAAAATTTCAATCATTGTAAACATATATATAATTACCTGCAAACATATTCAAAAGTGTATTTTTTCTGCGTGTGATATTTAACTGGGTTCGTTAGTTTTAGGGTGTGTTTAACTGGGTTAGTTAGTTTCTGCGTGTGATATTTAACTGGGTTAGTTAGTTTAGTTTTTTGCAGGAAACCATATTAAATACTTGTAAATTCCCAAAATTAAAAATTGTATATACCGATGCTTTTTTGAGGTTATGAAAATTTTGTTTGCCCCATAAAACTTAAAGTCCTTTAAAATTTTGTATGCCTTTACGATTTTAGTATTAGCTAATTAAAATCTTTCATTTGATGTACGTTTTGGAGGAATTCATACACGCAATGAAAAAACATGGTTGAGGGAAAAATATTCGAAGAGCATCATACATTTTTGGAAAAATAAGCTTGTGTCAGCTATACAAACTAGACGTGTGATTACAGAATAAAGCACACATAAAAATCTTGTTAAGAATACAATTTCACAATGCATTTATAATGATCAAACCATGTTTGCAGCAAACATAGTAATTGCATTATAACCATATTATAGTCCTAGTTATCACATTATGATCATGGACACGAATTTCGTCATAATTTATTACCATGTTACGATTATTGCAAACATATTATGATTATTTCGTACTACAGACTTAAAAGCACGTGCATTTTGTTTAAACTTTTCTTTCATATTCAATATTTCATTAACAATATTTTTTGCGTAATGACAAACAATTTAAAAATAAAGCACTTTTTTATTACGCGAAAATTAAACTTTTGCCTAGACTAGAGTTGACACTAAAATGTATTCCTTCTTCCACAAAACAAATCCCCATTTCAATTACCACCACTATGTTATTTGTCCATTTTTAATGTCTTTTTGTTTAGTATTACTTAATTTTTTGGGGCTGACTGTTTCCCACAACTTCTTTTCATAAAATCTCATAAAAAACCCGACTGATCATCTTATAGTTGGAGAAACTCTAATATGGCTGCAGTTAGATAGAGGAGTATGATAATAAATACATACTATAGTATGATTGTAGACAATACAATAATATGATAACTGAAAAAAAAGAGAAATTTTTACTAGAACATGATAAAAGCAATCATATTATTGGTAAAATATGTTTGATAACAGTTTAAATGGCACAACCATTTATTGCTGCATTAAACATAGTTTTGTGGCCGCAATCATATTGCAACCATATTTTTTCTCTGCGTGTATAAAGCTTTAGGTGTCACAAATCAAAATGTGTTTGGAAAGAACCGCCACTGAACTCGCCGGGATTAAAAATAATTAAATTCTTTTGCACTTTATTTAGTCCGTCATGAAGAATCACTATAGATATCTAACATATCTCAAGTCCTGTTTTTTATTAAAAAATTATGAAAAAATATAAAAAAAATTCGCAAAAATTTTAAAACTTTCATAAAATGTTTGCGTTTAAAAATTTTAAAATGCGTTTTTGGGTCGGAAAGGAACTCAATTCACGCTATACGCTAGCCAATTTCTAATATAATTATGAATGTCAGACGCAAGAAACATAAATTTTTAAAAAGTTTACGCCAATTCCTTATAAGTTTATGATGTCTTTATCCCGTTGTGAGTGGCCTGACTGATTAAATACTGTCCTCAAAACTTGACTCCATGTGGACAAAATTACGTTAGATTTGGGTTTCACATGTCACCAAGCAGCGATATGGAAATTACTTTCTTAGTAAATGCACGCAGAGAAAAATTTAGCCATTTGCCAACTAAATTTCGGTTACTACGACTGAAATTTTTGGTACAACTGAATATCAGTTTTCACAACAAAATTCGGTTAATACAACTAAAGTTTAGTTGCAATACCCAAAATATTAAGAGATTGCATTTGAATATGGTTGTACTAACCGAATTTATTGGTTGTAGCCATCAAAATACACTTTTAAATTTGCTTGGCACTTTATTTTTCTGTCTGTGTATCTTCCAATTCGTAATGGTCTTTGAATTGCTTTGGATCAGAAGCCAACCCAATATGTTCAAAAATCGTAAATTTTTGTGGAAAAATCGTTTTTAAAGGAAAAATAAATAAGAATCTGAGAGTTTTTCTGTAGAAAAAGATATGGGATATCTGAAGGGTTTTTTATACGGAAAACGCTGTAAAATCTAAGTGCTTGAGTTATTGCAACTGTTGGAAAAAAATTTGTGAATCTGAAAGTTTCGCTTTCGAGAAAAATCTTAAAAATCTGAAATATTTTAAGAATTTTTTGCTGGAACAAGAATTTATAAGCTGAGGGTTTTCCTTAAGAAGAATCTTTAAATGTTTATGGTTTATTCTCAAAATTTGCGTGTCTAGAAAAAAAATCTTAAAGATCGGAGATGTGAGATGTATTCCATAATGAAAAGTTCTGAGAATTTAGCAATTTTTTCCATAAACAAGAATTTACAACCTGAGGGTTTTCTGTAAGAAAAATCTTTTTAATATTGAAATCCAGAAATCTATAGGAAAAGTTGCTAAGAATCGGGATGTTTTTTGTGGGGTTTGAGAAATTTGCTTTAGAAAAAAGTGTTAGGAAGCAAGAGGTTAGGAATCTTAAGCCTTCAAAATAGATAAAAGGTTCTGAGAATCTAAGTAATTTTCTATAGAAAAAAAGTCCCAAATACAATCAAAACTTTTTTTTTATAGTTTTTTTTTTTTAAATCTAAGATGTTTCTTATTAGAAAGTGTAAAATATCATAGCTATTTATGGGCAAAAGTTCTCAGAATCTGTGGATTTTTTCTATAAAAAATATCCCAATTTGAATGTTTTTCTTAGGACAAAGCCTCTTAGGCCAAACGTGTTTTCATTATAAAGAGTCGCCAAATTTATTAGATATTTTGTATATCTTCCTTCATATGTGATGAGACCATATATCAGTTTGTCATTCCGTTTGTAACTCGTCAAAATATAGGTATGAAAACATCATTAAGAATATATATTCTTGATCCTAATGAAATTGATGTTGAAATGGGGATCAATGTCCGAAAACGCAATAAAGACTGCCCATTTTCATTTAGATTATTTAGCATCGTCCCAAGCAGTTTGGTATTGAAAATGAGTAAAATCGGTCCAGCGGTTCAAGTTATGAGTGAAAATGTGAAGCTACATGTAAATTTTCAATACAAAATGGAGTATATTATTACAATTTCATAGTAGCGTCTGATGTATAAAATATAACGTCATATTTTTCCACCACACACTAAGAGGTGAATAATGCTTAAAATTCACCTCAAATTTGAATTTCACCTTAAAAATGTTTTTGCACCACAAAATATTTTTTTACATCCAAAAAAGTTTTTCACCTTAAAAAACATTTTTTCACCTCTATATTTTTTTTTTTGTTATTTTTTTTGTTTCATTTGTGATGCTGGATACAAAAAAAATTTGTAAAACCAAATTTAATGCATGTATTTGTTGTAAATGGATTTATTAAATATTAAAAAATAAACATTTACATATAAATATCGTTAAACTAATTTCTAATTTTTCTTTTTTTTCTTTCAGAAACAATTCAATAGCATGTTTACGCGCCAAAGCTCAAGAACATCAAGCCCGCTTACTGAACAGTGGTTTATTTTTACAAGTAAGAACTTTTGCGGACTTACAACAAAGACATCAGCAGCAACAGCATCAGCAATTCTCAATTTCAGCACACAATGTTAATAAAACTTGCTCTAATTCTAATATTAACCATAGAAATTGTTGTTTGAAATCATTGAATGTAAAACAAACGGAACAAATTCTAAATGGTAATCTAACATCAAGCAAAAATGAAATCATAACGGATGTACAACAACCAACATAATTTATTATTATTAATTTTAAAGAAAATTTTATATTAAAAACAAAAAAATCTCGTCAAGCTCACATAAAATGTGTTGAAAAAATAAAAGTAAAGCAAATTTTATTAATTTAGTCGGTATTATAAAGAGTAATTCAACGTAATTTAGATTTTTTTAAGTAATTATACATTTTAATTCATAAAATATAAAATATTAATTATTAAGTTATAATTTATAATAGTTTTTAATGCTAATTTTATCAATTTTTTTAATAAAAAAATAAAATTTTAAGATTAAAAACAGTTCAAATTACTTTTTAAATTTATTAGAATATGGCAGCACTAATATCCAGCGCCTAAAAGTATACATAGACAAACTAATAATGAATTTCAACTCAACTAGGTTCATGTCTCAACTATTGTTGGTAGGGCTGTTCATTGTAAAATAAAATATGCAACTCTGTTATAATAACAGAGTAACATGGTAACAGAGAAACTTGTACAAAGAAGGCAAATGTTCTAGCTTGTTGTCGTTAAGATGGTGCTAGTCAGGAAAATGTATTTGGTCGATTTAGGTTATCAATTGGGCAGTCATTTGGTGTAGTTTTCAATTTACTATTTTACAGCGAGTTTAAACAGTGAAATTAATTTATGTAAATCGTCATTTTTAATATTACTCGTTTACATATGCGTTTTTGACAGTTAAAAGTTTAACTACACAGCTTAAAGACACTGTTGCCAAATTTAGCTATTTTCTGGTGAAATCTAGCGGTTTTTAAACGCATTTACCGGGGTAAAACATGATTTAGCTATTAGCGGCAAATCTGACGATTTTTTACAAATCAGTGTTGACATTTTTCTTAGCGTTTATTTCCTTGTCGGTCGGTATTGATAAGTTAAGGTACCCATACACTATGCAATAATATTGCAAATATTATTGCCAATATTATTGTAATTTTCCCCTACACAGCCCAATAAGATGTATAATACTTCTGCACAAAATATGGCACCAAGGATTTCTTCTGTTGTGGATATATATTGCACAATCTGGCCAACACAATATAAAATATTTTTAAATTTCTTGGTTGCGCAGTAAGAATCAAAACCTTTTTGATTTTTTCCAATATATTGCACAACCTTCCAATATGACATACACACTGGTTATAGTTTGCACAATAGCAAAAGCTGCACAAGCACATTGCGTAGTGTATGGGTACCTTAATAATTATTTAGCGACTTATCGCAAAATTTTTTAAAAAGTTTATAAAAATTTTAGTAACTTTTGAACAGATTTTAAAGAATTTTATAAATTTAGCGATTTATCATATTTTCTATCAATTTTTTAGTTTGATTTAGCGATATTTAAAAAATAATAATTGGCAACAATGCTTAAAGATTAACTCGGTCAGTTCAAAATACCAAAGTGGCGACGATATTGATCCGGCAACCTTCCAATATGGCATACACACTGGTAATATTTTGCACAATAGCAAAAGTTGCACAAGCACATTGCGTAGTGTATGGGTACCTTTATAATTATTTAGCGACTTATCGCAAAAATTTTAAAAAAGTTCATAAAAATTTTAGTAACTTTTGAGCAGATTTTAAAGAATTTGATAAATTTAGCTATTTATCATATTTTCTATCAATTTTTTAGTTTGATTTAGCGATATTTAAAAAAAAATAATTGGCAACAATGCTTAAAGATTAACTCGGTCAGTTCAAAATACCAAAAATGTTTTGCGGTTGCATCTTAACGTTAATTTTTGCCTGACCATGTAATCCTTTTAGCGTTTTCAGCCGAAATTATTATAAAGCACAGAGTTGCACACAATTAGTATTATGAGTAAAGAGTCGTTTAGAAATAGTACTCTGATAAAAAGTTGGATTAATGGCTATTAAAAAAAAGAATTACAAAATAAATTCATAGCCATTTTTAGTATATTAACTTGTCTATGTAACTTCTCTATAACTTCCTACAAAAGGCATACAAACTTACTAAATTGCTTGTTGGGTACACGCTAGACACAAATAAAAATCGCTAGTTCTGACTAGAAAATCACCAAGTTGGCAACAACATACACGTCAGTGTCGTATTTCTTTTAAAAACAAATAAAAACTTTTTTGTAAACCGGCAATTCCTTGTGATAATTTAATTAAATATAAGGAAAATGTTAATATATCCATTCATATTTTTATTTAATCTCTTAATTTATGCTACGGCTACCACACCCGAAGAGGAACAGGGAGTACGTTACGCCAACAAATGTGAAACTTGTAAAATATTGGCTACAGAACTCCAGGAAAGACTTAAGGAAACTGGAAAATCTCATGACGTTATAGAAATAGGGTATGTATATCAAACATATGTTACAAATTGTTTAATTTATATAAATCTATTTTAATGTCTAGCTATTCAGTAGATGATGTTAAACCTAAAAAACGTACCGAATATCGTAGAAGTGAATTGCGTCTATTGGAATCAATGGAAAATGTTTGTGATCGTATTTTGGAATATAATCTTCACAAGGAAAGATCCGATAGCACACGTTTTGCTAAAGGCATGTCACAAACATTTAAAACCCTGCACGGCCTAGTAGACAAAGGTGTGAAAGTTGATTTGGGCATACCCGAGGAATTGTGGGATAAACCTCCCGTAGAGGTGACCCAAATGAAAAGCCAATGTGAAAATATGTTGGAAGAATACGAAGATTTTATAGCTGATTGGTATTTTAAAAAACAAAATGAAAAAAATTTAATTGTACATTTATGTGAGGAACAAGTTTTAGCAGCTAATGACCGTAAATGTTTACAGGAGACATTGCCACCGGCTGAAAATGAAAGCGATGAAATAAAAGATAAAAAAAATTCTAAAAAGAAAACTAAAAAATCTGAAGGTGATAAACAGGATTTATAATAACATTAACTTAAATTGAAATCTGTTTCCTTATTCCACTAATTTTAAGTTAGATGTAAGAATTTGCATTTGTAAGAACAAAATTTAGAGATTATCTTCCAAATATCATATAAAACTTAAAAGTCATTAATAAAACAAAATAACTTCCAAAATATGTATGATAATTATTAACTAATTAAAGACAAGTCAGAGATCCGCTGGACAATTTTCAACCAAACTGCAGATATATAGAACGAAAAGAAATTTTGTGTTTTTTTTTTGCCTTAAAGCGCCCTCTAGTTGAAATATTAGATATCAAAGTGGAAACTTTGACAGAATATATATCCTAGATGGTTAAAATTTTAAAATTTCAGTTTTGCATAATTCTGTGAACAAAAATTTAATCAAAAATATATGAGCTTCTTCAAAAATGTTCGACACCTGTTGAAACTAACTTTAGATGCCTCTTATTCCTCAAGGTGCTATGAATTGAGAAGAACAGTGGACAGGGTTAGGTTGCCTATACTTAAAAGCAAACTTTTACATTGAAATGTCTTCACCAAAAGAATTGATGACCATTTAAAAGTCTCAAAATTAAAAAAATCGTTGAAACTAATAAGAGCTTTTTTCTTCATAGCCTAGCACGCAACATACTTTCTAGCGATGGTCACAGGCGACTGAAGAGAAGAGACACGCTAGATCTGGCACTAGCATGATGAAGCATAAACAAAATCAGAGTGAAAATTTGGGCTGGTAACTGGCGTTGGCTGGTTTCCATTAGTATAAGTTAGCTTGTAAGATTTGAAAACTTATTGTTATTTTCTTTAAAAGAAAGATCCAATAAATACATATATATTATAAAAAAAAAAAAAAAAAAATTTTGTTGCTCATAGTTTTTAACTTTTAGATCCAAACTAATACAAAGTGGAGTCACTAGACTTGGGAGAGACATTCAGTAAAAAAGTAATTCCCATATCGATAATTATTAAAAAGGTTTTTAAGACGTTTAATTTAATTGAGTTTTAAGAACAGTATTTAAAAAATGGTATCATTTTAAACAGTTTGAGATAGAGATGGGCACGTGAGCAGAATGTTGCGTGATTCACGTGAATGTAAGTGAAACCTGAAACGTGAATGTGAGTGAGTGCGCGTGAGTCAAATTTTAGTAAACAATTTTTTGTTTTGCTTGATAAATGTTTTCTTTAAATTTTTCGCCGGTATATATATTATATTTCTCAGTTTTTTAACAAACATTTGTCGGAACATCTTTTTCTCGTTCAGAATTTCGATCTTAATTGAAATAAAACAAAATTTGTAATTTGTAATTTTGTAATTTATTTAAATCATTATAAGAACAATAAGAATGAAATTCTTTTATAGTTCAGTAATAGTATCATACAAAACGGTCATTATATAAAATATTAATAAAAAAAAAAAATAATAATAATAATTTAAAAATTTAACTTAAAAATAAAAATATTATCTTAACAAAAGTTGAAAATAAATATTTGGCTAACTAGTTTAATGTAAAAAAAATTAAAGAAAAGAATAAAAAAAGAATTTATTTATTTTAATTGTTTTGTGTTATATACTTTTTTAATGCTGTCTTGAAGCTGTTTTTTCTCGTGATAGTTTTTAGATACGAAGGAAGAGAATTCCAAAGCATTATAGCGTTAACGAAAAACAACCGATTAGCGTTTAATAGATTACACCTTGGTCGTATTAAATTTAAACACCTAATTGATCTACCCCTTACAAGTTTCTCAGCAAGATATTCAGGTTCCCCTTGATGTAATAATTTATGCAAGAATATAAGATTCATCATACGAAGATAGTCCACTAAGGCAATCTCTAATATCATCTTACGCCAAGATGAGATATGATCAAAGCGACGTAAACCGTATACATATCTTGTACAATTGTTGAAAGACACCTGTTGCTTGTGTAATGAGCAGGAATCTAATTTGTTATACACCTCAGCAGAGTACGATATTAGTGGAATAATCAATTGAACAACTAACATCCGTTTCGTCTCTGTTGGAGTAGAAGTCGAAGATACTCGCAGGTTACGCAATGTAAGATAAACATTCCTTACAACATTGTTAATATGGTCTTTACATATTAAATTTGAGTTTATATGGAATCCTAAATACTTAACCTTATGAACATATTTAAGTTCCGCATTACCAATATTTATGGAAGGAAATTGGGAAAAATCTAATTTATCCTTAGTTATTGGTAACACTAATGATTTGCCAGGATTAAGTGTCAAGTTATTATCCGCCACCCAAATTGCAACCGAATTTAGGTCCTCATTAAGGCGAAAGCACATATCCTCTAAGAGGCCTAATCGGTTTGATATATACATCTGTATATCACCCGCATACGCGTGTACGCGTACAGATTTACAAACTTTAAAAACATCATTAATAAACATAATAAATAAAAGTGGCCCAAGAACCGACCCCTGTGGAACACCAACAGAAATCCCCCTAAGGCGAGATTCCCTTTCCCCTATGATCACCTTTTGAGCACGCCCAGACAGGTAGTCCATCATTAAAGATAATGCCGATCCAGAAAAACCAAAATAATGTTTCAGCTTAAGACAGAGTATATGGTGATCAACTCTGTCAAAAGCCTTGGAAAAGTCTAATAAACACATAAAAGTTAGATGTCCCATATCATACTCATGTCGTATATCATCGAGAACCTTTAATGCAGCAGTCGTACAACTGTGTGCGGGTCGAAACCCAGATTGTAGTGGCGATAGCAGAGCATTATTAGTAAGATAATCAGTTATCTGGCTTGACAATATAGACTCAAATACCTTAGAAAAAAAAAACAGGAAGAATACTTATGGGTCTATACTCACTCGGATCTATTGGAGAGGGTACTTTAGCCACTGGAACTACTCGACCAATTTTCCACAAACTAGGAAAGATAGAAGTGGTTATGGAGTGATTAAAGATATGTGTGAGTGGTCCTATAACGAAAGGCAAAATTATTTTTAGAAACCTTATCGACATCCCATCCTCTCCAACAGCATTGGTTTTAATATTCATAATTGGCCTAAGCACATTTCCCTCAGTTACAGAATGAAATTGAAAACTACTTTCGCAACAAAGGGAAGGCTGGATAACACCTGAATTTCGTTGCGTACCTTCATCCATAATAAAAAAGTCATTAAGTTCATTCGGGTCCATTGTACAGTCAAAGATGTCACGTGAGTGAACACCTAAATTCCTTATATTCTTCCACAGCTGTCTAGTTGGCAATGAATTGTCTAATTTACTTGAAAAATATCCACTTTTGGCCTGTCTAGTTACAAGAGTTGCCATATTTCTAGCAATTGTATATACTAATCTGCTATCCGACGTCGGTCTAGATTTCTAACGACTGTAAGCCCTATTACGTTCCTTAATACCCTGCCTAACCTGAGAAGAGTACCACGGACAAGACCCGTTTATAACAAAAAAGCTACGAACGGGCACATGTCGTTCAAAAATATCTTGCAAGGTCGAAAGAAATGCACCAAATTTTTCATCAACGGAAGAGTGATACCAACAATTGTGAAAATTTACTGTCGAAAGTTCCGAAAATAAAGATTGGCGATCAATAGAATTGACGTCACGATATGTCACAAGTCTAGATCCTTCATCCCCAGCTAACACAATATCAAGTGTACAAAACAAAAGGTCACGATCCGATATGAATGAAATCTGATCATATAATTGCAACAATTCCGGATCAGATATCAAAATCAAATCTAAAAGACTTGGTCTACTATTAGAAGAAAAGCGTGTTGGCATGTGATCATTAGTCACCGAAAGACCAACAGAGCTAACAAGATCAAGCAAATCCCCACTTAAGTTATCCCTAAGGAGTAAGTTGACATTAAAATAACCGCACACTACGTAATAATCATAATCTATGGCGCATTGGCCAATCTCGGAAAAAAGGCTGCAAACTAAATGTTCTTCTAGGATTATAAACGCAGGATACCAAAACTGTCTTCATATTGTCATAAATCATAATATTCAGAAATTCAACATCAGAGCCCTCTGATTTACAAACAAGTTTTGCCCTATATTTCTTTTTGCAATATATTGCAACACCTCCTCCATCTCTGTCATCACCACGGTCATTACGAAATACGTTATACCCATTAATACTATAATGCCTATCCATTACACTCTTATCAAACCATGACTCTGTGACACAAATTACATCAGCATTACATCAAAATTAATCACATTCCAATTGCAATATTCTAGTTAAAAACTGCACTAAACTAAGTTGAAAGGCAAAATATACCCTAAAAACTCGGCCTTAGTAAACAGCACCTTAGAGCCAAACAGGCATTTTAAAAATATTGTACGCAAAACATTTTTTTTTTTATTTATTCAATAGTTTCTAAGCCCTAAGGGCCAAGGGCGATTTTGTTAAAATGGCACAGATACTATACGGCAAAACACTGGCTGCAAGAAAAATACGGGGTTCAATTTGCCGTAGATTTATTTATAAAAACCTGATTTTTAATTATTATATTCCTTTCAAATTTTTCCTATAAATATTTTAAGTTTCATTTAATAAAAGTAAAAAATACTTGTAATTGAAGAAAACATTTTTACAATTTTATATAAAGGGTCCGCCAAATAACTTTTTTTTTTAAACTCCTGAACCAATTGGACTTTGTATGGCATCATACCAAGGTCTTTATGCAAAATTCGTCTCAATGATGTCTCCGAAATGTTCAAATGTTGAGAACGGCGGTGAGTTGATGTTGATGGCGCTTCACGCACACTTTCTGCCACAGCAGCAATATTCTCGGGTGTACGCACTGTTTTTGGCTTTTCACGCTTTGGTTTATAGATGAGGATGCCAGTTTCTTTCACTTTTTTCACAAGATAACGAACATACGGACCATATTCGTTCAGCGGAAGGATAAAACTAATTATCTGTCAAATCAGACAATGAGCTAAGTGTCACCATTCACGAAATAAGCACTAGTTGAAAAAAAAAAACGTTAGATGGCGGACCCTTTATATGTATTGGGTAAAAGCTAAATTCCAGCAAAATTTTATATAATTATATATAACTGGATATACCCAACTGGTCGAATATAATAATATATATAATTATATCAGAATTAACAGAATTATATATAATTATATCTCTAGATATAATTTGATATCTTAGATATAATTTGATATGAGAATTTATAATTATATATTGATGGCCCTAAATTAATTTTTTCAATCGGGATTTTACAACTTTTTTTCAAAAACTTTTTTCTATAAAAAATATAAGTTTTAATAAAAATTATATAAAATTTTAAATGTATTTTATAAGAAATAATGAAAAAATTAAAAAAGTTTGCAAATAGAAAAAATTTTTGTGTAATGAAAATGAAAAATATTTAAGTTAGTGGCCATTCTCTATATTTTTTTCTTTATTAGGATATTGTCCTAACAAATATTCTATAGAGTTTTTGTTTTAAATTTATGAATTGACCCCTTCCAGGAATGTGTTGTTTTTGTGAAAATTTGCAAATTTATTAAAGTCAAATATGTGTGGTCTTAAGTAAAACTGATAATCTCATTGCTACAGTTTGGACCAATAAACTTTAGTTATAATCAGGGACCGTAAAAATTATTCATTATTTCATAAAAGTCAGATGATAAAAGTTATTTTTTGATTTTGATTTTTTCGAGCAAAAATAAAAGTTATTTCTTGATTTTTATTTTTTCGAGCAAAAATAAAAGTTATTTTTTGATTTTTATTTTTTCGAGAAAAAGGAAGTTATTTTTTGATTTTTATTTTTTCGAGCAAAAATAAGTTATTTCTTGATTTTTATTTTTTCGAGCAAAAATAAAAGTTATTTTTTGATTTTTATTTTTTCGAGCAAAAATAAGTTATTTTTTGATTTTTATTTTTTCGAGCAAAAATAAAAGTTATTTTTTGATTTTTATGTTTTCGAGAAAAAATAAAAGTTAAAATAAAAATCAAAAAATAAATTTTACTTTTGCCCGAAAAAATAAAAACCAAAAAATAACTTTTATTTTTGCTCGAAAAAATAAAAATCAAAAAATAACTTATTTTTTCCCGAAAAAATAAAAACCAAAAAATAACTTATTTTTGCTCGAAAAAATAAAAATCAAAATATAACTTTTATTTTTGCCCGAAAAAATTAAAATCAAAAAATGATTTTTATTTTTGCTCAAAAAAATAAAAATCAAAAAAAAACTTTTATTTTTGCTAAAAAAAAAAATAAAAATCAAAATTTTAAAAAGCAATGCATTTTATTTTAGACTAGTTCATTTCCGACATTTACTTCTAATTGATTTTTTTGTTTAAAAATTTGAAAATAACTGTTATTTTCGGTCCCTGGTTATAATTTAATTTATTTTAAGCATTTTTTTATATATAAATTTATTTTATTATTTTTTGTAAAAAATTATTGTAAAATACGAACCATATTTGGCCGTATGGGCTTGGTTTTTGAATTAATTAATGAAATGAAAAACTTAGGAACAATTTTGTGTAAAGTTAACAACAAGTAAGTTAATTGTGGTTAGGCCTTTATTTCCGTAAAATCTGCTTAATAAGAAAAGTCTTTTGCAGCTCTGGCCACACACCATCGGTTAATATTAATTTACTCTCTTTTAGTTAAAAACCGTTACTTTTGGATCGTATTTATTTATGGAAGAAATTTCTTTTTTAGTAAGACTATAACTAGCGTGTCATTAACTTTGATTTTTATTTAAAATTTTAGAGAAATTAATTATTATTATTATTAAAAAAATATGACGAAACAAATTATATTATACCTTTTACTAATTTATACCACTGCAACACAAGCTACTGATTTGGATTGTCCTTCTTTAAGTGATGCTGATAGTCTCTCGCAGACTCATCTGCTGGAAAGATTAACACATGGCTGCCGTTATGATCGTTTAGAAAGACCGATTACATATACAGAATCCGGCAGCCGTTTGCCAGTAGATGTTTATGTACGATGGTATGTTTATTTTATGCAAAATTTAGAAGCTCACGATTTGCAATTTAAAATTCACGCTCTATTGCAATTGCGCTTTTTGGATCCGCGCTTAACATTCCGCAAAGTAGCGCCAAAACGCAAACAACCCATATTGGGTGAGAAACAATTACGTGATAATTTATGGATGCCTCATATATTCTTAGCCAATGAAAGAGATTCAAGTATAATGGGTACTAATGAAAAAGATATTCTAACCTCAATTTCTCCAGATGGTACAGTGATTATATCAAGTCGTATTAAAGCTACACTTTATTGTTGGATGAATTTAAAAAAATTTCCCTTTGATGAACAACATTGTTCTACCTATTTGGAAAGTTGGATGTATAATACTTCGGAATTGGTTATACACTGGGAACAAAAACGCCCCATAACATTTGATCCCGACTTACATTTAACCGAATATGTGCTACAGCAAGCCTGGTCTAATGAAACGGTTATAAATGCCGATTTAAATGATTTACGTCATGGTGCTTTTGCTGGCAATTATAGTTCCTTAAGTTTTACCGTACACTTGACAAGAGAAGTGGGATTTTATTTAATGGATTATTTTTTACCTTCAATGTTAATTGTGGGCATATCATGGGTATCATTTTGGTTACAAGCTGATCAGGCACCGCCCAGAATAATGTTGGGTACATCTACTATGTTGACGTTTATAACATTGGCATCGGCACAAGGTAAGCGAATCGGGAAAAAACATATTTTTGTAACAAAAATAATATATGATTAGAAAAAATCTTTTTTGGGAAAAAAATTTTAAGTTTTTCCACAAAATCTAAAGAATTTTCAATAGGAAAATGTCTCTAAAAAAAAGTCTGAAATTTTTTTATACAAAAGTGTTTAGAAATTGAGATTTTTTCGATAAGAATTTGCCGGATTTTTTATAGAAAAAAGTCTGCGCATTTTATTTTTTAAGAAAAAAAATCCACAGAATTCAGAAAATTTTTCTATAAGAAATTGCTGAACTTTTTTTTAAGAAAATTCATAGAATCTGAGAATTTGTATATACAAAAAAGTCCTTTGAACCTAAGAATTTTTGTGTAGCAAAATATAAATAGAACATTTTTGGTCTTCAAAGTTTAGTAACGTCATGATGCTTGTTAGGAAAAGACCTAACCACGTGGTTGATTACTAAGAAGACAAGAATGGAGCAAAATTGATTATTAATAGGTTTTTTGTTAAAGTTCTGCCTATTATATAGGCTCTAGCTTTTCTAAAACTTCGGGTTCTGATGAGATCTTTAGCCAGATCGAAATACTAGTATCAACCTAGCTAATATGTTTGATTTGCTTTATTTTTGTAAATATACGGAGGTTGAAAGCTCGTTATAAATTGAAAATAACATAAAAATAATCTCGATTTATATAAAAACAAAAAACTAATATAACTGTAAAAATTTAATTTGTATATTTTTCCATAAAAAATCTTTAGAATCTGAGAATGTTTTTGGGAAAAAGATGTCAGGTTGGTTATTATGTAATTCGATTCGAACAGAGTTTTCACATTGTTAATAAAGTAATCGAAAGTACTTTTTAACGTGAAGACAATGATCTAGTAAATGCAAAAAGTAAAAAAAAGTTGGACTTTTAAGTAAGGATGTCAAGATCTTACAAGAGTTTTAAGATTTCCGAATTCAAACAAAAATGTTCAAATCGAATTACATATTTTTTATTTTTTTTTATTTTATAATTTATGGATTTCTTAAGGGGTAAAAAAGTCCTCAGAATGAAAGAATTTTTCGAACTGAAAGAATCTGTGAAATTTGTTTTGGGAAAAATCTTTTGTCTTTAAAATCTTAAACGTTTTTGACATACGACTAATTTTTCCATTGACAAAAGTCCACAGAATGTCTATAGAAAGTCTTTAGAATGTGGTTTTTTTTTAAAGAAAAGTTTTCGGAATATTAGGAAAATCGGCCTTATTACGGTTTTCGTTTTAAAGAGAAGCAACACTCAGGAAAAATTTCCAATTAATTAAAAAAAAGAGATAGAGGTGAAAGATGGAGGTCTCCAAATGAAGCAACACTATAATTACGAGAGATGTTAAATTTTAAAACAGTTGTTGCGCGCCATCTAATAGAGACATGGCGAACTTAATTGAAGCTTTTTAGTTCATAGCGCTGTTATTTGAATTATATGGGTTTAAGTGCGATTATTTTTCTAAATTGTTGTTGTTTTTGCTGAGAATCGAACCCGAAACCTTCATAGATTCAAGAATGTCGACAAGTTTATCAGCACGAATGTCTTTAGATTTTTTTTTACTACAAAAGGGTTTAGAAACCAAAAATCTTTCTAAAGGAAAAAGTCGTTAAAGTCATTATTTTATTTGAAACGGTTTTTATATTTTTTTCTTTTATTTCTTTTAACATTTTAGGTAAAACATTACCCAAGGTCAGCTATATTAAAATCTCCGAGGTATGGTTTTTGGGTTGTACGCTATTCATTTTTGGCAGCCTCGTTGAATTTGCTTTTGTCAATACTATATGGCGACGAAAGCGTAATGTTGATGTTAAATCAATGAGCAGCAAACATATATTAAAATCAACACTCTCACCACGTCTCTCAAGGCGCAAAGCATCAAGATCACGTTCATTTTCTACCGCATCCACACTGGGAGGCGATAACATTTCATTAACGGGTGTGCCAAAATTTAACAATTATTTAACAGTACATAGTATGCCCATACATACTATACATGAAGATGAAGTGGCGGACAATATATCAACAAAGGCAACAACAAATATGGATAATCGTAAAATAGATATAGGTTTATTGGAACAAGGTAATGATGTTGACTCTGATATGGAAAATAAACATGGCTGGACCACTCTAACACCCCAAGAAATATCACAATGGATTGATGAAAAGGCACGCGTATTATTTCCAATGTCGTTTTTAGTTTTCAATGCTTTCTTTTGGACATTTGTGTATATATTTTGATTATTAATAAACAAAAAAAAAAGATTTTTAAGTTATAAGAATTTGCTTTGTAGTTAAGATTTTAATGTGTTTGATGTTGTTGTATTGTGTTAATTTTTATGTAAATTGTGTAAAAATGTTTTTTGTGTAAATTTCAATAAAAATGATGTGTAAAATCGACAAAAATTTGTATTTAAATTAAAATTTATTTTAACAATGCGAAATGCTAACTTTTTTAAGTGCAGTAAACAAACGATATTTTTGTTTGTGAAGCATGTTGAAAAAATTGTCAAAAATAGACAAGAACGGTTAAAAAATGCGTAAACCATTTAAAAAATTACTAATACTTTAAAAAAAAAAAAAACAAAAAATATATCAAAGCACTTTAGGGAACATTATAAAAATTTAACTTTCAACATTTTGTATTTTTTATTACTATTTTTTATGAAACCAACTATATAAAACTTGTTCGTTATATATATTAGAGCGACTCTTTTTTTAATTTACGAAAAAAATATGCCGCCAAAAAGTCGTGGATCATTTTTTTTTTTTCTTTCTTTAGTCCTATTTTCATCCATACATAATCTAGAAACTAAATCCGCTATCATATCAGAGTTACCACAAAATTGCATTTATATATATTCCAGAGCACCGTGTAAAATGCATCTAATTTGCAAAAATCTAAATTATTTACATACAAAGATGATGTACTTGGCAAAAGATAAAATTTGATACCCATATTGCCCTATTTAAAAACGAAGAGTTACCACCCCATTGCATTTTTGCCAAAACGCGAACTAGCACGAATTTCAAAAAAAGCTGAGACCCGTATTTAATTAAATCGACTAAGGATTAAAATATGTTAATTTGGCATTTTTATTACAAACAACCCCGAACAAAAAATTCAAAAACCGTTTTTTTTTACAGAATATACTTAAAAAAAGGACATGGATGATCGTCCTTGGACAAATTGTATATACAGTTGGACGCGCCTTAGAAAAACCTTTCTTATGATACCCATATTGTATATGTTGGTAAGGAAACAGGTTCTTAAATTAACAAAACATGCAATAATGGACCCTTTTTCAAAATGATCCAGCTCACGAGAGGTCAAAGCTAGAGCCGAAATATTTTAGATGTCATCATAAAAAATACCAATGTTCATTTTGAGGGGGGTACACCTTGCACGAATTTCGCTTCCATACAACTTGAGTCGCTCTAATATATCGCACTTGATCAACAAGAGGGTATTAACTCAAAATTTTTAAAATATCACTTTTTTCAAGAAATCAACTAACAACATCAATATCTATCTATTGTAAAAATTTCAACGTATTCCGATTACTCTTTCATCTCGAAAACCACTTGGTGAGACCATTTTCATGATAATGTAGTTATTACCTTTATTTCAACAAAAAGGTATTATTTCGAGTTAATACAAAAGTTCAAATAGAAATGAATCGTATATTTTCATAAAAAAGGTATTATTTGGATATGAGCCTTTATTTATGTTAAAAATAATCAAACTGTTTTATTTATATTTGGTTGTATTTTGCAATGATACTGTTTTGTTGATAAAATTTGTTTTATTCTATAAATTTAAATCGAAATCGAAAATTTCAAAAAAATGGTATTAACTCAAAAAATTGATTTTTTTTTTGCAATGAGTGGTAAAATTTAAAACAAAAACAATGTATATATATTTTTAAATTCTGTTAAAATGTGGCCATAAACAGTTTTTTGACTACTGAAAATTTTAATATTTTGAGTTAATACCCTCTTGTTGATCAAGTGCGATATATGTTTTTTTTTTTTTTTTGAAAATACACAATAAAACCAAGAAAAACAAGTGCATTCAAGTCGAAACTTTTTAAACTGTGAGGACAGTTTTGACATATTCATGGAACACGAAAGAAAAGGTCCACATTGGCGAAAAGGCCACAATTAGGAACATTTCCTTATTAAAACAAAACTTGTTTCCAAAACTTTTGAAACCCATTTGTAACCCCTAAATGTGGCATGTTCTTATCAATTTTTTTTTATTACTTTCGTCTTCTTCATCTTATATACAAAATTTCATTGAAATCTGAAGGAATCACAAAACTGAGTTACATTGTTAGGCAATTAAAATATATTTTTTTTAATATAAATCCGATGGTTTTTGTTTTCGATATTTATCATTTCTTTTTTATTTATCTAACAAAACGCGTCTGTTCTTTCAACCTTAACGATTTTATTTATATACCATGAGAACAAAAAAAATATTTTTTTGGTATTAGGATATACACCTAATAATTTATTTAAATTTTTATGAATTTTTTTTTTATTTTTCTGTTGTATTTCTATATATATTTTTAAAAATTTTTATGTTTAGTAGATATTTGTAAATAATACACAAGAAGTTTATGCACATTTTAACCAGATAAAGCAAATGAAAAAAGATTTAAAATGGCAATTAAAACAATGAAAATTCAAAAATTACACATTTAATGTTTAAAAATAGTTTATTTTATATAAAACAAACTATCGCCTCCCACAAAAATATTTAATTTACATATTTTTATGCAAGTGTGCATAAAAAAAAAAAAAATAACATGATAGAATTTTTTTTTATTTTATTTTAATTAAACCAAAGAAAAATAAAAAAATAATTTCATTTAAGAACTAATTACTAAAACTAAAGATTTAAGATTATATGCGATTTTTTTGTATTTAGATTTTTATAAGATCAATCAATATATTTTGTTTTGCACATAATATTTTTGAAAGTTTAAAGATTTTGTATTTTTTTTTTTAATTTTATTATTTTAAAAGAAGATGTTCTTTACTATTTTTTCTTTAACGTACGTGCACAAAATCCATTTTACAAAATTCATATTTGAGTTTTATGAATCACTCAATTACATACTTATAAATTGATAAATGCTTTTTAGCGTTTACCGTAAACATTTTCATCGGAATAGGCTATGTAAAGGAAATAATCTTCCTCGTGGTGTTCCTAAAAAAGAAATTTAATTTAAGCAATTAATAAATAAGTAAAAAAACACAGCTCTACAAAATTGCCACCTAAAATCGAAAAGAGAAGCGACCATTGATCATAAATATATCGGCCACTTTTTAGTTAAATTTTGATTTCTCCACAGGCTAATATTGGTCAGTTTTTTATTATTTGTTCGACATAAGTAAAAAACAATTTAATCATTTTTAACTAAAGTTTCGTCAAGTTTTTTAAGACTTTTTGTTTTAATTAAATTAGATTCAAAACACAAGCCTAATATCACAGAACTAATACCTGTAACTTATTGACACATGTAACTTTTTAAGCAAATTACATATTATACTAAAATATCAACTCATGGCTCATCCTTTTTCGCTATGATGTCATATAAATTTTATGAACATTTCGTGTTTTTTCCATAAACTGCGCTTTCTTTTTGTTTTACACGAAATAATGATTCAAATTTGTCGATTCTTTTGCGAAATGGAATGATAAATTGTGCAAAAATATAAAAAAATTTTAAAATCTGAGGATCCAAGTGTTAATGTTGCACCAAATTTAATAATACAATAAACAATAAAGCAAATTAAGTGAAAATATACGCTTTGAAAATTAATAGTGTTTATAACTTTTAGAAAAACGTTTATTCTTCTTCTTAACCTCAACCTTTCTAAATTAAATTTGTCAAATACATAGTATTTAAGAATTAATTGCGACTGTCTATATGACTTTAAAATAACACTGTACTAAAATACATTACAAAATTTGCCCTGTGGCGCAAAGTTGGTTACCCAGAACGTAAAAACCATACGTCAATCTGGTAACGTTGTAAAATAGACACGGAGGAGATTAGAAAATAAACAAAAATCTAAAAATATAATGGGCCTGATTACGGTTGTCGTAGTCGTATTTCGACTCTAGTCGAAGTCGTTGTCGATTTTTATTTGTTGCGGTATTACGTAAATTTTTCGACTAAAAGGTTTTTGTAATAGATTGAAAACAGAGTTTTGACAAATTTGTTAAATTTATTAATATTATGAAGTACTCTATGACAATCTGTCAAAAACAGCTGATTGGAGGCAATAAGAAATTTTTAATTTTGTTGTTAAATTATCAAAAATAAAAAAAAATGCTAAGTTTAGACTTATTTTTTTAACTTCAGATGAAAAATATGAGTGCCTATGGCTGAGACGAATGATATTCGAAGAAAACGGCTAAGTGTTGTTTAGCATAATAACTCCGTTCACGTCCAAACTTTTAACTCACATAGTACTTTTTGAGCTGATTTTAAGAAGCAAAAAAAATTTTGTCACCAGAGCCCGCTTGCGGCTGGACGAGGCATTAAATTCGGAAAAGTTTTTTACAATTATCTCAAAAAGTACACGTCCGATCATTACAATATACATGTCATATCAAAGCTTATTAAAATATCTATTCAATGATGTACGATATAAACCTATAATTTAACCCATTACAGCCCAATACAAAATTTCCTTATATTTGTGTTTTTTTTTTTTTGTTTGTAAAAAAAATCGCCTATATAAGAATATAAAAACTGTACAAAAAATTAAAGAAAATTTCAAAAGCTTTCATTAAAGGTGTAATAAAGAGATTAAAGGTTAAAAGGTTAAAGAGATTAAAGGTTAAAAAAATAGCAAAAAATCTACATTGTCTAAATTTAACCTTTGATATTTTTTTTTTGTTTCAAGAGATATGTGGTCATATTGTACCTCAAAAGAAAGCTTATAAATTCGGCTATCCATTTCTATAAACTTATTAAGTACTTACACAGGCCAATTTTTGAATAAAAAGCACATTTTATCTAAAAAACTAAAGTAAAAATAAGAAAATTTTAAAGCGGCCTTTAATGGGTTAATTTATATTGACATATTGTACACAATTGAAAAGCCATTTAAAAGAGCTTTGATACGACATGCATATTGTTATAAACGGACTTGTACTTTTTGAGATACTTAAAAAACTTTTTCAACTTTAATGCCCAACCGCAAGGGGGCGCCGGCGACTACAAATATTTTGTTTCTTGAAATCAGCTCAAAAATTAGTTTTTAGGGTAAAAGTTTTGAGTAATTGTAGTTATGTTTCTAAACTGCACCTGTTCCAGATTTTGCCAATTATGTTTTTTACCCTAAAACGTCCTCCAATTTCGCAAACAGCTTCGGTGCTATAATTTTTATTCTAAAAGTATTTAAATTTAATTAAAATTTCATTGAAATTTGCATTTTTTAAGAATTCTTTAAATCTGTTGTGAGAAATAAAATAGACGACTGTTTTTATACATTTTGACAGTCGAAGACGACAACCGTAATACGGAAATTGTAATAGATTTTCTAGCAGTGTTGTACATTCGTAGTTTTCGACAAACGTAATACCGTTTTTTAAAAACGACAAATTTTCACTACGACTACGACAACCGTAATCAGGCCGAATGTTTGTTAGAGTTTGTCAGTTCTGAGTATAATATCCCTGCAGGAAATGTCAATAGTGAAAAAGTATTGATTCACTATTGACTGTGTCACCAGTACTACTAACCAAATATTCCCCAGGCAATGTAATTTGCTATAGACATTTAACATGTACGTGTCATTGAAAATCACTAGTGACATTAGAACTATTGACTAGGTAGTGAATAGGTAGTTCTTATGGGACCATATGTAGACATTGGAACCAAAGATTCACTAGTGACTAGGTAGTTCTTATGGCACCATATGTAGACATTAGAAACATAGATTCACTAGTGACTAGGTAGTTCTTATGGGACCATATGCAGACATTGGACCAAAGATTCACTAGTGACTCGTTAGTTCTTATGGGACCAGATGTAGACATAAGAACCATATTTTCACTAGTGACTAATTAGTTCTAATGGGACCATATGTAGACATTGGAGCCAAAAATTTACTAGTGTTGATAAAGTAAAAAGTGTAGACGCTTAGTTCACAAAGTCAACAAAATAGTATACAAAAGTGGAGACTTGGAGACACTTGACCCCATGCTTCCTGCAGGGATACAATAACGGAAAAGCCAATAGAAAAGAAAATTGCAATTTACCTGCATTCGAGGTCATACTTGGGAGTGGCCGTTAAGCGGTCATGATTGGGTATCGTTACGTTTGTAATGTAAGAAAAAACGCAAGTCGATTCTTACGGCCGTCAGGTCGTTGAAAAATGTATCATATAGAGACAATCTGACAGTTATAAGACACAAATAATAATACAATTTAAATGGAAATTCACTGATGACGGACTCCTGTTCATTAAAAGGCAGAAACTAGTCTAGTCTGATTTGAAATTAATAGTGTTTATAATGTTTAGAGAGAAACATTTATTCTTCTTCTTAACCTCAACATTTCTAAAAGAAAATATTTTAAGATGTGAGCAAGATTATTCAAGTTTTTTGTTTAAAAAAAAATCAAATGATCTTGAACTTTAATAATCTTGCTCACATCACAATTTATGATAATAGATCGAAAAAAAAAACTTTTGGTTTTTTTTTTTTTTAAATTTAGAAGTAAAACATTTAGAAAATATTTTATTTTTAAAATTTTGTTTATAGCAAACTTTGTTGAAACATGCTAAACTTTAATTCAATTTTGCGGAAAATCTTGCCCATAATTAAAAAAACGGACTACGTCATTAAAATCAGCGTGACCGAAGTAATTAGGATCAGTGGTCTCTACTCCTGTTTCATTTTTCGAGTTACGCAGTGTAATCGAATTAATTTTAATTCTGTCTTACCTGATACAAGGAACCCATAGTGGCGGATGTTGGTGGAATTACATTGTTGACAAAGAAAAAGAGTGCATCTTCTGGTCTCAATTGAATACGTTTGCGGATCAAGAAATAAAATTGACCTACAGTCAAATCAGAAGGTACTAAATATTTTTTCTTATCCAAATCACCAATGCGTGCCTTAGGAGCCTTCTCTACAATAACCTAAAAAAAAAACAAATAAAATAGCGATTAACATTAAATCAAAGAATTTCAGTATTTCAGTATTTATAATACGTGATTAAATCCTTGAAAATATCACGTTTAAATAGAAAAAATCCAACGTGACAAAATTATGTCAGTGCAATGTATAATTTAATTTAAACAGTAAAACATGATTTTTATTTTTAAAAAAATTCCGTTTTAAAAACGTACGGAATTTTTTTTTTTGTTAACTAAAATTTTTAATCCTTAATATTGTTAATGAACATTAAGGGTTAATTTACAATTTCACTTAACGTGTTTTTAGCTACAACGCAGATTTGAACATGATTTTTCATATATTTCTCTCATCAAAACCACATGCAAAATACCTTTACATTAAGCTTATAATCTGGTTTAAACTATATCTAGATCATGTGGAACTTTATATTTAGATTCACAAACTAGATTTCAAAATATAGTATAGCTCTAGTTGTGGCTTTTAAATTTGGATCTTATGCCAATACATAAAATATTTGCAAATTTATAAATACTACGAACTAGGAAAATAATGGATTTTCAGTTTGTATGCTTTGGTTCTTCCGCGCTGTATTTGAAATATCGAGTTCAATTATTTTAATGGCGTCGTCTATGGAAAAAATGGGAATGCATGAACTTTTTTATTTTTACTAAAAGATATAACGAATTTAATGACAATTCTTGTGTTAATACTCGAAACTAAAGAATTTAATCCTAAAATGTACTCAATTTCTTCAAATACTCAGAAATGTCTAGTTCAGAAATGCAAGCACTTGTGTTAGATCTCCATTTTTCTGCATTTCCAAATCAAGTTTTAAGATAACGCATCCATTTCACAATAACCCAGGTAAGATCTTGCTTTGTTTCTTCTAAAAACTTTCCATAGTAGATTTGAGTTGTCGGATATTTAGTAAAACGTGCAATTCAATATTGGCTTTCCAAGAAAAGACATATTTTTTCATACCTCAAAATCTCGATTATCAGATTAAAACTCAAGTATTATCAGTATTTCAGCATTGCTTTACTTTTGAGGTATAATTCCACTTTTATTTACCTACATTTTTGTTACTAATTTTTTAATGTTTTTAGTTTTAGAATTAATTTTTTGCTTAATATGTCTTTTTTTTAATAGAGTTGCATTTGTTAGTACTATTTGTGAAATTCGCCAATGTTGGCAACGCTATAAAATATTACACAAAATATATGTGTAATGAAGAAATTAACTAGTATTAAGGCTGGTCTTAGGCCCAACGTTGCTTTTAACTTCTATAAAAGCTTTACAAGAATGAAGATTGAATATGCACGATTTGTGACGACTCATGCTGCGCGGTTTATTGACAACAGAATTAGAACTTTTCAGAATACAAATCTTTTGCAAATGAACTTCCTCCCCATTCAAGGTCTGTTTTTCTGTCTGCCAAGGAGTTGTTGAAGGTGATCCTGTTTAATGGGGACCTATTTCACAAACTCAGTCATGTTTTTGACAAAGTTCCCCCTTTGGAATTACATGCTAAGTCTACTAAAATAAGCGTGGTCCAGGATCCTCCTTTTAATAAGAAAACTGGAACTCCTTTAGAATTTATTAAGTCCTACTTTATTGTTTTACGTAATCCTAGGTCTCTGAATTATTTAGTTCATGATATTAATGGTTCATGCATTACTGATCTTCATATTGTTTGGGTTCCTTCACATGTAGGTGTTTTCTTTAATGAGAAAGTTGACTATATGGCAAAGCAGGCTACTTGTATTGGAAATCCGTCTGTTGTTGCGTTTACGTGTGATGAAGCTGTGAGACACGAATGGAGCGGACACTACAATGATCAGTCCCGACTTACGGGAGTTTTCTTTTTCTCATTATTTCCTGATATAACGAATGCACCATGGTTTGTGTGGTCTGATATGGTGCCGAGGGATAATAAAATTGTTAATCGACTTTTATCTGGGCATACGTATGATGGGGTATATTTTCGCAAATCTGGAAAAATGCCTTCTTTTGATTATTCATTCTGTGGTCTGGTTGACGACTCTGAACATGTTATTTTTCCGTCGTAAATTGTTTGAAGATTTTTCAAATCTTTTTGATTTATTACACTCACTTGATAAAAATAATTTTATCAGGTTGGCAAAATTAATTTTATTTTTATGTATGGATTTCAAGCCCTTGGGGCCTAATTAATCCAGATTAATAAGTATGGTAGTTACAAAAAAAATTAATTTGACTTAAAACTATAAAATTCATTTTGTATATTCATTTGTTGATCTTAGTACAAATAAAATCATAATTAAAAATACAAACAATTTTCGTTTAATAATATATGAAGGAGAAAAAATTACAAAAGCATAAACACCCCCCTTGCACAAATACTGAAAATAAAGCTACAATATAATCTCGAAAGTGGCAGTTAATGTAGCAGCTTTCTATAAATTTTTTAATAAACCTTTTTAAAATTAGAAATAGATCCAGTGAATTTGCGATCATCATAAGGTATTACTGAGTTCCATATTCTAGTTACTCTTACAACAAATGATTTATTCATAATAAGAGATGAAAATCGTGGAAAATTCATTGAATGTGTTCTCGAAGAGTTACCAAAATTGAATCTTTCAAGAAGATATGGAGGATTTCTATTTTTAATGATTTTATAAAATTGAAACATTATTCTTAAATCAATAAAATTTTTAAAATCACAGCCAAGAAAGTCAATAAGATAGCGAGTCATATGCCTCCATTCCCGATATCGAAGCCCAAAAACAAAACGTACTACCCTATTAAAACATAGTTTCATTTTCGAAATATTGGCCTGGGTTCTATATTCCACCACAAAGTGAAAGTGGAATCGTTTTTAATTCCACATTTTCAATTCCGCTGTGTTCTGAAAAACGAGTGAATCGTTTTTATCACGACGATTTCATTTTCATTTTGTTCTTAGCAACAACATAAAAAAATGCAGGAAAAAACCAAATAATCACTTTAAAGTGAATGAAATTGCAAAAAAGAAGAGTGCATTTTTTAACAAAAATAAAAATTAAACAAAAAAATACTTATTTTTAAAATAATATAAAATGAGTTTCGCAATTGTGATTTCCTGGTATTTAATTAAAAAAGAAAAACAAAGAACGGAAAATCTATATAGAAAAAGGCTTCGTGAATGTTCAAATCCTTTGGGACTACCAGAAAAATCGTAAGACAATAATTAAAACTGAGTCGCAAGTGTTTAAAATTAATAAAAAAAATAGTTTTATTGCGTATTTTAGATTACATAAGTATGCATTTATGATGGTTTTAGAAGAATTATCACCAATGGCTAAAAAGACAAGCATTCCAATTATTTTGCAATTGGACACATCACTACGCTATTTCGGACAAGGAATTTACCAACAAATGATCGCAAAAGACTTCAATCTAGCAGTGGAAAGAAGTACAGCGTCTAAAATTTTAACAAATATGTGTAATGTTTTGAAAACTGTCATATGCCCAAAATGGATTAGATTTGAAAGAAGTCGCGAAGAAATTGAGAAATCAAAAAGGGAAATCATCGGTTGCGGTTCCTCATTTTCTATATTTTCAGTACATTTGTCATTTTTATTTAACGTTTACTACATTTTCGGAACTGGTGCCATCTAAGTTTTACAATTCAGTAGATGAATTTGTGGTTGTTTACACTTTGCTAGTCGTCCCGAATGATTTAGCAGCTGGAGCACCTTCGACTGCTGCATAAAGGCCAGAAAGTTTGGCAACTGAATCTTCTTTGGATGATATGTGTTGGATATTATTGGGTCCTCCACCTGTTGCCGTTACCTCGCTCTATTTTCGGCCAATCAGCCCAAGCCTTTTTCCAACCAGTTGCATCGTTTTCTGGAGGTCCTAAGCTGTTTAATGTACTTGCTAAGTCCTTCCACAACTGGTTCTTAACTGTTTTGTCACCCCTCTAAAAACCTTTGGCCAAACCAGATTTTTTTCCATGAATGTTAAAAATGGGGCCTCTTGTTCCGGATTCATGTGTTTTCCCGTAAAAAAGACAACACTTTTTCAGTTAAATAAACGTATATTAACAACATATCACATTTACTTACATTGTTTGATTTTTTTTTTTACGTTTAATATTCAAAATAATTTTATTTTCTAAAAAGTTTGGTTTTTCACTCAGTTAACTAATACCGTTTTTCAATTACTTTTTTTGTAGTGAAATTGTTTTATAGAACACATCAAATCACTTTAATTCCACTAGAAACAACATGAAAATGAAACTTTTCTTTTCAAATCACTTATGTGGAATTGGAAACACAAATTGAGCGAAAGTTTCACTTTCACTTCATTTTCGGAATGTAGAACCCATGCGATAACGAATAATATATAATAAAATTGTTAATCGACTTTTATATGGGGTATATTTTCGCAAAACTTGAAAAAGGCCTTCTTTTGATTATTCATTCTGTGGTCTGGTTGACGACTCTGAACATGTTATTTTTCCCTGTTCTAAGTATAACGAAATTCATCAGAGGCACAAATTATTTGAAGATTTTTCAAATCTTTTTGAAGTAAAATAATGAATTAGGGCTATGAACCAAAAAGCTACAATAAGTTCGCCAACTCTCCATCAGGTGGCGAACAACAACTGTTCTAAGACTTATCATCTCGTGCAATTACAGTGTTGCCATGTTTGAAGCCTATCATCTTTCCCCTCCTTTCATTTCTCCACTATCCCCTCTCCAAAGAAAGCAACACATTAATAAATAGGAAGAATTGCTTTCTTAAAAAAGTATTTATAGTAATTAAATAAGTTATTTATAGTAATTAAATAATAACTATAAAAACAAGTTATTTATAGTTATACCTAGTCGACAATAGGAGGATACTTGAAATGCTACATTTTCTTGTTCCCGAGCTTTTAATTTTTATTTATAATTTTTATTTTCTACCATTGTGAAAAAACTCACAACCCGAGTAAAAAAATGTATATATAATTATATATAATCGTATATAGCACCATATATAATTAGATATAATTATATATGCGGTCGATTATTCAAAAAAAATTATATGGTGCTATATAAAATTATATAGCAATATTATATCTGCTTTTATAATTATATATAATTTTGTATAATTTTATATAATTATATAAAATTATATATACCCATTTTTCGGATATAACTATATATACCCATTTTTCGGATATAGTTATATATAATTTGATATGGCTTATATATTATTTTTTAATCGGGAAACTAACTTTTTTTATTATTGCAAAAAAATTAAAGTTTTATTTTTGATTGTTTTTGTTTGATTTGAAATTATAAATCATACAGGGCCAGTAAAATAAAATTCAAAAATATTTAAACAAGAAATATTCGCCAAACAAACAATTTTTTTAATAAAAGTTATAACTATTACGTCCTATTAATAATATAGTATTTAAAACAAATATTATTTAAACAATAAAATACAAAAACCAAAAATAAAAATAAAAATAAAAAAAGTAGCAAAATTTTTAAACAAAGAAAAATATACCTAATATTTGACTGATAAATAATATATACAATTTCGTTTCTTTTTTGTTATTTCATTCCTGCATTTAGTTTATGAATCTATTTTTACATTTCAATGCATTTTAAACATTCAAACAGTTGTTTTAGTTTTAATAGATAACAAAAGCAAAAGACAAATTTACAAAAATTACAAACAAATAAAATACCTATGTATAAGATACTATAGTATAAAAACAATTTTTATATACAGTTAGGAGCAAAAGTGAAACAGGGTTCATTTTCAGACATATTGCTTTAAATTTTTAACAATAATACGCAAATACAATAGTCGCATAAAAAAAAAAAAGTATTATTTGGAATAGCAGCCTAATTAAAACATTTTCTTCTCTTTTTAATGTACTTAGATGATTGTGTGAATTGCTTGGATTTACATTTGGTGAAACCATTTCAATATGCAGATGATATTCAACTGCTTTTTAGTAATAGAAGAGAGTTTCGCGATGTTTTGGAGGCGGTAACCTTGCTAATTTGAATGATTGGATGGTGCATAATGACTTTACAATTAACACCATGTTTCGCTCACTATATCGTAATGTTGTTTACACCCCTATTAGAATGGGTGGTGTGGATATTATATTGGTTGAGTCTCAAATGATTAGGTCTGGTAATTGATGAGTACTTGAATTTTTGTTCCCAAATTGATGCTATTTCTGCTAAGGTAACCCTAGGTCTAGGTCACTTTACCGCTCTAGACTTCACCTGCCATTCAGGGTTAAACGTATGATCGCACATGCTATACTCATGTCACACCTTAATTATGGCATTGAGGTTGTATGTGGTACGTTATCCTATAATATTGATAGGCTTGAAAGTGTGCTTAGGAGAATAGTAAGATTTGTGTTTGAAATTGCTCATTATGATCATGTTCGCATAATTGGTGCCGTTAATGAATTTTTGGGATGTTCCTTAAAGCAGTATCTTGTAGTACGTAATATGCTTTTCCTGTTTAAGATACTAAAATTTAATGTGCCGCAATATTTGGCTTCTAAATATGTATTTTTTAGATCTCCGAGGAATGCCCATATTTTTTATCCGTTGTTTACTTGCTCAGTTTATGAACGATCATTTCTTGTCAAAACTGCAATAATTTGGAATCAGTTACCCGAAAATTTACATGATTTAACTGTTTCCACCGATACTTTTTAAAATATACTCTTGCGTAATTTCCAGTGGAATCCATTTCTGAATAATCGGTGATTTTGTTTGAATATCGCGGTTTGGGGCTACTAATTCATAATGGTCATGTGACATTTGTGTACCTGTGTCATAGCTTACAAAGGAAAGGACAGATCAATAAATAAAATAAGCTAAAAAAGTTTTTGATTTCCTTTCATAGTTAAAAATGTATAGCAATATATCTAAGCAAAACGAATCCAGTTACACATTTGCTCCTAACTGTATGTTTATATATTTTTTAATTTTTTTTTTTGGCAAAGGCGCAATAATAACAAAAAATATATTTTTGGTCAAAACATAAACGCAAAAAATTATTGTTTACCAACAAACTTGAAAACTGCGTCAACTGATTTTCTTATTCTTATGTGTACATACACGCAATAAATCAGATTATAATTATAGCATAATATTGTTTAGTTTAGCGACCTCAAATATTTTTATTGTTGTTGTTAAATTGGGATTTAACTAAATAAAAAAAAATTATAAATTATTATTAAATATTTTTAGCAATGTTTATAATTATTTAAAAATGCAATAGGAAATGAAAGTAATTCATTAAAACAATTTTTAAATTAAATTAAATTATCTTTTTTATTTTTAAACCTCCCTGCTAGCAAACAAGCTCCACAATTAGTTAGAAATGGGCTCAAAATATATTATTAAAATTTAAAATTTTTATATTAAAGTGGTTCATTCAAAAGAGCCTTCTTTTCTGATTCAAAAATTACTCAGAAAATATATTTAAAAAAAAAATCAATTGGATCAAAAATCAATCTTTTTTTTGGAGCCTTTTCTTAATTATTCACAAAATATTCAAATTTAATTACATTTTCAAAGTCAATTCTGAATCATTTTTTGTATTTAAAAATTTTGTTTAAATTTTTGTGTGTTATATGATTATTTTTGGAAGGCCTAATTTTCGTTCAAAAACTTAGTAAACAAAAAACTCTATAGATTATTTGTAAGGACAATATCCTAATAAAGACATATAGAGTATGGCCTCGAACTTGAATAAGTTTTATTTTCATTGCACAATTAAAGGTCGAAAAAAACATAATTTTTATTTTGAATAAAAATTATATCGAACTTGTACAAAAGACAAAGTACCGTCTAGTTTACTCCCCCTGTGTTGTTTATAAACTAAACAAAATATAAAAAGGAGAGAAAAACAAAAAAACGTGTATTGAATATCCACCAGAGGTGGACCTTGCACATAACAAACAAGTTTTCAATTTATTGTTTGATCAATGGTTATAATCTTTAACTTCAAGTTCATATATTAGTTCTCATGTAGTGAGTAAACAAGTTTATATGAATGTTTGATGTTTGGCATGGGATTGTTACCGCTTTCAAAACGTGTTCTGATGATGGGGACCTAGAAAATTCCCAAAATAGATCTATCAGCACATTCCAGAAAGGGCCAAATTTGAAAACAAAAAGCTCTAGATTATTTGTTAGGACAATATCCTAATAAAGAAATATAGAGTATGGCCTCGAACTTGAATAAGTTTCATTTTCATTTTCAATTTTTTTTTTTTTATTTTTTTTATTTTTTTTATTTTTTTTATTTTTTATTTAATCAAGCTTCCGAGGCCATATATGATTAATACATTATTAAATTCATGTGTAATGAACAGTAAATTCTTAAAATTAACTTAAAATAAAAGTTATACTAACAAAATCCCAAGGTTAAAATTTATAGGTCCCATTAAAAGAAAATGCAAAAAAATAAATTAATGAGTGCTTTTAAAACAATCTAAATACTTTTGTGTTAATATTGAACTAGAAAACGCAAAGGTTTTCAAGTAAATGGGAAGTCCATTCCAAAGTCTAGAAGCTCTAACCTAAAATGAGTTTTCAATGCTCGTGTTGTGCATTATCGGATAAATCAATTCAGGATTACGTTCCGAGTGAGATAAATGAAAAAGTTCTGCAACACAAGATGGAGTCTTTGTTGTCAAAATCCGGTGCAGAGACAATAAAATCCTAATTTTAACAAAGTCCTGAAAAGTGCAATCAATAAAATCCAAAGAATAGTTAGAGACAGAGTCTGACAATCTGAGCCCAAAAATATATCGCAGTATCAAGCGCAACCGTTTCATATTAGTTTTAGTTGTCCCACTTTAAACGTCTAAGCAATATAAAATATGTGTCATAAGAAGAGAGTGAGCCAATCTAATTTTGACACGTGTTGGTAAGAAACAATCTATGTTATACACTGCGCGAAGAGTACTTCCAACTTTTGCAGCCACATCAGATATATGATTTTTAAAATTCAGCTTACTGTCTAGAGTAATTCCTAAGCACTTCATGGTGTTAACGAACTGTACACAGATACCATCAAATGAAATATTTAAAGAGTACTGAGGATTGGATATAGTCCCAAAAGTTAAAGCCTATGTCTTATACGGGTTGAACCTTAGTTTATTATTAACCGCCCAGGTTGAAGCCTGGGATAAAACATAATTTATCGTTGCTTCATGACTTTCAATAAACCTTTTATCCGTCGTAAAAAGCAGATTTATATCATCAGCAAATAAAAAAATTTTCCATAGTGACGTTCCAACAAATTGTATGAAGTCGTTCACATACATAATAAATAACCACTAGTACAACGCCTAATAGCTGAGTTGTGGCCATCTAGACCAACAAATTGCTGTCGACCAAATATGAATGAATGCAATAATTGAAATGAAGTAGAGGAGAAATTAAATTCAGAAGCTTCCTAATTTTTGACAATATAATTTTAAAATTTCAAATATATGTGTTTTTTTTTTATTAATTTTTGTGTCATAGAATTAAAATCCTAAAAAAGTACCCAAATTTTACTGGACGGGTTGTTTTAGTTCTGTAGGAAAAATTATATTTTGAAGTCTAAAGTATTATTGAATGGTTCTGTTTTTAACAGAGGACAAAAGTACAATTTTAAATCATTTGAAATTATACAGATTCCTTGCGATTTACCTAAGATATGAAATTTTGCAAAAACTGAAAATATCAAAAACAAATATAGAGAAAAATATGAATATCTAAAAACTACGGGAAATTTTTCTTAATATTTTCCGTTTCTAAAAAAAAATAAGTGCGCCCCGGTAGGCTAGTTAGTAGCGTGCTGGCTTATCAGTGCTGGGGTCGTGGGTTCGATTCCCACCAGAGGCACTGGTCTGTTTTCGCTACAACGCACCGAAGGCCATAGTAGCTAGTGCTCGGTTAGGGTAATAGTATATAATTTGTAATTATATGATTATTAATTAATAAAATAAAATAAATAAAAAAAAAATAGCAAACAAAAATAAATTTTGTAACTTCTTGCTATTTAGTATATGTGAATGACCTAATTCAATGATTTTTCTACTAAAAATTCTAAAATAAAATTTCAAAGTCTAAAATGCATATAAACGAATACAAAATAATACATAAAACAAAAGAAATATAATTATATTATACAAAAACAGCTGTTGCCAAAATAAAATCCCCCTGGCCACCCTTCATTTAAAACAGAATCATTAGCAAAAACAAAAAATTAGACACAACAAAACTAGAAAAACCACTTTACAAATACAAAACTGAAATAAATTAAAAACCTAAAAGCCATTTTAATTAAATTTGCTAAAAATCGATACAACACTTGAAACCATATTGACGATGGCAAAAAAATATAACATACGATTTTCTGCAAAGATTAAAACATTTTACGAAATTAATGACAATAATAACCAGCAAAATGAATGAGTCATTGAATAATTACTTGATTTTTTCAATTAAATCATAGAAGAAATATTGATAAATTTTCTTCTATTTCATTTTAAAAAAGAGAAGAAGAAAAAAAAACAAAAATCAACACAATAATAATAATAATTTATTGAAATATTTAGTAATAATACTTAGTATATGCGCAATAACTATGCACAAACAAGTAAACAAAAATAGCAAAGGTATAAAAACAATTTTTTTTTTTTTATTTTGCGTAAACAACAAAACAATAATTATAACAAATTCTGGAAAAACATTTAAGTACGAAATAAATTAAATTAAACATAAAACAAATATTTCAAAAAAAAGAGTACCAAAAAGAGTACCAAAAAGTAGAACAGATAATTGTTTATAGAGAATTTTAAAATCCCATTGTTTTTTTTTTTTTGCACTTAATTTACTTTGAATTCATTCTTAATTCTATAGTATACAAATTATTTATTTAGCAATTGGCACTTGCAATTGTTCTTATTTATTTAGAGACAAAACCTAAAATAATTTAATAAAAATTATACAATTGTGTTTTAAAAACAATTCTATTGTTTATTATACTAAGGGAGGATAAATTATTTAAAAATAACCAATATCAAATTTGTATGGAAATAACTGAAATTAACTAACGATTAAGTAACTTTTCTATAAACAATAACCAGAGTTTAACGTTAACCACAGATATTTTCATATAAATTTGACATATCGCACACCTAGTTCAAAAGTAACTCAACTCAAAATTTTAATTTTTCGGTTTTATATGCTTAAACTATGGACAATGCACTTGTTTATCTATAAAAAAAATTTCAGTGTATTTTGTTGTTGTTAACCGTTGCTAAAAAACAGTTGTCTTTTTTTATGTTTCAATTTTTATAAAGCTGCAAATATTTTTTTTCGATTTCTGAAAAATTAAAAATTTTGAGTTGAGTCACTTTTGAACTAGGTGTGCGATATGGTTAAGCCCTAAACTTTGGTTAATTAGAGATAACTTAGCAGGTCTAAAACTGATTATTTTTAGATGAGTTATCCGTCTTAAATTTTTAATAAAAAACCGATAGGAAAATTTAAAAACCCCCTACACAGAGTATAAACTTTAAATTTTTTTATTTTGCGAAATGAGAAATAAAAAATTTAATAGCGGAATTCACTTCAAAAATTTGATCATCCATGACGTGAGCACACCTTTAAAAATTAAAATAGAGCAACAGAACAAAACAGTAGTGGCCATATTTTGTGCTAATTTATTGTACATTTTATTTAATTTTTTTTTTTAATTTTGGTTTGCTTGAGATATATTCTAGCGGTTGGCGAAGTATTTACCTGTACTAGATAACGCATTTATGCACAACTTGCAGAATATATAATGTACATTTTAATGAAAATGAACATTTTACTATGACAATAATATTGAGAATAATAAGGGTATTCATGTCAGAATGTTGGTCTTGGAAAAAATGCAAAAAGAGTAAAATATTTCAAAAACACAACCACAAATACAAAGAAAATAATTTCCCACAAATGTTGTAAAATTGTCTGGGTCAAAGCGATTGCGAAATTGTCAGGATAACAAATATTTAATATTTTTGCATTGCCAACATTGACAAATTTTACAAATAGTAGTACTAAAACATGCAACTATAAATAGAAGAACACATAAATATTAAGCAAAAACTGAATTCTAAAACTAAAAAAATAATGTAAATAAAAGGAAAAACACATCCAAAAAGTGGATCAATGCTGAAAGACGCTGATAATTCTTCATTTTTGTATGATAATCGAGATTTTGAGGTATGGCTTTTTTGGAAAACTTGAACTGTGTTCAGATCAAAACTATTATACACATTTTTTGAAGTGATTATTGTGAAATGTTATCTTAAAATTTGATTTACAAATGCAGAAAAATGGAAATCTAACACAGCGGGTTGCATTCATAATTGATAAAAAAAAGAGGCGCTCACTCACGTCAGCCATAGTGTAATTTAGCAATTTTGCATTTTTGCACTAGGAAATTTTTTGACATGCATACCCTTAATATTTGCAATAATATTGCAAGGTGTATGAGTACTAGGGATATAACTTTTTGCCTTTTTTGAAAATATCAATACTCTCAAGGCATATTCGGGTAGGGCTTTAAAAAACTGCGTGTTACTTTTTCGAATGTTAAAAAAAAATCTGTTTTAATACAAAATCGTTTCGGGCCACATTAACACAAAAGTTTGCACAAATCGTAATAAAACTGCATTATTTATTTGCTAACTATTTAGTTTATATTTTTTAATAAAAACTGTTTCCAAGTTTTCTATTCTACTATATCTCTTTTTGCAATACAGAAATAATAAAATAAATTTATAAAAAAAAATGCCTAAAACTAAATTATAAGTTATGCTATAAACACATAGACCACAGCAGACTGCAGAGCTACACGACTGCAAATGCCGTTGACTGCAATCGTCGCCGTGTGGTCAGCTACTTATTATTTTGGAAACGACAGCAGCATAGTAAACAGCTGATCACGATTCAATTTAAAAATATATTTTTATACAAATCAGGGATGTTAAAGTTGGTACAATTGTACTTTTTTTGGTACATTTTGACCTTCTAAAGTACCGTGGTACTACCGCGACTCATTTGGTACAATTTAAAAATTTTTAATTTTTCCCCTTTTTGAATTTTTAGTATAGCAAACAAATTGTTATTGTGTCCTTTTTCATTGCATTTATTCGTTTTATGTAATGAGCTCTTAAAATATATGCGACTATATCCGCCAGATTTTACGATTTATCATCATTTTAAGGATTTTGAAGAATAAAGTTGGCAATTTTTTTTTTTTTAATATTGATTAAAAATTTACGATTTTTTACAAAATTTATCTGGCAGGTCTTACATATATTGACACTTGTTGCAGCCAACTTCACTTTTATGCTATAAACACATAGACGACTGCAGCTACACGACTACAGCCTGTCAAAAATAAAATACACACGTTTATATGAAAACGATTATTTTGGCACCAACACAACTACACGGCTACCCGACTACTTTTGCCGCTGTAGTCAACTTAGGTTAATTTCTATTTTTGTTGGCTGCAAAACAAAAATAGTGTTGACAATAAAACAAAATATGTAACAAATTAGTGCTTAAAAATATTTTATTTTGTTAAACACAAAAAACGTCGCAACATCAAATGGTATAATTGCATTAATATTCAAGAGGGGTTATATAAATTTATTTTCACGTTATAATAATGTATTATAAATAAGTAATTGTATTTTTAAGTGAACTTTATTTACGTGTCTACAACCAAGCATGTTGTTCTATTTTAATAAAGAAAAAAAAGATGTAATTGGCACTACTGAAACAAAAATGTATTTGTATCAGGGATGTTAAATGGAGTTTTCAATTTTGTACCAACATCCAAAAAAAATTGTACTTTTTGGACGTTGACGGTACCATTTTTTTTAAATTTATTAAAACAACAAAAAAAAAAATACATAAAAATTCTCTTGTACAGAAAAAAAAAACAAAACCTTCCAATAACATACATTATATGTATGAATAAAATAAGGCATAAAAAAGTTTTATGAATATATGAGACCAAATCATGGAATTATTTGTTTAGTTAATAAACTATTTGGAATTTCTACATCATAGCAGCATAAATTTGTCGCTCTTAACCAATCCTTAGTCTGTATGAGACTTGATAATGTTGGCTAATGTAGTCTGTTTCTTTCCTTAGTTTTTATTATATTTTGAAAAGAAAAAAACTCTTTCCACATTTGCAGACCAGTGTGGAATGGATAAAATTCCAGCAACGACTAGAAATGTCTGGAAACATATTGACATTCAGTTCATTTTGGAAATTGGCTACTACCGACCAAAAACTACAAACGTTTTAATTTTTTAACGACTTCAGTTATTTTAGTTTTTACTCTGGCTCAAGTAATATTTTTACTAAGAAGACAAGAATGGAGCATAATTAATGATTAATCGGTTTTTTGTTAAAGTTCTGCCTATTATGGAGGCTATAACTTTTCTAAAACATTGGGTTCTGATGAGATCTTTAACCAGATCGAAATACTAGTATTAACCTAGCTAATATGTTTGATTTGCTTTATTTTTGTAAATATACGGATGTTGAGAGCTCGTTCTAAATTAAACATATATAAGATTGTTTGGAATTTTCTTTCATTTCTTTAACAATAATTTAATTTTCGATTGAGTTTGAATTTTAACGTCTTTTTCAGACAATTGCAGTTAATACTATAATTAATATGCAATTTTATTTAATTTAATTGTGAAAGGCGTGGTAGAGAAGAATGAGTGTATTTTCTAAAAATCATAACTACATTGCAAATATTCAATTTTTTCTGAATCAGACTGCGCAGTTTCTGGTATTGAACGTTCGTCAGTGACCCTGTTTTTTTTGAATTTTTGAATAATGTAATATTTGTTATGTTTTTATTTGTTCGATTGCGTCTATATGAAATTTTTCTGTGCAATCACTGACCGTGGTATAGATAAACTGATTTCTAATGCCACATGCACCCGCACTACACGTTATACAGAGCGCTTTAGCCCTCTGAGCTATAGTTAGGTCGAGTTTTGTTGTGATTAAAACTAGTTTTATTCAATACACGGTGTTTTTGTTCTTGCATACATAATCTCAGAAATACAACTCCAACAACACAACAGTTCTATTTTTAGAAACTCACCTCACTCTAATGTCCACTGTTTTCCCATATGTTATAAGTGATGCCATATCTATATATCAATTTTCACTTCTTCAGAATTTTAATAAATTCAAAATAAAAGTGAAGTTGGCTGCAACAAGTGTCAATATATGTAAGAGCTGCCAGATAAATTTTGTAAAAAATCGTAAATTTTTAATCGATATTAAAAAAAAAAAATTGCCAACTTTATTCTTCAAAATCCTTAAAATGATGATAAATCGTAAAATCTGGCGGATATAGTCGCATATATTTTAAGAGCTCATTACATAAAACGAATAAATGCAATGAAAAAGGACACAATAACAATTTGTTTGCTATACTAAAAATTCAAAAAGGGGAAAAATTAAAAATGTTTAAATTGTACCAAATGAGTAGCGGTAGTACCACGGTACTTTAGAAGGTCAAAATGTACCAAACAAAGTACAATTGTACCAACTTTAACATCCCTGATTTGTATAAAAAACAGCTATTGATATTTTTAAATTAAATCGTGATCAGCTGTTTACTATGTTGCTGTCGTTTCCAAAATAATAAGTAGCTGACCACACGGCGACGATTGCAGTCAACGGCATTTGCAGTCGTGTAGCTCTGCAGTCTGCTGTGGTCTATGTGTTTATAGCATTATTTTGAATTTATTAAAATTCTGAAGAAGTGAAAATTGATATATAGATATGGCATCACTTATAACATATGGGAAAACAGTGGACATTAGAGTGAGGTGAGTTTCTAAAAATAGAACTGTTGTGTTGTTGGAGTTGTACTTCTGAGATTATGTATGCAAGAACAAAAACACCGTGTATTGAATAAAACTAGTTTTAATCACAACAAAACTCGACCTAAATATAGCTCAGAGGGCTAAAGCGCTCTGTCTAACGTGTAGTGCGAGTGCATGTGGCATTAGAAATCAGTTTATCTATACCACGGTCAGTGATTGCACAGAAAAATTTCATATAGACGCAATCGAACAAATAAAAACATAACAAATATTACATTATTCAAAATTAAAAAAAAAAAAAAAAAAAAAACAGGGTCACTGACGAACGTTCAATACCAGAAACTGCGCAGTCTGATTCAGAAAAAATTGAATATTTGCAATGTAGTTATGATTTTTAGAAAATACACTCATTTTTCTCTACCACGCCTTTCACAATTAAATTAAATAAAATTGCATATTAATTATAGTATTAACTGCAATTGTCTGAAAAAGACGTTAAAATTCAAACTCAAACGAAAATTAAATTATTGTTAAAGAAATGAAAGAAAATTCCAAACAATCTTATATATGTTTAATTTAGAACGAGCTCTCAACATCCGTATATTTACAAAAATAAAGCAAATCAAACATATTAGCTAGGTTAATACTAGTATTTCGATCTGGTTAAAGATCTCATCAGAACCCAATGTTTTAGAAAAGTTATAGCCTCCATAATAGGCAAAACTTTAACAAAAAACCGATTAATCATTAATTTTGCTCCATTCTTGTCTTCTTAGTAAAAATATTACTTGAGCAGAGTAAAAACTAAAAATTTTTTAACTGAAGTCGTTAAAAAATTAAAACGTTTGTAGTTTTTGGTCGGTAGTAGCCAATTTCCAAAATGAACTGAATGTCAATATGTTTCCAGACATTTCTAGTCGTTGCTGGAATTTTATCCATTCCACACTGGTCTGCAAATGTGGAAAGAGTTTTTTTTCTTTTCAAAATATAATAAAAACTAAGGAAAGAAAACAGACTACATTAGCCAACATTATGAAGTCTCATACTGACTAAGGATTGGTTAAGAGCGACAAATTTATGTTGCTATGATGTAGAAATTCCAAATAGTTTTATTAACTAAACAAATAATTCCATGATTTGGTCTCATATATTCATAAGACTTTTTTATGCCTTATTTTATTCATACATATAATGTATGTTATTGGAAGGTTTTGTTTTTTTTTTCTGTACAAGATAATTTTTATGTATTTTTTTTTTGTTGTTTTAATAAATTTAAAAAAAATGGTACCGTCAACGTCCCAAAAGTACAATTTTTTTTGGATGTTGGTACAAAATTGAAACTCCATTTAACATCCCTGATACAAATTCATTTTTGTTTCAGTAGTGCCAATTACATCTTTTTTTTCTTTATTAAAATAGAACAACATGCTTGGTTGTAGACACGTATATAAAGTTCACTTAAAAATACAATTACTTATTATAATACATTATTATAACCTGAAAATAAATTATATAACCCCTCTTGAATATTAATGCAATTATACCATTTGATGTTGCGACGTTTTTTGTGTTTAACAAAATAAAAATATTTTTTAAGCACTAATTTGTTACATATTTTGTTTTATTGTCAACACTATTTTTGTTTTTGCAGCCAACAAAAATAGAAATTAACCTAAGTTGACTACAGCGCAAAAAGTAGTCGGGTAGCCGTGTAGTTGTGTTGGTGCCAAAATAATCGTTTCATATAAACGTGTGTATTTTATTTTTGACAGGCTGTAGTCGTGTAGCTGCAGTCGTCTATGTGTTTATAGCATTAAGTTTAACCAAAATGTAGAGCAATAAAAAAAGCAAAGTATTTTAAATTTCATTTCATTTTGTTCTTTTAATTTAATGTAATCTAGTTTGTTTTTATTTGTCCATACAAAAAAAGTTTTAAAAAAAATAACAAACAAATGTATCAATATTTGATGAGAATTAGCATACCATTTTTACGCTACCAAAGGGCTCACTCAGACTGAGCACAAAGTGATCAGGCCGTTAGCAGATAGTTTCCACAACTGTTGTATCTGCTAAGCAAGCTCTTATATTTTCATTGACCAGCCTTTTTTAAGCAGGTTTGGTTCAATATCGTGAAATTGATTTTAAATCTTAAGAACCTTATGGTTTTTAAAAAATGTTGTGTGCAGGAATAATGTTTTTAATGCTCAGGATGTGTTCCGGCATTATATACTCAGTAAGGCAAAAAAATATATATTGTATTGTGCTGAAGTTTTTATAGAGTGTCAAGGGTGGGGTTAGGCGTAGATACAATCTTCTTTTCAATCGAGTTACTTCGATTTGTGTACAACTTAAATATCGTGATCATGTTTCAAATTGATACATATATGTAGTAGGACATTCTCGGATGCAATTTTAAGTTTTTTTCACAAGCGACTGTTATTACATTTTATAAAGTTTTTTAGTAGGGCTAAATGTCCGGAATATTTATTAAAACATTTGTATTTTCATTATTACGTAAAATTTTGACTTGTTCTGTCAATGCTTTGTAAATACATATATGAGATATTTGAACGCAATTATATACTGAGAATCATTAGGGAAAATTTTAAATAGTGTTAAAATGAGAAGTATTTATGTAAGTATTTATATACTTTTGTACCTATATACGTTTGTACAATATCTATTTTTTATTTTTTACTTTTAAATACCTATATTTTAGTTAATGTTTTCTGAAAATTGCTTAGGTTATGTTAAGAATTTGATTTATTGTTATATATTTGTATAGACTACTTATTTAGTGAGTTGTATATAAGCCTATTTGGCCCCAAGGGCTTGGTTTGAAATGTAAACAACTTTTCAAAGAACAAATTTAAACAGCACGGCATAACTGGTTCTGCACACAACATTTCTCTACTCTTCAAAAAGTTGTTTAGAGAGTAGTTAAACTACTCACACCATGGGAGATACAATGTAAAATAAAACAGTGTATGAGCTTACTTGTAACTACTTCAGTGCCGTATGATGCTGTTATGGAGTGGTTTTAAACTACTTTTTGTAAGGTCTTTTTTGCTGGGATCATTTTTTTATTCGGTGCATTTCACAAGTGTTAAAAATGTCATTTTATTATTTTATATTTAAAAATAAATCAAATTTCAAGATTTCGGTTGGTAGAAGAAAATCATGAGAATGTAAGTTTTTCTATTGCCTTTAAGATAGTTTTATAGTAGAAAAGTTTAGTTGGGTATTTTTTCGGTGAAAAATAAATGCATTTAACTAAATACATATATCAGAAATAATTTAATTTTTTTGTTACATATAAAAATAGTTTTCGCTTTTTCTATAACAATTGGTTTAAAATATTCATTATTTAAATTTTTTAGAGTTTTTTCATTCGTCTCAAATGAAAAGTTTTAACTTTCCTCTATTTTTGTCAGGACTCTAATCAAGGTTTCCTATTATGTGTTTTGAGCAAAACATGTGTTTGGCGGGAACAAAATGTATGAGGAAAACAGTACAAAACATGTTTTATTTCAAAATACCTTTCAGTGGAAACGTAGTATTATTTGGACTGACAATTTTTTTTATTAAATAATTTCCTAGTGATAAGTTCAATGATCGTAGTTTTTTTTTTTTTTGAAAGTAAAACTTTCCTTTTTAT
>CM037852.1:27859631-28123543 GCA_021234595.1 Delia radicum | reverse complement strand
AAATCAAACAAAATGTTTTGCTGACACTAAGTTCTAATGCAAATGAAAATCGACCAATCAACAAAAATTTTTGCTGAAGCTTAGTAGATTGAAAAAAAACTATAAAACTTAATATACAATTGTTACTTTAGTAACTTTATTTTGCTGAAATTTAAATCTATTTTTTTGCGATATATTAAATATACACTAAGGATATTGTGTAGGTTAAGACGACAGCAATTGTAGTCAAAAACAAATGAAATTTCACTTGAAGAAAGGATGAATAACATTTCATTAAATTCAACTACAAATTGTCATTTATTTTTACTGTTCATAGAATTACTCACAATTGTAGTAAAAATTAACCACATGTGTTAGAAAAAATAAACAAACATTTACTTTTTTTATTTTTTTAAATAACAAAAAACAACTGTAAAAAATGAATGTAAAATCATAAAACAGCCATTTGATGGGGGGGGGGGGGGAAATGAACGGCTACGGAGATACGGAGAGACGGGAGATACTTTAGATACTTTAGAGACGGGAGAGACGGGAGAGACGGGAGAGACGGGAGAGACGGGAGAGACGGGAGAGACGGGAGAGACGGGAGAGACGGGAGAGACGGGAGAGACGGGAGAGACGGGAGAGACGGGAGAGACGGGAGAGACGGGAGAGACGGGAGAGACGGGAGAGACGGGAGAGACGGGAGAGACGGGAGAGACGGGAGAGACGGGAGAGACGGGAGAGACGGGAGAGACGGGAGAGACGGGAGAGACGGGAGACGGGAGAGACGGGAGAGACGGGAGAGACGGGAGAGACGGGAGAGACGGGAGAGACGGGAGAGACGGGAGAGACGGGAGAGACGGGAGAGACGGGAGAGACGGAGAGACGGGAGAGACGGGAGAGACTTTAGAGACGGGAGAGACGGGAGAGACGGGAGAGACTTTATATACTTTATAATACTTATATACGTTATATACTTTATATACTTTATATACTTTAGATACCTTTATATACTTTATATACTTTATATACTTTATATACGTTAATATACTTTATATACTTTAATTACTTATTACTTATATACTTTATATAACTTTATATACTTTATATACTTTATATACTTTTATACTTTATATACTTTATATACTTTAATATACTTTATATACTTTATATACTTATATACTTTATATACTTGTATATACTTTATATACTTTACTTATATACTTTATATACTTTATATACTTTATATACTTTATATACTTTATATACTTTATATACTTATATACTTTATATACTTATATACTTTATATATTTTATATACTTTATATACTTTATATACACTTGCACAACAACGTCATATATGGAAAAAAATTACACATAGTTGATAAACTAAAATCTTGAATTTTCGATGTAAAATACAGCTGGAAAATGTGAGAAAAGCATTTTCCAGTATTATAATGATCTGAAGAATTATGAATTATGTTGTAAGGAATATTTTTTCTGAAGATTACTTTACTGCATTCCCCACAGTTATGAGCCAAAAATATTGAAAAAAGATAGAAAAAATTAAAATTTTTCGACCTTTTAGAAATTTTGAGGCATTAGATGTCTATAGTATATAGCTACAGTTATGCCGAAGACATGAAAATAAAATTCCAATTGGTTTCCGAGATATAGCCGTGAGAAAAATTGCATGTTCTTCGGAAAAATTAAGTTTTCGCCAAAATATACATGAGGCCATAAAATCCGAACTGCAGCTAAACTAGCAAAACCCAAATAGGGTTTAGTTTTGAGCAAGTCACCAATAAAACTGCTGAAAGTTAGTAAAATATTATAAATTTAAGTTTAACAAAATGATCAACTAACTTTTTGTTTTGAGTGTAGTGAACAATAGAAGTGTAACACAAAAGATTCAAAGTACTTTAAGTACCCCATAATTGTAATTATTGTTTGAATTTGTAATAATTTCTTTATATTTTTTTTTATCGACTTTTATGCATAATGGACAAGTTAATGATTGTATGCTTAAGTAAAATTAGTTTACAAAATGCATAATATTGAAAACGTAATGGTGAAATAAGGAAGTTTAGCAAAAAAAAAAATATATTTTTTAATACTACATGCAAATCAAATTGTTTTATATACAGTTTTTTTTGTGTTCAATTTCACGGCTAAATAAATAATGTTTATAATCAGTAGGGCTAGGAAGTTAATCGTGATTTACACATAAAAAAATGAAAACCCATTTCAATCACGAAAACTACCGATTCAATAACTTTAATTGCTGAAATTCCACCAACAACGAGCATTGCTAGTTCAATTAGAAATTGGTAGCTCTTTAATTGAATTCTTTTTCAATTAAATAATAACTCGTTTCATTAAAAAGTGATCAATAATCAAAAACCAAAAAAATAATGTTGTTGCCATAATTAATGGTTTTTTTTTTAGAAAAGTGTTGTTGCCACACCAAAAGTTTTTTATATCTTTAATTTTATAACATTGGATTTAAACCGGCATGCAATTCTCATTTAGTTAGCAAATTTATTTATACTTATGTGAAGAAGTTCACACAGAAACTAGTTTTTTTCTTTCTATTGAAGCGTGTGTACTATGGCAACATTCTTTTTAGATTGTTTTTTGTAGAAATTAGCCCTTTTGTTAAAATCAGAGTATTTTTTTTTTGGTCTGAAATAATTTTTAATTTATTTTTTGCATTTTCTTTCTTTTTAAAAAAATTTTTAAATTTTTATTGAACGGAATAAAACTTTAAAAATTACATAATCAATTTTATTATCATATTTTAGTATAAATAAATACTCAGATTTAAGCCAGCCACTGAAACTAAATTATTTAACTTAATCGTGCGCCCCGGTAGGCTAGTTGGTAGCGTGCTGGCATATCTGTGCGGGGGTCGTGGGTTCGATTCCCACCAGAGGCACTGGTCTGTTTTCGCTACAACGCGCCGAAGGTCATAGTAGCTAGTGATCGGTTAGGGTAATAGTATATAATTTGTAATTATATGATTATTAATTAATAAATAAATAAATATTTAACTTAATAAAGTAATAAACCTAATAAGAATTAATATCTAATCTAATTGAAATTAAATGGATTTAAAATATTTATTACTAATACCACTAAATATAAGCATTTATAAAAATAACTACATAAATATTACGAAAAACAATAACAATTTGTTAATGTTTGCTTTTGAGTAATAATATAAAAAATGTCAACCAAGTTCCGAATTTAAGAAATATTTAATTGATTAAATTAATTTTTAATTGACAATTTACAAAATTTTCAACAAACCGATTTAATTGGGAAAAGTAGGGAAACATTTTTTGTGTGCTATGTTCATAAAATACGCATACAAATCGTAAAATATGTGCTTAAAATTTTTAAAATATGCATTTATTATTGATTATTTCAACGTTTTCATCATGTCATTGTAAGAAAACAAGAAATTCCTTTGTCTTATTGATAAAAAAAAATATTTACAAATTTGAAAAAAAAAATTAATAAAATATTCCTAGATATTTTGTAACAAGGCAGATTTTATTAAAATATCAAAAACTTTTCTTAAAAACATGCATTTGAAAGCAAAATATGCAAATATATGCATTTAAAGCAAAATAGGCCCTAAAATATGCATTTATCACAAAGATATTTGCTTAACTGTGTTTTCCAGCAAAATTTTAAATACCTTTTAGGCCTGATGAACGACCAATGGAATGCATCGAAAGAAATACAATACCGCACATAGAAATTGCCAAAACGCCTACTTAAAGTATAATAAAGTTTTAACTACCCAGTAAAAAACGCTGCTTACATGCAAGCAGGTTTGTTAGGGAGTAAGCCAAAAAGAATCACTTACGAACTTGCTTACATATGCCATGATTTTTATATGGCGAATTCCCACTTGGAAGCATCACTTTTGGACAAAATAAGCGCTGATCAGAAACAGTTAAGTGACTAATTATTTTTTATTACATACTCGAAAACAACAAACACAATCGGAAATCACTCCGGAAAATTGGTGCAGATCGTTTATAATAGACGATATGAAACTTTCTGCATTACAACCTGCACCCTTATAAGGGATTAGGGTAATCTGCTTACAAACTGCATCCTTGTTAGGGAAAACAGTAAGCTCAAAATCTTTGTTTGTTTATTTTTATAGAAAAATTATTCGTTTCTTTTGCTGCTTCTCAGTATTATGTAATAGTAAGCACTTATATCAGCGCATTTGTTTTATCCTGCTTCTAAATGTCGAGTAGTCACGACATTACTGAGTAGTCACGACATACGCCTTGAGACAAAAATCCGCTGATGTATGCAACTGAAACTTGAACAGTAAAAGTGAGGGACGAAAAGAAACTAGAAGCGTTTGAAATATGGATATGCCGACGTATACTAAAGATTCCATTTACTAATCGGTTTTCGAATGATGAAGTATTGCGAGGAATGAATATTGATGGGCAGTTAATACGAAATATTAAAAAAAAAAGAAAAGTCGAATTTGTAGAACACATAATGAGAAACGGCAAATACAAGATTCCCCAGACATCTCGAAAAAGTAAAATCAAAGGAAAACGGTCATGAGGAAGAAGAGAGATTTCCTGAACAGTTTGAATGAAGTCTTCTAAATGCAGCCAAGAATAGACAACTCATCATTGCTGAGTGAAATATTGAAAATATTTTGAAATATGTTATATACACTAAAATTGTAATTTTAGAATCGCTAAGATCCGAATACGGATAGGAAGAAGTTCTCTAGCTAAAGACAACAAACATGAACTTCCGAACCCTAATAATCAGTTTGTTTTCTTGCCCATTGTTACCTATTTCAATCATGACTTTCATTACTTTTCTTATTATTTTTTTTTATCGTCTTTAATTTTGTTAATATTATTTATACTTTGTATTTCGCATTTGGTTTACTGACTTTAACGGTTTCTTTATTGGCGGTGATTTGAATCATGAATTTGAAATTGTTTATTTTGGCATACATACAATTCATTTCCGAAACATTGTTGCTATCAAATACATTCAAATAGATTTGAAATAAAGCTGTTAATTGTGTTATTAGCACAATTGCTGTAATACTTTAATATTAATTTCAATGAACTCTATTGGAGTTTGTAGCAATAATTTGACTACAAAAAGTATAAATTTTACACTTTTAAACACTTGAGACTGTCTAAGTTTTCTGTTTAAATATAGAAAACAATTGTTTAAGGAATAGACAATATTTATATATAAGTATTTATTTTTTTATTTTTATTTATTTATTTGAATTGCTCTATACACAAGACTAAAAGTCTTATTTTGCAGTATGGAACTGAGGATATAACTTACAATATAGTACACTTGCGAAAAAAAAAAATCCAATAAGAGTGCCCAGTTAGTCCTGACGAATATACACAGTACTTTCATGAGTTTTGGCAAATGTTTTTTTCGGAATGAAATAAGAACGGGTTACGATTTTGAAATTTGTAAATGTTATTTTATACCCTAAATGCAACTGCGCAAGAAAAAATTCTGGGACCCCATAACCTAAATATATTCTTTACCATCAGGAATAGCTAAGTCGATTTAGCAATGTCCGTCTGGCTGTTGAAATGCAAAATACTATGACAATATAAAAGCGACGTTGCTAGTTTTTTGTTAAATTGTTTGTTGATATTATAAGCAGTTTGGTATTGAAAATGAGTAAAATCTGCTGACGCGTTCAAAAGTTATAACGGAGTGAAAATTTTTCATACAAATCAATCATTTAAATTAGGATGTCAATATTAAGTAAATATAATTTGCCATTAAATAAAAAGCTAAAAAATATATTGATTTAAAAATCCCCACATTTTTATTAGCAAAATTTTTGTGCGGCGTGTTTTTTTTTAAACAAAATTTTTTTCTTCCATGGATTTGTTTCTAAAAAAAAAAATTTCTCGATTTTTTTTTTCCGTGAAATTTAGAAATATTTTTTTTTATATTAAGTCAACCATCCCGCTTTTGAAATGATCCCGTCTTGAAGTTTTCCCGGTTTAAAAATCAAACTCCCGCTTTTCTATATTTTAGATCTTCTTAACAATTTTCATTAACAATTATAAAATCTTTGTAAAGCGCTTGGATATCGGTCTTTTTTTCAGTTTTAGAAGTTTTTTATTTGAAAAAAGTCATCAGAACCTGAAGATTTAAAGAGAAAGGTGTTCTTTCAATCAAAAAATTTACTATGCTTAGAGTTTCTGTATTTGTTTAGCTGAAAATTAATTTGAAATAACTTTTTTATTCAAATCTGCGAATATTCTGTGCCAAAACTTTTATAAACAAGTTAACAACATCTCTATAAGATTTGTAGTATAACACAATGTAAGCTTTTTTCTGCTGGAAACATTTCTTCAAAATCCCATAGTATCCGAATCGAAAAGTATCCTGAACATTAGAGGGCAATTTTCTAGGAAAAGCCATTAAGAATCGAAACAATATGTGTATTATTTTTATTAATTTAAATTTCAGATTTATTAACACAAATTAGTATAAGTTCAAACCTTTTATAATGATTTTTGGTAAAAATATTAAAATATCCCACATTTTGCACCAAAATCCCATTTTTTTGTTAGTCAAACCCCACTTTTGGATCAACAACAGTTTGTCACGATAGTCATAAATCTTATAATATATATTAACCCATTCGCCACAGATTTTATTGGGCTATACATTCTTTGAGCAAACTGTATGTACTCTCAAACAAATAAACCTGTAAAAGAGCAGAAATTGTTACAAAAAATTACGTTCCAGAAAAAACTGCTAAAATTAGCATATTTTTTTTTTACTGAATATTAGTAAAATACGAACAGCAAAAATATAACTCTGTAAAAATAAAACTAAGGGGCCCATGATTTTCAAAAGTCGAGATTTTTTCGAAAAAATATAATTTTTCGGTTAAGAATAGTTAAAAAAATTAAACAATTTAAACAGTTTTGCAAAATTTTAATTTTTGCAAAAGATATTGCCAATTATATTTTTTTAAGTTGCATTCTAAATGCGTATTTTCAAGGCGATCTATTTACCCGATCTGTCTAAAAATTCGCTTAAATGATTAAAACTAAAGCCATTTGTAAGATATATGCTTAATTTTGATTTGTAACTACCCACGCGAAAAATTTATCGATTTATTTCTAAAGTTCGAAAACTTTTCGAACTTCTTAATCAAGATTACGAAAAAAAATTTAATAAAACTTTTCTTAAGAAAAGAAAACGTGGTCGCAGAGAAATCGCTATAAATTGCAGTAAAAAAGTTATAGCGAATTATCTGCGACCGCGTTTTCCCTAAAGCTCTCTTTTCTTAAGAAAAGTTTTATAAAAAATGTTTCGTTACTTTAAAGAAAAAAGTGATATTAGAGAAAACGTGGTTGCAGAAAAATCGTTAGAACTTTTTACTGTAACCGATCTAACAAAATATTTTTTTGATAATGGTAGAGCACAAAATAAGAAAAGTGTATGAAACAAATTTTTCGAACTTTTGAAAAGGTCTTTGCGCAGTAAGTTGCAAATCAAAAGTATGCACATATCTTACAAATGGTTTCATCTATGCGAAATTTCAGACAGATCGGTTCTATAGGTCGACTAGACAATAAAAATTTCGAATGTAACTTGGAAAAAAAAAATGGCAATATCTTTTGCAGAAATTAAAATTTTGAAAACCCGTTCAGATTGTTTTATATTTTAGCTAAAATTATATATTTTTTTAAAAAATCTCTACTTTCGAAAAATCATGCCCCCTTAGATTTATTTTTACCCAACTATTAAATTTTCAAAATTTTATATATATTCGAATTGAATTTTAGTTAATTGAAAATAACAACAAACTGTGCAATGCAAAAAATGTTTGCTAAACAGCAAATAAAAACTGTAATTTCAACAAATAACAGTAAATTTTAATAAAATCAGAAGAAAAATTGTAGACTGCTGATTTCAGAAGCGCAGATTTTTATTCGCATAAAAAAATTTATAAAAGCGAATCTGACCTCAGATTTTTATTACATTTCTTAACATAAAGTTTTGAAAAGCTCGGGGTTTTGTAATATTTGGGACGTTATAACTTCGCGTAGTATGAATTTTTTTAAGATATCTTAAAAACATGATTGATGGAGAAATTCTTCAGAAAAGTATGCTTTAGTCCTAGGGTATTATTATCACTAACATTTTGTAGGCCTTGTGATGTCATAACTAACTTTTAAATTTGTTTATAAATTTTTTTAAAATAGATTTTTCTGAAATTGGAAATATCGTGTTTTCGAACAATATACCTAATTTTTGAGGAGTATTTTTATTGACAATATATAATTCTTGACCACCTGTGGTGGATGAATATATTGATTCTAAATTTCGTATAAATTTTCACTAATAAATTTTCTACACTAAAACGTGGTAGAATAATCGGGATATTGTTATTTTGTTTTGTTGTTTTTATTTGGAGCCAAATTTTCTTTTTTAAGCCTAAGAAACGTTGGACATATCTAGGACATCACTAGGAAACCTTCTTCTAAGTTTGGCCAGTTCATTTCTTAGGTTGAGAGTAGTCCTGAAATATAAAAAAGCATCACTTTGAAAGTTCTTCCGTGACTTTCAGTCTGTCATCGACTTGGCAACATTGTATTTTATAACAATAGTTGCGCATGGTTGACCACATAAGCGCAAATTGACTCCAGAAGGCTTTGATTCATTTAAAAATAAGTTGTAATTTTTAAAAGACATTTTCGACTCGATTACAAAGTTAACAATTTGATACCTTGTTAACAAAAACATCATTAATTATAGCTTTATTTAAAATTTTTTTTAAAATCTGTCATTTAAACTTGTTGAGCTTTAAAATTATCTGTAATAAAACTTTTTATCAAAATTAAATATTTGTACGCTAAAAGGCGTGACTAATTAACTGAAGGTCATTATTTAAAATAAAATATATATATTAACAATATAAAATAACAATTATTGTTTATGCTTGTATTTTTTTATACAGTGGACGAAATAATTATAAGTTCACACATGAAGTTGTAATTTTCCCAAAATATTTGTTGCATGGAAAAGTTTTTGGTACCATATAAATGTAACAATAATATTAGTTGCTGCACACGCTGAAAAAACGCCCTGCTGGAAACATAAATACTGGAATATACTTTTGTTTGGAAAACATTTCTGTTCTCCATGTTTCTAGTATAACACGTTTGCCTGTACAAATATATATGTTTGGAACTAGTGAAAAACGATTACCTGCAAACATACAAGGGCGGCTCAAGTCCGGACTTTTTGAATGAAACACATTTTTTTTTTGCAAAAAAAAAAATATTTTTCCACATAATCTCCTTTTAGCTCAATACACTTAGTTCAACGTTTCTCCAATTTTTGCATCCCTTCCAAAAAAATAGGATTTTTCGAGTTCCATAAAATAGGCGTATCTTGGCCATATGGTGTCGTTTTTTTTAAATCCTCGTTAAATCGGTCCAATAAGTTGGCATAATATTCGCCGTTTATGGTTTTTCCCTTTTGAATGCAATCGATGTGGATTATCCCGCGTGCATCCCAAAAAACTGTTGCCATCATTTTATTGGCCACGATTACGTTTTGTGGTCAATTGAGGGCAAACGCAGCACACATCTTGCAGACAGCATTCTAAAACCCAACTGATTATTTATAATCGAAACTACACTGCCATATGAAATGCCTATGGCATCAACAATCTCACGCACTTTTACTCTTCGATCGGCCAACACCATATCGTGGATTTTTTCGACATTTTCGGGTGTATTGACACCAATTGGCCGTCCAGAACGTTCAGCGTCATTTGTACTTGTGCGACCAAAACGAAAGTCAGCAAACCACTGTTTTACTATTGAAATCGATTGTTCAGAGTCCCCATAGTATTTATCAAGCTTTCCCTTGGTTTGATTGACTGGTTTTTTCACAAAAAATAATGTTTAATGAGCACGCGAAATTCACTATTTCTATTTTTAAAAAATCCACGAGGTTGTATATTTTGCACAGCTGTAACACGCAAAGTAAATGACGGAACTTGCACAAAATTTGACAGTAGTCTATTAACAGGTGGTATTTGATGGGATCAGTGTTGCATTTGATATAAATACGAGGGAAGTTCGAAAAGTCACGGACTTATTGATCCGCTCTCGTATATATATTTGGCTGCAAATATATATATTTGTGTGTATATTTTTAAATTGCAAATATATATTTGTTTAGGTTTGAAAATTTGAATCATTGTAAACATATAAATAATTACCTGCCAACATATGTAAAAGCGTCTTTTTTTGCGTGCAGCTTTTGCTGCATTTTTAAAAATCATTCATTGTTTGTCAGCGAAAAAATTATAGTGGTGTTAAACTCAGTTTTTCAGCCTGTTCTGGATGGTTTAGCTTTTCTAAAACGTCGGGTTCTGATGAGGGGTTTAGCCAGATCAAAATACTAGTATCAACCTAGCTAATATGCTTGATATGCTTTATTTTTGTAAATATACGGTGGTTGGAAGCTCGTTGTAAACTAAAAATATTTAATTACAGTTATATTAGTTTTTTGTTTTTATATACATCGAGATTATTTTTATGTTATTTTCAATTTATAACGAGCTTTCAACCTCCGTATATTTACAAAAATAAAGCAAATCAAACATATTAGCTAGGTTAATACTAGTATTTCGATCTGGCTAAAGATCTCATCAGAACCCGAAGTTTGTTTAAATTGTTTTTCACCCGCTTGTTTTACAACTTCATTCCATTCATCTTAAAAACAATTTTATTTTGCAGCGTTCTTTTCTAATTTCTAAACAAAAATGTGCAATTTACTTAAAACAGTCGTAAATTGCTGTTTCTTTAACACAAAAAACAACTAAGTTTCGGAAAATTCAGCGCTAATCGCGATTTTATGATTCGATCCATATAATTCATAAATATTTGCTTCAAACTATAAGGATATAATGGAAAACAGTGCGTGCTCTGGTATGACACTTTACATACCTTAAGACGCCAACTCTACCTCTATGACGAAAGTCAATCATAATCTGAAATGCTTTGTCTGGGTAATTATTTTTTTTTTTTTTGTTAAATTGAGGACCTGTTTAGAATCTAAGAGTCGTCCAAATGTGTGTACCAAATTTCACTTGGCTAAGATGAATTTTTTTTATGAAGAATAATTATTAAATTTGCTTTAACCAAGTACCATTATTCTAAAGTACACAAATTTAAAAAATCTGCCTGAGTCAACAAAATTCTATTTGTTATAAAAAGTCATCTCTTTTTCCCTTTTCGCAATTATCAATGTCAATTTTGATCAAGGTAGGATCTTGCGTGCTAGTTATGGTTCTCCAAAAGAAAACAAATTAAAATTTGAGTTTCGAAAGCATTGTCATCTGAGCCATGTAAAATTTACCTCGCGACTGTGGAAAGCGCTTTGAGACGGATCTGAACTATAATTAAAAGAAAAAATTATTATCCAGACGAAAGATTTCAGATTTTGATAGATTTTCGTCAAAAAAGTTGCTTTGAAATCTTAAGGTATGTTAAGTGTCATACCAGAGCACAAATTGGTTTGCCTTATTTCTTCATAATTTGAAAGCAAATATTTATTATTTATATGGATCAAATCATAAAAACACTTATAGTTGTTTTTTGCATTGAAATTGTTTTTTGCATTGAAATTTAGTTGTTTTTTGCATTGAAACTCATCGATTTACGATTTTATTTAATAAATATTCTTTTTAGAAAAGAACGCCGCACAATAAAATTGCACTTAAAATAAATGGAATGAAGTTGTAAAATAGCCAGTGAGGAAAAAGTAGTTTAAAAGTTTAACATGACTGAACTTATATTTATTTCGCTGTCGAGCAATTAATAATTTTTAAAAGTTATTAAAAATGCAGTAAAAACTGCAGCAAATGGATCTAAAGCGTTTGGCATCTACTAATATTATTGTTACTTTTATCTGGTAGCAAAAACTTCTAAATATAGCAAATATTTTGCAAAAAAAATTACATTTTCATAAGTGAACTTATAATTATTTCGTCCACTGTATAGAGTTTTATAGTATTAACTTACTGCATGAATTTGTAAGTTTGTTTTTGTATGTAAATGATTTGTCAATATGAATAATACATGTAATTTAGCTAAATTAAAATTACAGTGACATCTGTAGGCAATTAAGTGCAATTAAAAATAATTTGAAATATTAAAAAAAAAATAAAATAAAATTTAAAAATTTTGAATGATTAAGTTGTTTTATAAACTATAAGCGGAAAATATGCAAAATGAATAATAAAATTCCAGAAGTATTGCAATATATATTTTTAAAAATTTTATCCAAAAAGTACTCTCAAAATTTTTCTTTTTTGTAATAAATTATTAATAATTATAAAGCCTTAAGCATTTATTATCCAGAAATTAAAACAATTAAAACCCTATTATTATTTAAACTCGTTGTTTACGTAATAATCGGTCTGATTACGGTGTCGTAGTCGTAGTGAAAATTTGTCGTTTTTAAAAAGCGGTATCACGTTTTTTTTTTTTTTTTTTTTTTAAAAAAGAGAGGCAACACTCGGGAAATACTTCCTATATTTAGTGTGTTGCTTTCTTTGGAAAGGGATAGTATAGAGATGAAAGGTGGGGAAAGATGAAGGGCTTCAGACATGGCAACACTGTAATTGCGCGAGATGATAAGTCTTAGAACAGTTGTTGCTCGCCACCTGATGGAGAGTTGGCGAACTTATTGAAGCTTTTTGGTTCATAACCCTGATTCATTATTTTACTTCGGTGGGGTTAATTGCTATGGGAACAACGAAGGTGGACATTGCGATACGTATGAGGGATAGAAAAAACTCATACATATTAATTTTATGTTGCCGGCACCGGGGATCGAACCCGGGACCTTCTGTGTAAAAGTCCAACGCGCTAACCATTACACCACAACGTTTGTCGAAAACTACGAATGTACAACACTGCTAGAAAATCTATTACAATTTCCGTATTACGGTTGTCGTTTTCGACTGTCAAAATGTATAAAAACAGTCGTCTATTTTATTTCTCACTATAGATTTAAAAAATTCTTAAAAAATACAAATTTTAATGAAATTTTAATTAAATTTAAATACTTTTAGAATAAAAATTATATCACCGAAGCTGTTTGCTAAATTGGAGGACGTTTTAGGGTAAAAACATAATTGGCAAAATCTGGAACAAGTGCAGTTTAGAAACAAAACTACGATTACTTCAAAACTTTTACCCCAAAAACTAAATTTTGAGCTGATTTCAAGAAACAAAATATTTTTAGTCGCCGGCGCCCCCTTGCGGCTGGGCTGGGCATTAAAGTTGAAAAAGTTTTTTTAAGTATCTCACAAAGTACAAGTCCGTTTATAACAATATTTTTTTTTTTTTTTTTTGTAAGAGGAGCAACACTCAGGAAATTTTTCCAATTAATTAATGTGTTGCTTTCTTCGGAAAGGGGATAGTAGAGAGATGAAAGGTGGTGAAAGATGAAGGGCTTCAAACATGGCAACACTGTAACTGCGCGAGATAATAAGTCTTAGAACAGTTGTTGCTCGCCACCTGATGTAGAGTTGGCGAATTTATTGAAGCTTTTTGTTTCATAGCCCTGATTCATTATTTTACTTCGGTGGGGTTAAGTGCTATGGGAACACCGAAGGTGGGCGCAGCGATACATAAAAGTGATAGAAAACTCATACATATTAGTTTTCTAAATTGATGTTGTCGTCACCGGGAATCGAACCCGGGACCATCAGTATAACAGTCGAACGCGCTAACCATTACACTACATTATTCAAAAATTGGCCTGTGTAAGTACTTAATAAGTTTATAAAAATGGATAGCCGGATTTATAAGCTTTCTTTTGAGGTACAATATGACCACATATCTATTGAAACAAAAAAATATCAAAGGTTAAATTGGATTTTTTGTGATTTTTTTAACCTTTAATCTCTTTTTTTATTTTAAAAGATATGGTAGTCCATTCTACCTTTAAAAAAAGCTTGTGAAATTTTCTTTAATTTTTTGTACAGTTTTTATATGCTTATATAGGCGATTTTTTTAATAAGGTGATCTTTTTACAAAAAAAAAAACACAAATAAATATAAGGAAATTTTGAATTGGGCTCTAATGGGTTAAATGCTAGGGTCATATCGTACATCATTACATATATATTTTGATAAGCTTTGATATGACATGTATATTGTAATGATCGGACGTGTACATTTTGAGATAATTGTAATAAAACTTTCCGAATTTAATGCCTCGCCGCAAAGGGGCTCTGGCGACAGGATTGTTTTTGCTTCTTAAAATCAGCTCAAAAAGTACTATGCGAGGTAAAAGTTTGGACGTGATCGGAGTTATTTTGCTAAACAACACTTAGCCGTTTTCTTCGAATATCATTCGTCTCAGCCATAGGCACTCATATTTTTCATCTGAAGTTAAAAAAATAAGTCCGAACTTAGCATTTTTTTATATTTTTAATAAATAATATTAATAAATTTAACAAGTTTGTCAACACTCTGTTGTTTTCAATCTATTACAAAAACCTTTTAGTCAAAAAATTTACGTAATACCGCAACAAATAAAAATCGACAACGACTTCGAATAGAGTCGAAATACGACTACGACAACCGTAATCAGGCCCAATATTTACACTGTTTACTACGTTTGTGGTCTGTCGCTTTCCTTCTGTTTGCCATTTGAAAAATGTTATATTGGCAATGCTGTTACCCAATTTTCCCGCAAAATGTATAGATTTATCAGAAAAATATTAGGTTTATTAGATTTAATATCTCAAACTATTCGTTTTGAAATTTCTTTAAACCAAAACAACATTTAAATTTAAATATTCATTTTTGTTCAGTCTCATGCGTCATTGTTAATGATTTGGTGCGTGTTTGCATATTTTTTCCCATACAATTTATTCAAAGATTTTTCATGAATTTCAACAATGACTGCAGTTTTATAGCTTTATTTTGGGTAGAGAAATTTTAAAGAAAAAAAATGTATAAAGTGATAAATTTTGTAGCAGTTTATTTTGCCTTGACAGCGTTCAATCAACCAGGAGACTATAAAATGTCTGGAGAATATTTTATGTAGAAAATAAAATAATAAATAAAATAACACCCAATACGTAAGCAGTTTTTAAAGAAAACTATGAACAGGAAGATTATTTTTTATATAAAAAAAAAAAAAAAAATTTAAATTTACTACAGCTTTAAAACATATAAAAAAATTTTTTTATATTTAAATATAAGAAGATTTATTAATTTTTTTCTAATAAAATTATCTTTTTCTTAACGCGTGCTCTTTTTAGATTATGAGTTTAAAATTATTTTTAAACGCCAGTTGTTAAAACAATCTATATATTTCACTCCTCTGGAATGTTTTTTTATTAAAATTATTTTTTTTTTATTAACTCATCAGTTTTGCTCGTTATTTATTTTTTCTTGATCTTTAGCCGTTTGAATACAAGAACATTTTTTGTTTGTTTTTGACCCAGCACGCCTTTTAATGGTGCTGATGTTCCCAATATTTTCTCTGACTGAACATTAATATTATTACTATTTTAAAAAAAAAGCAAAAACAAAACTATGTTGCATTTTACATACTACAAACGAGTACAAGCGCGCGAAAAAGCGTATATAAACACAAAAAAAAGGAAAATCTAGTACAGCTACACCATTTCCAGAATTAATTAAAAATGTGTGAAATTTTTATTGCACAGTTTTACTAATGTCAGTGATCATATCAAAATCAGATAAAGGGTCCGCCAAATAACTTTTTTTTTTTGAAAATGCTATAAAAAAAACTACTGAATATTTTCTCAAATTTCTTTTTTATTTGAAAGTACAATCCTTCCGGGTAATAATGGAAAATAATTTCATTCAAATGGCTGCCTCGCACAGTAGTGCCTGTAGAACAAGTGAGGTGGCAAAAATCAAAAATTTCATGTGCCCCTAAAAAATATTGAATAAACCTATTTTATAGGAAATTGTCCAACGATTTCAAATATGCCACTCTTATTACAATCAGATTTTTGGTTCAGAAGATATAGCACTTCAAAGTTGACCGATTTTCAGTGTTCAAAAAAACAGAACATTTTTATGTAATTTTGTCCGCTTTCAGATGCAGAATCTCGAAAACTAGATAACGGATCGTCATTCTTTTTAATGTTATTGATAGATATATTTATTAAGAGAAGATTAAAAAAAAAACTTAGACTGTTTACTTTGTATTGGTCCAGGTACTTTGGTATTTACAAACTATCCATTTTTTCAATATTTCTCAACTTTGGTGGAAAATAAAAAAAAACTATTAAAAACTATATTTGCCATATTTTCAAAATAAGTTCTTTGATTAGTCCTTTACCTATTGCAAAAATTTCCAGCTGCCCGTCTTTGCCCCATTTTTTGCTAGAGGTAAAATTTTGAAAAAAGACATGGTTCAAAAAAGTTGTCGCATGCATTTTTGGGCAATTAATGACATATAAACGCGAAAACCCATTCTTATTATTATTGTTAATATATATAATTTTTGTTTATGATTTTAGGTAGATTATACTATATATTTTAAAATAACCATAATCCCGTTATTAGTCAAGGTTAGGTAGATTATGAAAATGTTTGTACATTAGGTAGATTTTTGTTTTTAATTCAAGGTAGATTAGACTATATATTTAAAAACAATCATTATCCTGTGATTAGTCTAGATTAGGTAGATTAGACTATATATAAGGTGGCGCAAAAGTAATCCTCCTATCAGAAAATGCTATACATAATAAATACATAATAAAAAAAAAAACAGCGGAAGGTTATTTTTGCGCCACCTTATATTTGAAAAAAAAATATCATAATCCCGTAGTTATATATTTTATGAATCTCCCTAATAATTTCTCCTCTTTGAATTATACTTTATACCCGTTTTGTTTGATTAAAATATTTTATATTGTCTTACTTTTAATTTGTTAATTATCTGCAAGGAAAAAGTTGATTCTGAAAAGTAAGGAGAATATGCCTCGAAAACGGCATCTCTTTTAGCAAACTTATATCCACAGAAAAAGTTGACCCCCGACAGTTCATAAAATATTGTCACATGGAAAAGATATAATTGAATATCAGCCTTTGCCAATTGGAGAGCTGTCTGAAGAAGCACAGGAGTCCCTAAACAAATTTTTTAAAAAATATAGACTGCTGAACACTTTCAAATCATCAAGGGTAAGACAAAATGAGGATCTCTTCAACATGTTAGCAGCATCTTCCGATCCACTTATTTTATCACTGCGGCATATAAAGTCACGAAAAGAGTTAGAAAATAATTATAGTTTAGAAATGATAAGTCTTTTAGATATACCTTACTTTACGGACTGTGAGCAATATTTTACAAAAAACTGAAAAATAAAAAAAAATAAAATTTTTCTGGAATAGTTTTAAATCATAAAAGCCCTTAAAAGAGACAAAAAATAAATAAAAAAAATAAAAAATATTTTATTTTACTACCCATGAAAATGATTTTTTTTTACAAATATCAACTTTGCTAACCTATAAGTAGTCACCTAAGAGGCGTAGAACACTTTTTTAATTTGTTGATTATCTCATTTGGTTCGAAAGTTATGATTTTTGCAACGAAAAAACTCAAATGGCGCCACTGTGCCTCAGTTGGCCATGCAGTATGAGCTTCATCTGAAAAGATGATTTTTTTGGGAAAATCGGCATCGAAAAAACAGTTATATGGCGGACCCTTTACAATTTAAAGCTTGATTATGATACTCAAATAAAGGGTTAGTTTATGCAGATATCGAAACTAAAAAAAAAATAAGATCAAAAGGTCCGATTTCCAGAAATTTAGCAACATTTAAACAACAACAAATCGCAACAATCGCAAAACTATTAGATTGTAATAACATTTTTTTCATGATCGAATAAACAGAATTCACCATCTTTTGGTGTTATAGGTCGAATTTAGCCGTCACTCTTTTCTTTCGGATCTTTATACAACTTTATCACATACATTAAAAATTATATTATATAAAAAAAATGTAAAAAATCTCAATATATATATTATTTAAGAACTTATATTTAGTTTTAAATTAATTAATTTTGATAAAATACTTTTCGGAACTCCTACCCAGCAAAACCGCCCATTACCAAATAATGGGTAAAGTAATGTATCGCCATAGGGCTCCACGCATTACATTACACCTTACTTCACTGATGAATTTTACAGGCGATGAGCCTAAAAGTAATGGGTGGACTTATTACCTTGTAGGAGGTAAAGTAACGGGTTACTTATATGGTTACATGGTGGGAAAAAGTAATGTGTCTATAAATAGATTTTCATAAAAAAAAATGTAAAAAAAAAATTTTTTTACAGATATTTTTTTTTAATTAAATAAAAAAACTTTTTTTTTATTAAATAAATAACGTGGTCATGCTGGGATTCGAACCTGGGGTCTCTGATATCTAACAATTATTTAGTTAGGCGAGAACTCTTCCAACTGAGCTTTCGATACATATACTATTTTATTGCTTAAAATGTAAATGAGTTGTTGGGCTTCGTGTTTTCGTTCGTGATATCAAATATATACGCCTTACCCTCATGCTTACAAAAATATCACAAAGTAATGTGTCTATAAATAGATTTTCAAAAATATATATTAATAATTACTTTACGTTTATAATTCATGCATTATGTAATTGATGATCGGTAAGTCACTGTTTTATGTTTTGAAGTAACGTAAAATGTAATAAGGTATCATTACAAGGTAATCCATGAGTTTTCAATTATCGATAACTCATTACTTCTTATTAGAAAATAATGATACAGGCAGGGAGTACACATTACAAGGTAATGCATTACTTTATAGCACCCATTACCAAAGTTTTGCTGGGTAATTTTGTATTTTTTTTGGTGTGCCTTTATATATTTTTAAGGAAAAGTTAATGAAATAAAATTATTCGAGTTACTCGAGTAATTTTCAAATCTTACTTGATTTATCGAGTAAGTTAAAAACCTTAAAATCGAGTTACTCGCTTATTAAAACTAAATCAAACGCGAGTAATTTGAATCAGGGACCGAAAATAACAGTTATTTTCAAATTTTTAAACAAAAAAAGCAACTAGAAGTAAATGTTTGAAAACTGTTTTAAGTATACCATTTTGATCCTTATGAACTAGTCTATAATAAAATGCATTGCTTTTTAAAATTTTGATTTTTATTTTTTTAGCAAAAATAAAAGTTATTTTTTGATTTTTATTTTTTTGAGTAAAAATAAAAAATATTTTTTGATTTTTATTTTTTCGAGCAAAAATAAAAGTTATTTTTTGATTTTTATTTTTTCGGGCAAAAGTAAAAGTTATTTTTTGATTTTTATTTTTTTGAGCAACAATAAAAGTTTTTTTTGATTTTTATATTTTCGAGCAAAAATAAAAGTTATTTTTGATATTTATTTACATTTCTTGAGTTGAAATTGTATAAGTTATAAAAAAATTAAAACCAAAAAAAGACTTTTATACTTGCTATAACTTACTTTTGCTCGAAAAAAAATAACTTTTATTTTTGCCCGAAAAAATAAAAATCAAAAAATAACTTTTATTTTTGCCCGAAAAAATAAATATCAAAAAATAACTTTTAATTATGTTGGAAAAAATAAAAATCAAAAATAACTTTTATTTTTACCCTAATAAGCTTACAAAATTTACAAAATTTATTTTTCTTCGAAATTTGTTCCATAAATTAGTTTATCTAATTTTTTTAGATAAATTTTTGTTTTCTTGAGTTTACTTCCAAAACAATTTTGTTTTTATCTCAAAATTCGATTTTTTTGTTTTGTGAAATTTTGATTCCATATTGGAAATGGTGCAAGCATTAAACAAAATTCATGCCTCGAAGTATACATACGTTCATATAATTAAAAATAGCATTTTTCATTACTCAAAGCAATAACAAATAATGCTCATACACAATTTTCTCATACATTTTGATCTTAAAAATAAAATTACAAAAAAAACTATGCAAAATTTATTATAGTTTTTATTATATAAAATTTAGATACATCTTTATAATAAATAAAATTATTTATTTTTGTTAAAGAAATTTATTAAGCATAACAAAAAAAAAATAGAGTAAACATTAATAAATTTCTTTCTTTAATAAATTTGATAAATTGCTGGCGTAATAAATCTAGATTTTATATATTTTTACAAATTATGTTTAATTAATTAAAAGAAACTCACCTGCTTTTTTACGTAAATAACCTAGTTTTTATATTAAAATATATATTTTTTCTTTTTATATATTTTTACCTTATTTTTTATTTTGCATGTTTGTGAATTATAAAAAAAATGTAAACCACGACCTTTATGACTATGACATTTTGCTAAATATACTAAAGCCTATTGAAATTTTAAAAAAACTCTGACTGATTTGGTGTCAAAACTAAAAAGGCTGGCCAGATTTATAATATTGACATTAGAGATGGCAATATTATTTGGCAATATTATTCTTTTAACAAATGACCAAAAGCTCATACTGCCCCGAGGAGCAGAAAGAACTTTTGTACGAAGACGTTGTTCGTAAAGAAACTTTTCACGCCTAAGTACTTTGGAACACTCACTTCTCGCACGTTTGCGTAGCAGATCAGTATTGGCATTACAGTTTTCCCGCCAATTTTTGAGCGCTTCCTCTTTGGATCTGACTGCGTCTCTGCAAGTCTGATTAAACCAACATTTTTCCTTTGGTTTAGCCGAAATTTGCTTAGAGGGAATGAATAGTTTCATTCCAAGCAATATAACACTTTCTACAATTTTCGCAGCGGCATTGACGTTATTGTCAAGGAAACAGAGTTTCCAATTGAAATGCCGGAAAAAATCGTTGAGTTTAAACCAACGAGCTTTTTCGTAAATAAAAACTGAACGTTTTGCAGACGTTGACAAAACGTTACGAAGGTCGGAGAACGAAAAAGATGCGGAAATGGCACAATGATCCGAGTTTCCGAGAGGTGCAATAGTTCTTACTTCATATTTGTCAGGATGTGAAGTAAGGAAAAGTTCGAGAGTATTTTGGTATTCTCCTACAGCAGACGGGATGTGGGTCGGCTCGTTCACTAACTGCGCCAGGTGATTATGCGTTGCAAAAAGCTCAACGTAAAGGCCCTCGGGAGTTGTATGACTCGAATAGTGAAGCCAAGTGGAGTTGTGAATATTAAAATCGCCAGCAACAACAATTTCACTACTGGGACAATCTCCCAATATTCTAGAGATGAAATCGGAAAGGACGTCGAAGCCATTAAGTGTATCCGTCCTATCCATGTTTGGGCTCCTGTACAGAAACCCGAAGTGCAATATGTGTGACCTGATCTTGAACTTAACCCAAAGTAAGCTAAATTCCGGATCAATAGAGTCCAAATGTTGCCAATGCTGGTACACAACATCATCGCGAACATATACCGCAAGGCCCCGATGGAAAATAAAAAGGGATAGAAGGTGATAACCAGGTATGTAGAAATCCTGAGGATCAGCATTCTCACTTACCTGGGTCTCACATAAGGCGAAAACATCCGGCCGATGAAAACGAATGTGAGCATACACGGAGAAGAAATTTGCTCTAAGCCCACGTATGTTGCTGAAATCAATACGGAATCTGCCTGTCACACCCGTGAATCGAAATTAAAATCTAAATTCACCTTACGCCAGTACATACATATTTTTCTAAAGTCATTTATGTCCTAGATAAACCAGAGTCACTAAAGTGGGAGTGCTCTCAACGCAAAGTGGCATCTCAATCGTTAGTTTACATTTAAAATGCCCTGAACAAAAAGTAGCGAGTAGTAACATATTAGTACTCGTTACTTTTTTTAATTTGTCTTGTCAATCTACACTTTTTGCTGCTTGCCAAACCAATTTATGTTAAAGATAAACCAAAGTCGCTTAAGTGTGGGAGTGTTGCCATGTAAAAATTACGTCTGGTTGAAAGTAGAGAGTAGTAACGCATTACTACTCGTTATTATTATATTTTATTTAATTTAATCTTAATAAATCGTCACTCTTTAAGGTTTATTATTCGTTTAGTTGCGTTTAGTCTAAAGGTACCTATATACTAGCAATATTGTTGCACAACTTCTAGTTTTTTTCTTTATTCTCTTGCCATCTGTGGTAATTCGGCTAACACACTATCCTACTCAATGGAAGCTTGCAAAAATAATAATGGTCCCTAAGCCTGAAAACTCTATTAGCTCATATAGACCAATTAGTTTATCACCAATATTATCAAAACTGTTTGAGCGGCTTCTTCAGAGAAGGATACTTCCTTTTCTGAAGTCAGTTAATGTAATACCCGATCACCAATTCTGTTTTCGCCATCATCACGGAACCCCGGAGCAATACCATAGGGTTGTTAAAACCATAAGAGAGTCTTTGGGAAACAAACATTATTGCTCTTCGGTGTTTTTGGATGTGAAACAAGCATTTGATAGGGTCTGGCATACAGGACTACTATTCAAATTAAAAACACATTTTACCTGCTCCATTTTATATTCTGCTTAAATCATATTTGGTCGATCGTAGTTTTTATGTTAATATTAATGAAGAGGATTCTGAAATCGGTACTATTAAGTCAGGTATTCCTCAAGGTAGCGTATTGGGCCCTCTTTTATATACGATATTGAAAAAAGATCAACTTGATAAGAAGACAAAAAAAATGTACTGGTTATTAGGTCCTAAACCACAACTTAGTTTGAGAAACAAAATGATTTTATATAAAGCGATTTTGAAACCTATATGGACTTATGGGATCCAATTATGGGGAACCGCTTCCTATTCCAATATTGTCATTTTACAAAGATATCAATCCAAAACTTTGAGATTTATCGCACATGCTAACTGGTTTGTTAGAAATGATTTAATCCACAATGACCTTAACGCTCCAAGAATTAAAGACGAAATTAGAAAATACAGCACTAACTACCTTAAAAGGTTAAGTAATCATCCAAATATTTTAGCAATAACTTTATTAGATGAAAGTGATGAATTAAGAAGATTGAAAAGACAGCATATATTAGATCTTTCTTTCCTACAGTAGACTTACATATATCAAACATCCATAGTTATTATTTGGCACCTCGCAACTCCCAAGCAGTTACTTGGGATTTGCCTTCCTGTATCACGACCATCGGTATATATTATTATGCATTTATTTTATTATTAAAGTGTAGAAAAATGCAGATTTATATATATTTGCTAAGTTTAATGGAATTTAGTTACTCTGTTAATTTTCATTTTAATTTTAGACTCATAAGATTTGCTTATTATTTTTATTGTAAATAGATTGCAAATAAATAAATAAATAAATAAAAAAAAAAATCTGTGGTAATAGATTAAAGAACAAAGTCGTTAAATTGCGCAACAATATTACTAGTGTACCTTAATGGGAATGAAATTGACTCAAAACTTAGTTTGAATAACATATTTGTTACCAACTCTGTTCTGTCTCTTGTTGTTTGAAATTTCCAAATAAATATTTTAACCGATATGGCAACACTATTTGTAAACCGAACAGCCTAACCGCCATAACTTTTCTTTCATTTTATTTTTCAATGCAATTTTATTTGAAAACCCCATAGAAAAACAAATACTTAAATTGTGTGTGTTATGCATAATTTTTCTTTCAATATGAATTATATGGGTTTTCTTTCCACTCATGAAAATATGTGTCATACAAATTAAATTGTCACCACAGGAAACCACATTTAAGAGAAAAGGAAACGAAAATTAAAGGTAAAACAAAAGTCTTAAATAAAAAAAATATTTGCATAAATAACTTGAAAGAGAAAGTTATAGGTATATAGAGGAAACATGTATGGTTAGAATGAAAGTTTAATTTCTACACTGCGTTGCAAAACTATAATTACACATTAATTTCACTAAATTTCGTAAGTTAAAAACAAATAGAAGAGTTTAACCAGCATATTTAACAAAAACAAAAAATTTATTTATTTATTGAAAATGAAAATTATTCAAGTTCGAGACCATACTCTATATTTCTTTATTAGGATATTGTCCTAACAAATAATCTATAGAGTTTTTTGTTTTCAAATTTATTATTTGGCCCTTTCAGGAATGTGTTGATAGATCTATTTCGGGAATTTTCTAGGTTCCCATCATCAGAACACGTTTTGAAAACGGTAACAATCCCATGCCAAACATCAAACATTCATATAAACTAGTTTACTCACTACATGAGAACTAATATACATATGAGCTTGAAGTTAAAGATTATAACCATTGATCAAAAATAAATTGAAAACTTGTTTGTTATATGCAAGGTCCACCTCTGGTGGATATTCAATATTTATTTTTATTTTATTTATTTTTTAATTTACTATTTAAAAAGGAATAACAAAATCAATTAGTGTTTCATAACTATAAATACGCTTCACTTAGTATGTATATCAAAATTTACAAAAATTTAAGAAAAATAGTTAAAAGCAACAGTTTTAATAATGCGTTAGGTCTCCTTTTTCTTGAATTAACTGGAAAATTTGATCAGACATACTGTCTACCAGATTTATTCTTAGTTCTTCCGTTATAGATCTACACACATCAATAACTGTTTCTTTTAGATGAAACCCGCTTTAATATTAACGGTTTTCTGCGTAAACTGGATGGGTAAATACCATCCAAATATTCTCAATATGTTTTTGATTCGGAGAACATGCGGGACATTCCAATATTCTTATATTTTTGATGAAGGCCATTCATTCCATCGTCTGACGACTTACATGTACTGAGGCAGTGTATTGTTTGAAAAATAATTATTCTTCGTTGCTACTTTCTATAAATAGCACCAAGTTCTCTGCTAATACTGTAATGTACTCAGAAGAATTCATTATGGGGCTTGTATATGCCAAATCAACAATATCGTTGAAACGAAAGGCACCCCAAACAATTAAGGATCCGCCTCCGAAATTTCTCTTTAAGAAATATCGTGATTCCTTACGTATGTCTCTCCAATAGCTGTTAAAACCATCGGCACGATCAAGATTTTACTTTTTCTCATCTGAAAAAATCACTATTAAAAGAAATTTATGTTTAAACAGTCCTGCCAACATCAGCGATTGTTGACTTACCTTTTTCCAGTTGTTTTGTAAATTCCAATTTTTCTCTTAAATCAATTAAGTAATCTCTTCAATTTTACACAATAAGAGAGCAGTTTTAACAAAATGTTTGTAATATTAGAAACAAAAGCAAAACTCTTGTGTTATCATAGTTATACAACGCAGTGTATTACAATTATTATTTACGTTAATGGAAAATAGTTTTCCTTACAAAAGATTTTGCATGCAACACTTCATAAAAATACTTCAAATAGTTTTTCTATACTTAATAATTAATCTTCATATACGTATGATTAATTGTTCAACATTAATTCTATTAAAACAAAAAAGATAAACAATAACAGAAACAGCCAATAATATGGGAATGTTCGCTAATGTGATCCTACAACTGGTTTTTGGGCCAAATATATAAAAATAAAAAAAGAGCATTTTCGATGGTTAAAGACAAGAAAGTCGTGTTAAAAAAGCTAAGTATATTCGTTCACCTCTACGCAGTAATCACTGACTGGACAATGCCAAAATGGCGCTTATTATAACAAATCTTGAATTTTATAGTAATTTTGATAAAAATTAACAAAATAATAACTACAAAGATCGCTCAATTTGCTTTAATTTTCCGTCTGCTTCCCAATTTTTGTACCTAAACCATACTTTTAATGACTCTAGAGGGCGCCACGTATTATGGATCATAAACAAAATTCAGTTTTGACATCCTGAGTAAATTTCCCTTCGCTTAAGGGGTTAGCATATATAATTTTTTTTAATTTCGGTAAACAAACGATTTTTGTTGTTGTTATAAATAGGACTCGGAAGTTCATGTAAATATAGTTTTGTTGTCGTTAGCTATACACTCAAAAAAAAGTTAGTAAAGTTCGTCAAATTTTAGTCATGAAGGTGTTTGCATAAAAATTGCTAATGTCAGCAAAATCTTTTGCAACGAGCTGATTTTTAGCAACAAAATTAGTAGATTCAGAAAAAATTTAGCTAACACTTTGTAGAAAAATTATATTTTAGTTAATTTATTTGCTGAAAATCTTAAAAAAAAAATTTGTGATTCTATTAAAATAATCTACTATACGTTACAAAATATAAAAATGTTCATACTACCACATTGGCGACTGGAATTAATTTAATATCTGAAAATATATAGAAATAATTATACATAACATAAACAAAACTATCTTTCAACTACTTACATCAATGGTTGTCTAAATATACAACCCATTTTTGCAATGCATACAAAATTGCCTAAGATGTGTGTCCTTGTCTTTCGCTTTAGTCTGTCCATCTGAACGTATATTTGTAGACTAAAAAAAACTCAAAAAATTTCTAGAAAAAATATACCTTTGTTAATTTATTTGCTGAAAATATAAAATTTTGTTGTTATTCTTTTAAAAATAATTTACATTACGTTATAAAATGATCATAATCCCACATTGACGACTCGAATTAATTTAATATCTGAAAATATATAGAAATAAGTATATATAACATAAACAAATTATCTTTTAACTACTTACATTCAATGTTTGTCTAAATGATTTCATCTTTCTAGAAAGAAAACAAAACGAAATAACAAAATTTTTGCAATAAGAAAAGGGAACATAGAAAATTACGTAAGATGTGTGTCCTTGTCTTTTGTTTTAGTCTGTGTTCCTGAACGTATATTTGTTTGCAGTTTGACTACACTACGTTAATAGTCAATATAATCATTTAGTTTACAAATACATATTTAATCTCTATTAAATTCAAATATTTTATTTTGTCTTTAATTTAATGAATAGACAATTACTTTGACAAGCCGGTGACAACTCAAAATTTAAGTTTTTAATCCGCAATTTATATGTATACGATACACATTTTAGCGTCTTTTTGTTTTATTATCTATGAAAAACAGATATTTTCTTATCTCATGGTTGATTTTTTCATATCTCTTACAAGAGTTGTACTTTTTAGTATCATTTTCCTCGTCTCTACTACATTTTGACATGCCAAGACATCTAGTTCATTCTGAGTATATCTTTCAATCTGGTTGTCGTCCACACTTTAAATGTGTTTATCAGCAAATTTTTTTTCAGCAAAATAAATAAGTAAAACATTAGTAAAATATTAGTAAAACATTAGTTCAAAACAGTTAAGTGCTGAATAAGTATAACTAACTAAAATTAAAATAACTAAAATATAAATTACACCAAAAAATTAGCTGAAAAATAGTATACTTGATTTACAAGAAGTTTTACTAACTTTTCTACTAACTTATTTTTTTAAGTGTACTAATTTTCTGACGAATATGTAATTTTAAATTTTAAAAACACTTTCTAAGGCAAAAATGCTAAAATTGTGGTAATAATATTGAAAACAATAAAAAATGCATATTTTTTTAATTTTAAGTGCATAATTTACGATTTTTAATACAAAATTCGAATATAAATGTATATGATGCAGTTATGAAACATGTTGAAAAAAATTTCCAAAATAGTCAGAAACAGGAAAAATAATGCGTAAGCCATTTTAAAAAAAATAAAACTTGGGGAAAATAGAAAATATATCAAAGGTTCACTTTGCGAACATTAAAAAAAAATCTAATTACCTTGTTGTAAATCGACATATTTGGATCCATACATGAGCACACATGCTTCATACATGTCCACATGTATCCGTATATGATTCATATGTGTTCATAAATGCTTCATACATGTTCATATGAGGAATCATGTATGTTCATGTGTGTGTATTAACGAAAATTGAGGTAATATTTACATATATACGAGTATATAAATAATCATAAATGTTCATACACTTCCATACATGTTCATATGTGTACATTAACGAAAATTGAGGCAATATTTACATATATGATCACATATGAACTCCTATTAACATATATGAACCTTATATGGTGGTATATAGACTTGTATAACCTCGAATGACTTCATATATGAACATGAATGAGTTCATACATGTTCATAAACGGATGCATATATGTTGATTTTTACCCGGGTTATTACAATTTTTTTTATTTATTATATTTTTTATTCAATCAATCAGTTTTATTAAAAATTGTGAATAGAATTCTTACCGTTTGAAATAATGCGACTTTGAAAATTGCCTAAAACGTGGTTTTTATTCACTTTTTTTGTTAATAAAAAATTATACTGTAGCCCATTTTTTACCAAGCATTGATTCGGTGCGAATTTTTTGACAAAACTTGTTAGACAGATATTTTGGTTTCCCAGTAAATATTTTCAGTTAATTTCATAGATTAATCGCTTAATTAATTAAAACTTAAACTTTGACACTTGGTATGCACAACGTTAATATATTTTTAAATATCTTTTATTTATGTATTTACAAGTCAAATTTCTTAAAAAAAAACTGCAAAATGGTTTTTCCCACTATTTTTAAGAATTTTTTAAAAGTGTTGGTATTTTTAGACATTTCTTTCAAATTGCTATTTAGTAACTGTAACTACTCAAATTTAAATGATTTTTTGCTGGTTGTTAGAAAATCGCCCATGTCCCTACTTTAGAACGTTTTTCAATTAGAACAAATTTGTGAAATCACACGAAATTGAAATTTGGTGTTCTCAAATCCTAAAAGCTTTCGAAAACTCGAATTTTTTTCGAAATTATTATCGAAGTGTCAAAAACATATGGTTTTATGGAAAATAAAAAACATATGGAAAGTAAAATGCTTTTAAGAAATGCTTCTAACATTGTTGTCAATTTGTTTGAGTGTTTTCTAGAATATCAAAACAAAAAAATGTTTTTTTTAAAACCATTTTTTAGAGTATAAACAATACAACCAAAAATACAATAAAATCAGAAATAAGTAAAAAAAGTTCTAAATTTTTAATATTGAGCACCATTTTTGACCCTAAATTGTAATTTATTAGAAAAAAGGGCATTCGTTTTACTTTCGACCAGGCTTTTTTGCACGAATTAAAACGAATAAAAAATAGGGAAAAACGTTCTGATTTAATCGCAAGAACACCGAAAAATTCTAAAATGTTCACTTTCGCTCTGATTTAAAAGCCGTAATTTAAAAAAAACGGGTTAATTTTCATCCCACTTTCATTTTTTGCATAGCGGAAAGAAATTTAATTCGATCAATCAATTTTTTTCAAAAAGTACAATACATACATGTTAAAGGAGATTTTTTTTTTTTATTTTAAAGCCATTGCTTATATGTTTTTATAGCAAAAAAACAACAAATAACTTGTATTACTCCGGTCTTCCTTATATTTTGATAGATTTTTTGAAATTAAACTTGAAGACAGTGGACAATTTAACCACTTTAGCGAAAATTCCCTTAAAAAAATAACATTACTCAAACCACGAACCACTAAAAACAATAACATCTAATAATAACATCTTAGCTAAAAAAAAACGTGCAAAATTTATAAATATTTTATCTAAAACATTTTAAATCATAGACTATAATTGCAGCTGCATATTAAATGGCTAACAAAAAAAATGTTGCCATTTTAATATGAAAAACTTGACAACACTTTTGTTTATATATTAGCTGAGAATATTTTGTTAAATATGTATTCTTTTGTTTATTATTTAACTATGACTTTTGTTATTGTTTTTTTTTTTTAAAAAACTTTCATTATTTTCATTTTCTTGGTTTCATATTCTAAAACTCATTTCCTTTTCCGGTTTATGTTTACAATTGTTTTTATTTTATTATTGTAATTTTTTCGCCATCGTATTCTTTGTTCTTATTTTCCTCATTTTCATGACTATATTTTGTTGAGATTTGATGAATTTTGTATGTTTGATGGCTGTAACTGCAAAAAATCAACGAACCCTAACAGAAAAATTGTTTTGTAACAAAAAAAAAATTTTATTTGGCAAAAGCCATTGGCTTTTGTTGCCTTTTTTAGAAAGTTTATTCAACTTTATGCAATTTTTTGTCATTACTTAAAAAAAAAAAAAAAAGAACTTTTACAGTTCATATTATTTTTGTTATGATGAGCTGTGATTTTTATCACTTTTCGTTAAATTAACGAGTATTGTAATGGATGAACAATTTAAGCATTAAAATACCATGAAATTGTTTATTAAATTAAAGTTTTTTTATAGCTGACAATAATGTTAATGATGAGGTTTGTTATCTGAGGAAAAAAGTATTGCCAACACAATTTGGTAATGCACTTGGAAACGTCATTAGAATTTAGCAAAGCTTTTTGCTTACAAAAATGGCGCCCAATCTTTGGTACTTATGTATTGTAGTAGAGATAATGTGATTTTAGTATTTAAATGTTGTCCATTTTGTACATATTTTTTTTTTAAATTGAAATGTTTTACTATTTTTCTTTTTAAATTAAATATAATTTTGTAATTGCCAATTTATATTATATGAATTTCTGTTGTAATTTTCCAATTTGAATTGGTTTTCTAATTTTATTTATTAAAACCCAATTTTTAATTGAAGTTTTGTTTCGTAATTTTAAGTTTATTCTAAAATTAAATTTCGCTTTTATTATTGTTCATAGCTAACAAAGAAATCGATTGACCACAAATAACCTATCTCGTGGCAGCTCAACTTAGGGCATATTCCTGCAGTTCAACTTTACTATATATCTTTGTAGTGTTATTGTTTTTCTTTTTTTTTAATTTGTTCTTTTATTTTCTTGTTGTGTTTGTTTTTTTTTTGTTCTATTTTAACACACACGCAAAAAATATAATTTTGCTGTTAGCCAACATGCAAATGTAGCATTAGCTCCTACGGTGGGGCGTTTACTTTCTAAGCAGAACGTTCTGTGATCGAAAGCGAGAAAATCTATTTTTAGACCATTACATACACTCAGAAAAAAGCCCGTATAAATAGTTGAACATTCAGCTACGACAACAGAAGGTAGTAGAGATGAGCGATTTGTTACAGAATATGATTTTTCGCACAAATTATTCAAAAACTTAAACCATTTTACCAGATTTTGGCTACCTTTGGCGACTTTTTTAACTCAAAAATTGCGCCAAAAAAGCTTTAGCAATTTTCATTACTCTGTTTTGGCAAAAACGGGAAAATAATACTTATAACGTGGATTAAAATCTATGGGTATATATGAAATAATTCGTGAATGTTTTTTCCTTCAAAATGTCTATTATAATTCCAATTATGCATCTTTTAGGACATCTCTTCAAAGGTCTCAAAGAGGTCTCTTTAAAGGTCGAGTAAATATTTTTATTATTTCTAAAGATCAATTAAGGTTTCAATCGTGAGTGAGAAGTTGTAAGAAATATCTTAAAAAGTCGACTAAGTATTTTTCAATATCTATTAAATCCAAATCTCACGTTTAAGTGTTAAAAAGTGGGATAAAAAATTAATTTGTTTTTGTATGAAAAGATTTATTTGTATACTGTGTTAAACGACTCGTGGAGCCAGGGTGGCCACATTCTTGATGTATTTGAAATATTGGGATATCGGGATATCGAAAAAAGTTGCATAAAACCCGAACGTTTACGAATATCGGAAAAAGTTCATACACCACTCGATTAAAATAAATAGGCATATCATGCACTATTTTTAGCTTAATTCAACATTCATTCTGATATAATTTTGTTGATCTCAGGTGTACAAATATACTAATTTTAATGTTATATAAAATTTTACTTTTGTTAGTATAAAATTCAAGTACTTATGTATTTATTTGTTTTTGCCAACTCGCCTCTACAATGCCTATAAGGCGCCGAGGCACCATAATTAGGGTGGGGCGATTTGAACATCTTAATGGGCGCTTCGCGTTTCTGTACTGAGCAAAAAAGTCCACTAGACCATACGTCTACGGTGAAAATCGAGCTTCCACATTTTGACTTTTTAGCCGTATTTTGTGAAAAAAACAATGTGTGGGATAGAAATATCTCAGAAAGTAGGAGGAGCTTATCCAAGATTATGGTATCAATCTCTTCTTTGGAAGATTCTCTAGCAGATTAATGCATCAATCATATTTGTGGGTGGGGTTTAAGGGGTTAATTTTTAATTTCAAAATAATGCTTTTATGCCGTAAAGTCAAAATGTGGAAGCTCGATTTTCACCGACGTATGGTCTAGTGGACTTTTTTGCTCAGTAAAATCCCAAGAATCCGAAACGCGAAGCGCCCATTAAGATTTTTTTCCTTCCATACTAATCGCCCCGCCCCAACCATAATGTCATGATTTTTTTTTTTTTTTAAATAAAATGAAAAAAAAAACTTAAGTACCCAGATTTAATGTTACCTAGAACACATTTTATTAATAACAAGAACACTTTAAATTCTCTAGACAAATTTTATACACCATTTTACTTTAAAATAGAACGAAAAAATACGTGTCGCTTAAATTTCCATTCAATACTGCATATCCGAAGTTCCTTAAGGTCTGCTGGTCAAGGCTGGGATAACTCCATTGTAAGACAGACAGGAAGTATCTTTTTAGAATTAATTCTGGAAGTAGCTTCATATTGAAATTAGACAGCGAAATTAATCTTCTCGATTAACGTTGAATCACCTTTTTACTCTTTCTCGTTTGTTTACATATGCATTTTTTGACAGTTAAACGTTTAACTCGACAGCTAAAAGATTAACTTTGTCAGGTGGCGCCGATAGTGATTCGGCATAAGAGGTATAAGGAAAATGTCGTCGTTATTAAACATTTTGTGGACAGCACCTAACAGCGTGTTAACATTAGTTTTCATCTGACTTTGTACCAACCGAAATTACATCAAAATACAGAGTTGGAGACACTTAGTAGTATACAGAGTTATTTAGAAATAGTAAGCAGAGAAAAATTTGGGTTTACTTTTTAAAAAAAAAATATTCAAAAATGTTTTACTCGCCTTGGAAAAAGTTGATTAAGCAGTTAATCCCTTTTTTGTAGATTAGCTTTTCTGTGTAAGTTCCCTGTTACTTAGTCCAGTTAAACTTTTCATGTCAGCTCACAGGGATCAATATTCTCGATGCATAGTTAGCAACGCTGTTTAAGTAGCATAATTTCTCTAAATTCCTAAAAATTTGTTTCATTAATAAATTATTTAACTGTTTTACATTAAAATAATAAAATTTTAAATCTTACTTAATAACATTAAAAAATAAATTAGAATATTAACCACTTTGATTTATCTACTAAATATCTTAAACCTTGAACCCCCATTGTGCCGCAAGGTCTACCAAACGTAGCAAGTACTACTTTTTAACATGCAACATCATTGATTATAATCTTTTTTAATAATAAAAAAATTAAACTTTTTTTGATTATGAGATCTCTTAATATCTGTTTCTAAGATTTATTATCATTAATTTTTATTGACTTTAAAGATTTAAGAGTAAAACCTGTATTTTATCAAGCGTAATATTATAAAAATTATCAAGTAGCATAAGTAAATTTTTAAAACAAATTTTATATTTATTACTTTAATGGACTACGTATGTAATTTAACAGCAAGATACCTAAAAATGTTCAAATACAATTATGGCTACTGCACCCAAATATATATTTAAATATTTACTTATCATTTTAAAATCAACAACAATTAAACGCAGTGTATGATGATTTTAATATAAACGAAGAGGGACCAGTTTGAAAAGAACTAATGCCGGAGTTGTCATTTTAATGTTTAAGGGGTAAGAAGTGTTACCCATCCGATTGTAACACTCTTACTTCATGTTTGCGTTAGACCGTTATACTGTGTTTCCACTTACGTGTTTTAAACAAACCATAAATATGATTTGCTCCAAAACACTTCCAAAACACCTTCAATGTGTTACTTACACGCTTTAGAATTTTGATATAATTTGACGAGGTATTTGGTAAATGCAAATGAGGTAACATACCTAAGTTACATTTTCATAAATTTTATGACTGATTTTTTATGTGTCTTATACCTCATTAATACTAAAACTGAAAACTAGTAGTTCTTTGAAAAATTTTAGTTCTTGATTCAAAAGTTGTATGGAAGTTGACAAGTAAATACAAGTAGTTTTCAAAAACTACGAGTTTTTGGTTATATTATAAATATAGTATTTGAGTGAAGAATATAATTTTTCTTAAAATGGAGTTTAGACAGCGTAATTAATCTACTTGATTTTCTTTACTATAGACCAACACTCAGGGGATGCCCCCTACTAATCCAGTGCATTGTGTTGAAATCAAGAATATATGTTATGGGGAGGAGGGAATAGTGTCTATGGATATTTGACTTGAATTTCTCTAAAGTGTAAGTGTCGGGAAAGCCCTTTTGTGGGAAGTTTATTCTACATACGGGTGGTTCGACTTAAGAACGAATTTTCTCGGTAATGCGTTGTGCGCAGCACTGGACTACAAACTGACTGACACAAACGGAGGAGATCTACGGGATAAACGTGTGTTACGAAGAGAACCACGGGCTATTGGACTAAGTTCACTTATCTCAGTAGAACACTTCCCATGGTAGTATCGTTAGAACAACGACACACAACCGACATTCCGACGATGCTCTAACTAATCAATTGAGCTCGATACCCTACGTCCTCCTTTGCACACGGTCCAGAAGCTCCAAAATATACTTTGAAGACCATGCTCATATATGGAAGTTGTATTCCATCTTCGGCCTTATATAGGTGGTAAAAGTAGTAAGGAGATCAGATGGTGTAAAGTAATTCTTGCACCGATTAAGAAAGCCAATACACTTAAATGTTTGTTTCGACACCAGAATAATGTGATTTGTCCAGCGGACATCACATTGTATACTCATGCCTAGAACATTAAGAGCATCTGATTCCTCAGTATTGATACCACCCATGCACACAGATGACATTGATGAACCCACTTTTCTATGGGTCAACCAACAGCATTGGCTCTTGGTGCATTAAATTCGACCCTATTAGCACAACCTTACTCGGTAATCTGGTCCTGATTGAGTGTGTCATTTATAATCAGCCTTTTGAACCCAACCTAAACAAGGCTTGGCCTGTGGACGAAATAAAATGAACGGCAAATGTTGCTGTCATCTGCAAAAGAGTAGATACGATTTGAAGTTAGACTGAGAAAGTCATTTAGGAAGATAAGAAATAGAGAAGAAACAGAACTTTGCAGTAACCATGCATTTAACTGAAACTCATCGGATGAGACAGCATCTATAACAACTCTTATAGTGCGATTTTAGAGAAAACTCTATATAAACCGAAAGAAGTCATCACCGACACCAAAAGCAATGAGCTTTGACACGAGTGCTTTATGCCACATACGATCAAACGCCTTGGAAATATCTAGAGCAACCACTTTGCTCTCGCCAAATCTGTGGATGGATCGACTGCAACTAGAAACGCCATCAGGTCTCCAGTATAACGACTTCTACGAAAGGCATACTGCCGATGATTAAAAAGAGCGTTGATCTCCAGATAATTAACAAGATGGTAATTAACCATGCTCTCCATAAGCTTTGAGAGCTCAAAGCAGATTGCAATTAGGCGATAATTGTCAGGGTTGTTAGCCGCAACCTTTTTGGGGATTGGCTGGACATTTGCAACCTTCCTTCCGTCGTACCCGTACGGTACGACGTGCTAAAGAATATTGCCAATGGACGCGATAATGCCAAAGAGCACAGGGCCAGCTGTTTTATTTGCGTCAAGATTTGCAAGGAGATTTTTAAACGGCTAGAGCGCAAAAGAATATATTAGGCGTAGTATGGGATACTCTTTTGAGCTGGGGCAGCGGGTGACTGCTTTCCGGCAGAAATGAAATTTCTGCAAATAATTCAGCCAAAAGGTTGGGTTTATCAACCGGGTCAGTGAATAACTGGTCATCCTTCATAAGAGTTGGGATAGAGGAAGTAGCATTATCCCTTACTCTTTTAACGAATGACCACAAGGTCCTACTACCCCGAGGAGCAGCTATAACTTTAGCACGTAAACGCTGTTCGTGTAGAATCTTTTCACGTCAAAGTACTTTGATATATTCAGATCTGGCCTGTTTACGCAGTCGTTCAGTATTGCAGTTTCTATTCAGACGCCAATTACTGAATGCTTCCTCTCTGGGTTTGACAGCATTTCTGCACGTCTGCTTAAACCAACACTTACGAGTATATTTAATCTTAGCCGAAATGAACTTTGAGGGAATAAAAAATTTCATTCCTAGCAAAATCACGCGTTCTAACATATCGTCTAAGAAACGTAGTTTGCAGTTGAATCGAAAATAAAAATCGTTAAGTTCGACCCAACGAGCCTTTTCATAAATAAAACCATAGCGTTTTGTGGCTGCATGTGTAGCGCTACAAAGCCATAAGTAAGGAAATTATGTGAAAATGGTACAGTGATCCGAATTACCAAGAGGTACAAATGATCTCACTTTGTACTTTTACTATTTATAAACGACTTTGTGTTTTTATATAATTTCGGTTTGCAACGCTAAAAAAAATTAATACAAAGTCAGGTAAACATTAACGTTAAGAGGCTGCCGCAAAATACTGTTGGCGCAGTCAACAAAATGTTTGCTAACGCCAATATATTCCTTGTTTCTCTTATACCGGATCTCTATCGGCGCCACCTAGGTGTTTTAAACTGATCCAAGTTAATCTTTTAGCTGTCAAGTTAAACTTTTAACTGTCAAAAAATGCATATGTAAACGAGGAAGATTAAAAATGTGGATTAATTTTAATCAAACAGATTAATTTCACTGTGTAAACTCTCTATTAATCCACTTTTTATTGAATTAACTTTTATGTGTAAATAAGGTAATTAAACATTTTCACTAGTTGAGACACTCATAGAAAGTTTTGAGTATAATAAGCCTAACGGCGTTGCCAACTTTAGTTTGCAATACGAGTCTGTTAAAACATTAAAGTCATTATTAACATTATGTAATATTTAGCGGATCATAAACTTTATTTTTATTAAGCCTAACTGTGACTATCCTAAATATTTATATTGCCATTAATTGATCATACTTTTTTATGACTTTTATAGAACTAAATATGATAATTTTGTGTAATGCGTAATAAAAAAAAAAAAATATTTTGTCATTGGTGTTGATTAACGGTATTCTGGTTGCTTAAGAATTTTATTGACATATTAATTTGCAAAATGCATAAATAATACATATTAAGAAAATTTATGCAAGTTGTAAATTAATTGATTTTTTTTATCAGTTGCTTTGAAGATTATTAATTAAAATTTATTTACAGATCTTAACCCTCTAATGCCCGAATTTTGTTTTGCAATGAAATTCATACCATGTATTCGTCTCGCAAAAAAAATAATAATTTCTCTTAAAAAAATGTTTTTCGCTGACTACTTTCGGCGATATGAGCAAAAATAATTTAAAATTTATCTCGAAAACTAATGCAAGTAAAACAAAAGTTTGTACCAAAAATTATTGCTCTCACCAAGACATAACCACAATTCAAAAATAAACTTTTTGTGGTTCTTTTTAAGAAGATATGGCGATTTTCGCTTTTTGCAAAATGCGAAATAGAGCGAAAAAGTATCTTAACTTCATTATTTTTTGTTCAAACTTTAGACTTTTGCTACTATTACTGATTGTCTTCTCTATACCAAATTTCAAAATGATCCGTCCATTACTTTATAAGTTAAGACAATGTCCTTTAGAGATATCCTGATAAAATCCTGTTCGTCCTTGAAGAAAAATAAGGACTGATTATTAAAGGTAATACTTCAATCTTATTTATACTTAATTTTCAAGAGTTTTAAATCAACTTAAATAAGTGTTTTAGTTGTTGGAAATCTCAGTTAATTAAAAAATAATTATTTTTTGAATTTTTTACAAAATTTGAACTTTAAAGCTTTCTCGCGTTTTAACAGTGCACAGTTTCTTCGCAAAACTTTTAGCTAATTCACTTTTATATCGAACTATATCAATTTCTAAGTATAAAACACTCATTGGAAGCATTTGGGTTCAATTTTATAAACGATGACAAATGTCATCGTCAGGCGTTAGAGGGTTAAGCTAATGTTTTTATAATAGAACTAGCAGAAAATTATACACAAGCCATTTATTATGACATTTCACAATGACATTTCTTTAATTGAATTTGCCTTTAGTCTGGCATCTTCATTACAACACATAAAACAACATGGCTCCATTTTAATATAATTTTTGTTTTGTCTCATTTTTTTTTGTCTGTCTCAGGCTGTGTCATTGTTGTCAGTAAAGTTTTAGATATTTTCCCAAAATAAATGTCAAAATTTTTGCTAATATTTTATTTTAAGTGATGTTTGTTATAAGGTCTCTGTAATACAGACTTTTCCTACTAACTTAGCTGCAACTTTTAACAACTTAATTTATGAATAGAACAAACGCAACTTGGCGTGTTAATTGAAAATTATAAACACGAAAATTGTATACTTGAAATAAAAAACTTTTAGAAAAATCATGAAAAATTAAAAATTATGTGTAAACAAAATTTAAATAAAAAAAAATTATGATTAATAACAATTAACTACAAAATTTTAAAAAATAAACAAAATTTTAAGTGTCAAATTTATAAACGCTTATACCAAATTTACCAAAAAGATAATCTACTTGATTAAAAATGTGATTAACTGCTAAATCAAGCATTAAACAAGTCGATTAAACCATTTTTTTACTATTTATGATTAAGAGTTGATTCAACTTTTTATCTGGCTACTATTTATAAACGACTCAGCATTCACACTGCTAATTGTGTTTTGATATAACTTCGGTTGGCAACACTAAAAAACACACATACAAAGTCTGATAAAAATTAACATTAAGACGCTGCCGCAAAAAAATGTTGGCGCTGTAGAACACATTTTTGATAACACCGACATTTCATTGTATGGCTATCGGCGACATCTATGCCAAATTTAATTTTTTAGCTGTCAAGTTAAACTTTTAACTGTCAACAAATGCATATGTAAACGAGAAAGATTTAAAAGATGGATTAACTTTAATCATGTAAATTAATTTCGTTGTCTAAACTTGATATTACTTCTTTTGCCCTTAATAGCATTCGAATGTAGTCACAGAATAAGCGGACCCGGCACAAGTTAATTTTTTTTTGAATAACTTTTTGTTTTGTAATGTCGTGTGAGAACGGGTAAAAACATTGAATTACCCATTAGTTATATTACGAGGGCGGATCAAAAACTCCGTGACTTTCTGAATGAAACACAGTTTTTTTTTTGCAAAAAAAAAAATATTTTTCAACATAATCTCATTTTAGCTCAATACACTTAGTCCAACGTTTCTCCAAGTTTTTTATCCCTTCCTAAAAATTGGATTGTTCGTGGTCCATAAAATAGGCATTTGTTTGATCAATAATTTCATCGTTGGAGCTAAATCTCTTTCCACCGAGCCATTTCTTTAGGTTTGGAAATAGGAAATAGTCACTGGGGGCTAAATCCGGAGAATATGGCGGATGAGGTACCAATTCGTGGCCCAATTCATGGAATTTTACCATTGACACGTGTGCACCCGTGCATTATCTTGATGAAAAACAACTTTTTCTTGGCCATATGGGGTCGTTTTTTTTTTTAAATCCCCGTTAAATCGGTCCAATAAGTTGGCATAATATTCACCGTTTATTGTTTTTTCCTTTTGAAGGTAATCGATGTGGATTATCCCGCGTTCATCCCTAAAAACTGTTGCCAACACCTTATTGGCCGACAAACTTACCGTGGCCTTCTTCGGAGCCGGTTCACCCGGAGAAACCCATTGTTTAGACTCCTGCTTGGTCTCCGGAGTGTTGTAATGGATCCATGTTTCTTCCACAGTTACAAAATGCCGCAAAAACTCATTCAAATTGCGGTTAAACAACTCCAAACAATACTTTGAAGTTGTAACACGATTACGTTTATGGTCAATTGAGAGCAAACGCGGCACCCATCTTGCAGACAGCTTTCTTAAACCCAACTGATCATTTAAAATCGAAACCACACTGCCATATGAAGTGCCTATGGCATCAACAATCTCACGCACTTTTACTCTTCGATCGGCCAACACTATATCGTGGATTTTTTCGACATTTTCGGATGTATTGACCTCAATTGGCCGTTCAGCGTCATTTGTACTTGTGCGACCACAACGAAAGTCAGTAAACCACTTTTTTACCATTGAAATCGGTGGTGCAGAGTCCCCATAGTATTTATCAAGCTTTTCCTTGGTTTCATTGACGGTTTTTTTTCGCAAAAAATAATGTTTAATGAGCGAAATTCACTTTTTTCTATTTTAAAAAAAAAATCCACGAGGTTGTATGTTTTGAACAGCTGTTAAACGCAAAGTTAATGACGGAACTTGCTCAAAATTTGACAGTAGTCTATTAGCATGTGCTACTTGATGGGAGCAGTGTTGCATTTCATATAACTACGAGTGAAGTTCGAAAAGTGACGGACTTTTCCCTCGTATATACACTGTATTGTGTATATATTTGTTTCATTCTAGCACGAAATTTTAAAGAGTTTCCATCGACAGTATTTTTGAGAAAATTTGTCAGTGCTGCCAGACTTTAAATTTTCATGTCCGGTCTAGTTAGTCTATGCTTTCTATACTCCTCTCAAAACTTATCGAAATATGGCATCTTTAAGTTGACATTTTTACAACTTAACCTCATTATCTATCTTTTTTAGACTAGTTTTTGCGATCATTAACAAAAAAAGAATTAAAATATTCTCACACTTGTCATTTGTACATATATTACACCTTCATAAAAGTCTGGTTTAGTAGCCCCATCATTATAAAAAGTTCAACCTTTGGTTTGTATTAAAAAACCTGCAAAAAAAAAATCAAGAATGATTATCTGGCTTAAACCGGTAACTAACAAATTGGTCACAAAAAACCAGCCACACTCATATACTTACTCACAGGTACACAGTGAAAATTCTGTTGAACAAATTCTAATAAACATTTTAATTAAACTAATAACGTTTTCTTTATAAAGTAAATAAAAAAAGTTATTTTATTTAATAATAAAACTTTATAATTTTTATAAAACTAAATTTTAATTCAAATTTTTCATTCAGAGTAAGAAACTTTTAATAAATAATATGAAATTTTCTAAAAAAAAAAAAACTTTACTAATCTAATCAAAAGTTGCAATAGACAATTTTCGGCGAAACTTTATTAAATTTATACAAAATATTTTTTATTTACATGATATCATGTAGATAATTTTCTCAGTGTATATAAAAAAACATGGCAGTTTGGCTCATTTAGCAAAGAACGTAATGACTTGAAATAATTATGGTGTAAACAATACATTTATGAATGATAATGTGTGAAAATATTTTAAATCAGTTAAAAATACCTATTGCAAAAAAATGTTTTTTTTTTTTTTTTTTTTTTTTTAAATAAGACATCATTAACAATATATTTCGCTATAACCAATGGATGAAGATGTATTCGTTTTGCAGCCATTAAATTGTCTTTTAAAACATAATATTAGGAAATGCTAACTTAAATACAACGAATAAATGTTTCTCATTGACTTTTAACCAACAGAATTTCATTTTGCAATGAAAATTTTCATTAAAAACTTTACAGTAATAAGATTTTATACATTTAATTATATTTTTTAGAATAAATTTTAGCATTCTTATAATATCGCAAACTAATCATTATTATTTCTTTCTATTTTTAGGTAAATATTGATGATTTAAAAAAAAACCCCCACCTTTCTAAGGTAATGTTTAAAAACTAATTCAGCTAAAAGTACCCATACACTCTGCAATGTTATTGCCAGTATTATTGTCATTTTGCCCTACACAGTGCAATAAGATGTACAACAATTTTGCACAAGATATGACACCACTCTTTTGTTCTGTTGTGGAGGGAAATGGCACAACGTGGCCAACACACTATAAAATATACTTCACATTTCTTGGTTTCGCAATAAAAATCAATACCTTTTTGATTTTTTCCAATATATTGTACAACCTTCAAATATGACAAACACACTGGTAATATTTTGCACACTAGCAAAAGTTGCACAAGAATATTGCATAGTGTATTTATTCGTACCTATAAAACCATTTTAAATTTATTTGTGTAAGCCGGTGATCGTTAACATTAGCATTACGAGTACACCTAAAAGTATGCTACATGGTTTTATAATATTTCATATTTTCACAGTAATAGTAACAGCCAGGGATGGAATATATACTACATTTTTAAGTACTTTTCATATACAAAAGTACTTTTCATCATATTAAAACTAATCTAAAATCTTCATACTTTTAAGCTTTTACTAAAGAAAAAAAAAAATTCAAATCGAAATGATCATTTTTAAAAGCTTCCCAGTTTCGATTTGTAAAAATATTCTAAAAATCGAAATAAAAAAAAGTTCCCTTATTTTTCGGTTTCCGTTGTATCTTCTTAATATAAAAAACGATCTCAAAGCTTAATGATTTAATCGAATTTGAATCTGTAAACAGACAATTAAAAATCTACATATGTATCTCGGCTTTTAGGCCACTTTGGGAAATTTAGGGTGCCAAAATAAAATAAAAAATTCAACTTTTTTTTGGTTTTCACTTTCTTTTAATATGTGGCCTATAGTAGGGTTGTCATTCAAATAAAAATGATTCGAATAACCGAACAAACAAAAAGAAAATTCGAACGAATAATTGAAAAAATACTTCTAAAAAAACTTTTTCGAAAATTTAACAATTTTGGGCAAATTTGTTTAAAAAATGGTAATGGAAAAAATAAAATGAAGATATAATTGAAATTTTAAAACTTTTATTAATCGTTTTCCAAAAGTTTGACTCCTTAGTTATGGGTTAAGATAAGTGATTTAAGTTTCAAGCAAACAATATAAAGGAACTCAGAGATAAAGTGTCATCGTTATAATATAGCATGATTTTTGAAGTTAAAACTATACAAAACTATCAAATATATAGGTGTTTTGCAAGGGAAGCACTTAAACTGTGAATTCCATAAATGTAATTTCTGCGGTAACTAAAATAATATCTTAACATCTCGATATACTAAAACTAGCACCAATATTTATATATATATTACTTCTTAACGAAGAAAAATATTTACAATTTTTTTTTTTTGTATTACATAAATAACCTTTTGTGTATATGTGTAGATATAACGGCGTAAAAATAATGGCGGTTGTAAGATTCAAGCAAATTAAAAATATTAAAATTACCGTTGTTGCTTAGATTAAATAAAAGCTGTACAAATTTATAGTTCTCATTGCATTTATCACATTTCAAAATATATATTACACCACCAAAAAATATAAAAATACACTTAAACTAATTTTTTGTCGTATATTTAATGATAAGTAGTTGGGTTTTGAGTTACTAATTTGCAGGAAATCATATTCAATCAATATTTTATATAAGGATGCATTTTGAGGTTACGAAAATGTTGTTTGCTCCATAAATTTAAAGTCTTTAGAAGGTAAAATTTCAATATTTTTTTTTAATATTTTTTTTTATATATAATGTTAAATGTATAAAATGTTTTTCGATAGAAAATAATCTCATAATCGAAGAAATAAAAAACAGTTAAGGAAACATAGACAAAAATGGGAAATAAGTGTAGAAGGCAATATGTTTATAGCAATGGTTCTTCTTCTGGTATGCTACCAGTATATAGTGGGGTTCCCCAAGGATCCGTACTTGGTCCACTGCTCTTTATTATGTTTATAAATGATTTGTTTAGTAGTGTAATGAATAACATTTGCATACCATTTGCCTTCGCGGATGATGTACAGCTTCTTTTTAGAGGTAGTGTTCAGTTTCCAGATGTTTTAAAGAACATGATTGATTATACCATGGGTATATTGAGTGATTGGATGTCCTCTAATAACCTGTGCATAAATACTTCTAAGACGAAAGCCATGCTGTTTGGCACTAATGTTTATGATAATTGTTTGTCCATTTTATTGCATGGGAACACAATAGAATTTGTTGATAAAATTAAGTGCCTTGGTATGATTCTTGACTGCAAATTGACCTTTGAGCATCATATAAACTCTGTAGTTTCTAAAATAAATTTTACTTTGAGAAAATTATATAACCTAAACTTGTTCCTTCCTTTACACATTAAGGAGAGAATAGTTCATGCACTGCTTATGCCTTTATTTTTATATTGTCTAGAAGTTTATTCTGGAACATATGGTTATATTATGAGGAAAGTAAGATTGGCCTTTAATAGAATTATCAGGTATTTATATTCTATAAGGTTGCACCAACATATTTCCTCATTTGTTTCAAAGTTTTTAGGTTGTTCGTTTTCTGAGTTTGTTAATATTAGATGCCTATTACATTTTTATAAGGTTTTGAAAATTAAATCGCCTGTTTTCATAGTAGACTTGTTTGAATTTTGTAGAACTGTCAGGAACAGGCAGATAAAATTTCCAAAATTAACTCCAATTGTGGAAAGATCGTTCCAGGTGAGAGTAGCACGGACTTTTAATCGTTTGCCAAATACTTTAAGGCGAGATTTCTGTGATTCGGTTAATACATTCAAAAGAAAACTTATTCAAAGTGTTTCTAATGGATGATGGAAGTTTTTTTTTTTTTTTTATTTTATCAGCAATTAATGGCTGATATAGATTAAATTTTTTTGTTTAAGATTGTTTGGGATTTGTTTTTTTATTTTTTAATTATTTTATAATTAATATTTTATTATATATTTTTTTATTTTTATAATTATTTTATTGGTTAATTTTAAATATTTATCTCTTGTTATAATAATACAGAAATATTGTAACTTGTTTGTGAGTAGAAGTTTATGACCGATTATGGCCAAAAGGCTAGGTCATTGAAAATGAAGAAAATAAATAAAATAAATAAAATAAAAGTTAGATAAATCTTAGTTTTAAAAAACAATTTTTGAAAGGAAAAATTTCCTAACTTTGAAAAGTTTCGATAAAAAGGTTTTTAAAATATACTTAAGGTGTCATGGTACACATTTTTACAGAAAATTTATATATATACAGTGGCGGACAAAAGTATTGACACAGCAGCAAACTTTATTTTAATTCTTTTATATTTTTAAAAAGAAGGCTATTAGCCGTATAAGGTATTCAACAAAATTGTTTATTAACTTATTAATAATTTAAATACAACAAAAAACTAACACTAAGCATGTTGTATTTAAAAAAAATTCAAAAATATTGGAGCTGATGTTACGAAGAAATTGGTCCATTCTATGCCAAGAAGATTAAAAGAAGTCATAGCAAAGAAAGGCTACTCCACAAAGTACTAAATCATGTGAAATTTTATTTTTTGTATAAACATTTGAAGCTATGATAATGCTTTTGTCCGCCTAAAATAATACTTTGAATTACATATTTAGTTTTTTCTTATAATATAACATACTAAGAATAAGTTTCTTGTTGTATTTTAATAATTTATAAGTCAATAAACAATTTTGTTGAATACCATATCCGGCTAGTGGGTTTCATTTTAAAAATATAAAAGATTAAAAATAAAGTTTGCTGCTGTGTGAATACTTTTGTCCGCCACTGTATATATATATATATATATTTTTTTTTTTGTGGTATGCAAAGACAAAGTTCTTGACAACCCTGTTATGTGATAATTTAAAAAAAAAAATTTCGGAAATTTCCAATATTTAATCTCATCAATACCCGCAACGAAAATGAAAAATTTTGTTCTCATTTTTCTTTTCCTTATCACTTATCAAAATTTTCTTTGAAATCGGAGAGATTATTTTAAATTAAGGACCTAACATTTCCAAAATAGAAATAATTTTTAAATTAGGGTTTATAACAAAAATATTTTTAATTCAAAAAAACTATAAGAATTATGTAATTAAATAAGTTTTTTTTTTAGTTTCTAAAGTATCAGAAGTACATTTTTTTAGATTTAATTGTCCATCCCTGAGCCAGACATCGCAAAGTAGGCAATACATTTTATAATCATAATTTTATACCAGAAATCTAAAAATTATTAACAGAAAGATGTTAAAACATTGGACTATGTTAACACACAATGGGATGAAGCTTCCGAACACCTTAAATAAAATTGAAATCGATTTAATAAAAAAAAAATAGCGTAAAAAACTTTCTCGGTATAGAAAATTTAATAAGTTAAATAAGAAGATGTTGTGTAGTGATTGTTGTTTAATTAATATGCATTGAACATGTAGAAAACGTAAACGGACAACAAAAAACGGTTTTGATTAGATTTTCTTTGTATGTTTACTTTTTCTATATGATCAATGCATATGAATGAAACAAGAAGCACTACACAATATTTTCTATTATTATTTAAGTTATTAAATTTTCTATACCGATATACGTTTACGTCTGACTGATGCAGCCTTAATACATCTTTTCGGAAAAGCTTTTAATCAGTCTTTCACAGAAAACCATTTCGATTTTTTTTTTCGTTTTTCAACAATAACCACACTGAAATCGATACGAAAACGATAAATTTTTGTTAGATTTATTTTCTCTGGCAGCCCAGAATATGTGTGACATAACATGAAGGTTTTAGCATGTAACAAACACTTTGAATATATGAATAAAGCAAATTTCGGAGGACAAAATCGTTTAAAAAAATTTAATTTTTGCATTCCATTAAAACTTTTCATTACATTAAAGTTTTATTTATTTATTACAAATTTCATACACCTAATGTAAAAGTTTCATTAAAAATAGTTTCATTAAAACAATGAAGCTTTTTTATAAAGTTTAAGAAATTTGTCATTCACATTGTGAAGAAAACTTCTTTAGTTTAGTAAAACAAATTTTATAAAAACTCTTCCAAGGAATAAACTTTATCTTTTTATTAATATTATTATAGTACAGGGATGCAAAGACTTTTTTCATTGCGTGCCAAAAACACACAATTTTTTGTTTTTATTAAAGCTTTTAAATTAAAAAACTCAGTTTTATAGATCCGATTTTATTAAATATTGTTTCACCTTTTTGTACAATTTTCTGCTACTTTTTATATACCCGATTCTGGAACTTTTATCCATCAAAATAATAGGATTTTTTTAATTTGTTAATACATTAATCGCAGGGGAACTTGATACTTTAAAAATGACCTGAAAACAATACCAGTTAACAAACCCCTTAATTAGTTTCATTCCTAAGAAACCATTTTTTAGTTATTAACAGAAATTCTTTAAAAAAAAACAGTTTAAGTAACATTTGTTATTTATTTTAATAACCGCTTTGAAATTTTTAGTAAAAGTTCAACATTATCTGCACACATTTTGTAACAAAAATAAATATTAAACCTCTGAAAACTATTTTAACGGATTTTGTCGCTGGTTACCAAATAATTTATGTTTTTTTACTATTTAGCAAAGCGTTGCGTGCAACCGAAAATCCACTCGCTTGCAATAGCTCGCTTGCAGTGCTCTAGTTGAATTAAAGACCACATTTTACTTTTATGTTCTTATTCATTCAATGTTCTTACAAAATGGACAAGTCACGTAATTTAGTAAAATTCGCCCATTTGTATGAAAAATTTTGAGGCAGCCTTACATTACTCATAACTTTTGAAGCGCTGGACCGATTTAGCCCATTTTGAACACCACACTTCTAAAGAAGCCACTAAACAGTCTGTGTGAAAATGAGCATCCTCGCTTTCGTCGTTATTGCATTTTATTTTTACCCATTTCAACATTTTATTTTCATCCATAGTAAAAAATGAGCAAAAATATGCTAAAAAAGAGTCAATTTCAAAAGCCTATAAAAACAAAACAAGAGCAAAGATTTTAAAAACCCTTTGGGGCTTTAATTCTACTAATGGTCTACTTTCATTTTCCGTTGGAATGGTCCGGGATGTCTGCCATGACCCGAAATTTGTTGCACACTGTAATTTCTGATAATTTCTGCTCAAAATTTGATACATTTTTCATAGGAACACTCATAGAAATAAACCTGTAAAAATAGCAGAAAAAGCTACTAAAAATTTAGTTAAAAAAAGCTTCCAGAAAAAACTGCTAAATTTAGCAGAATTTTTTGCTAAATATTAATAAAATAAGAACAGCAAACATAAATCTGTTAACTTTACAAAATTTTCGTTATATTCGATGTGAATTTTAGTTAATTGAAAATAGCATTTTACTCTATTAAAATTAGCAAAAGCTTTTACACATTTGTATACTCAAAATAGTAAACAAAGTCTGTAATATTAATAAAATTTTTGCTATATTTACCTCAAATTTAGTAGAATGCAAATAACAGTGTATTTTGCTAAAACCAACAGAAATTATTGCTCAAAAATTGTAGATTGCTGATTTCATAAGGGCAGACTTGTATTCGCATTAAAAAAAAAACTTTAAAAATTTAACATTTTTTAATGATTTTTTTGTTTACTAATATTTAGTAAATGTTTTTGCTGATTTTAGCAGATTATTTTGTAACTTTCAGTTAACTAAAATTTAGCTCAAATTTAAGTAAATATTTGTAAATTCAACAGATTTATTTTTGCCATTCTTATATTACTAATATTTAGTAATAAAATCTGCTAATTTCAGCAGTTTTTTCTGCAAGCTCATTTTTAATTAACATTTAGTAGCTTTTTTTTTGTGTTATTTTTACAGTTTTATTTCTACACTGATAGAATTTTCTGCGTTGTATTAATAAAATCCATCATCATTACAACAATGAATTTTTTTCATTAAAATGTCCCCAAAGAAAGTTTCATTCAATTAAGGAAATATTTTCATTAAATAAATTAATGAAAAAAATATATTTTTTCCCCTGTTTTGTATTAATTTAGATTTTTATTTATATTTGTTTATTTATTTTACTTTTTTTTGTATCTCCTTGAAAGCGACTTAAATCCGCAACCATGGTTGGTGCACCAACATGTAAACATTATCGCCTTACCGAAATGATGTGCTTATATAGACTTTTGTATTAAAATAGCTTTTTCCAAAAGTTGAAGCGGCTACTGATGAAATCTGATGGAACTAAATGTTTGGTGTTTAAAAATGTATGCATATTTTACGGATCAACCAAAAACATTGAACGAAAATTTCATTTTCTTAATGTATTTTCCATTAATTTAATGAAAATTATTCATTCAATCAATGAATCCAACTTAATAGTATGACTCATTAATAGTATGAAGGAGAATTCTATCAGGGTATGAGTGAAGTATTCCTAAGAATCTAAAAATGTGTCTATGGGAAAAAGTATTAAAATTCTAAGGCTTTTTCTATATAACTAAGAGTTTTTCTATAGGAAAAAGTCTTTGGAATCTGAGAATTTTTCTATAAAAGAAAGTCCTCAAGATCTTAATGGTTCGCTATAAAAATCTGAGGTGTTGAATTAAATGCAAGAATTAAATTGTTTTTCTATAGGTAAAAGTCCTTAGAATCTGTGGGTTTGTTTTCCATTAACTGAGCTAATTTTCTCCATGCATCCGAATATTTATTATTTTTGTTAGATTATTGACATTTTTCTTTAAAAGAATTGTTGAATAATTTTTGTAACGAACACTTTTTACACAATTAGAATTTTTTCTTAATAAAGTGAACGATAAATTTCTTATAATTAATGAAGAAACTCATATTTTTATGCAACTGTTTTTGAATAAAAAATATGACTCTTTTAATCAATAATATTCAATATTCTTCAATAAATTGTATGAAACTTTAATGAAAAGATTTAATTACGAGTTCCAGTATGATTTCATTACTTCTATGCAAACATTCATTAATATTATCCAGAGAATTTTCTTAGTGTAGATATTTAGATTTAAACATTAGATTTTAAACTGAGCCACATTTTCCGATATAATATAGTTTTGGACTATATTTTGTTTTCAGATATTTATAAAGTCTCATCTCTATGAGATGAGTTTGAGCTAAATATGTTATCGCTATTCAATAAAAATACCATACAACTGTCAAAATTTCGATTCCAATCACTTGTTCTTATTTTAAACAACGTGTTTGAAATTCAAAAATACATTCAAAACTCAGAATGGTCCATAATTTTACAAAAAGTTTTAAGTTTTTATGACAGAAATTTGTCAATAATCTAGAGATGGCATTGTCGTAAAGTCTCGATAGTTTTCTTTTGCAAGTAAATGCGCCTTAAAAACTAAAAAGTTTTCTAGGTAAGTTTAGCTATAATTTTTAAATTACCCATGACTTCCAATTTTAAAACTGCAATATGTCAAAATACAAATTTGACAAAGCAATTTGTATAATAAACATATAAATTTTACACCACCAGCCTTAAACTCCACAATGACAATAAGAGAAGTAACCAACCATTTGTTTTAATACTCAATACCAAATTGTGACAAATTTTTCTGCATATGGCAAATATTTGAATTTTTCCAAAAAAAAAAAAAAAAATACCGATACTAATAACAAACAATAATATCCAGACAAACATATGGTTTCCTTTTCTTAAGGAAATAAGCAATTTATGTATATAAGCACAATTTTGTAAAAGAAATTTAAAATAAGAAACATTTCAAAACATATATTAAAGTGTTAAAGAAATATGAGCAATTAAACATGACATTTGAAACTGTCATATCAATAAGAATGACAAAAGAATAGAAATAGAAAAAAAAAACTAAGATGTGGAAAGAACGCCTCTTACAGAATGAAAATAATAACACAAGGCAACAATTTTGAAAAAATTTTAGGGGCTTTGAAAACCACTATACAATTTTGATGTATTGTGGTCCCAGTAGTACAAATATGGTTCAATTTTGAAATTCTATGGAGAGGTTTTTTTTTAAAAAATTTTTAATTAAAATTATAAATTTTTTTAGACGTGTCTCCACATAATTAATGATAACTAAAAAAAAATTAGTCCGATATTATTCAAATAAATTTAGAAAAACTGAAATTTACATAGCCTTTAATCCGTTAATATATTGCGTTTCAATTGGCTCAGTAGTTTTGGAGTTATAATAAAAAATTGAGGGAAAAAATATTTTTTTTACGTGAAAATAGCAAATTTTTTTGGTTAAAAAAAATCATAAAAAATCGAAAACGGCAAAAATCGTTCAGATTTATTGCTTTATCGCAAAGCCACATGTAATAGGAACAAAATGAGATATCGATCATAAAAATCGATTGATTTTTTTCGAATTTATTCACAATTAAGTGAATTCGCTCATTTTCACCAAATTTTAGTTTTTTGTCTGATATACATAAAATTGAGTAGTTAATGTTCTTCTTTCGATTGATTGAATTTTGAAAACATTTTCCCCATGCTATGTACAAATTTTCACATCAAAAATGCATTACATAGTAACATTCGTGTATTTTTTGGCAAAACCCTACCTAGAATATACTGATTCTATTCTTCGGAAAGACATTTGTGTTGGATGAGCTTAAATGTAAATAAATAAATAAATTAAATAGTAGAAAATTTATATTTTATTATTCACATTTATTATAATAAATAAAACAAGAAAATAAATAAATAAATATGTATTATAAACTACAAACTCTGAAATTTTCTTTTAGTCGATTTTCTACTATTGTTGAATAACGAAGTGTTACTCTGAATACTCCAGCAAAAATCAGCCATCATGTGTGCATCCCAGCGACCCTGGTATCGTTCCTCCATTGTCCGGATATCTTGGTGGAATCGTTCGCCCTGTTCTTCACTCAAGTCTCCTAGATTTTCAGGAAAACGATCTAAGTGACTGTGCAGGTAGTGTAATTTGATGCTCATGTTGCATCCAAGATTCTGGAAGTGAGTTAACATCTCTTCAACGTGCGCAACGTAATCATCACCCTTGTTATTTCCTAAGAAATTTTGAATAACCCATACAAACGAATCCCATGCATTCTTCTCAATTTCTGACATTGAACTGCCAAATTCAGTATCGTTCACCAATTTGCGAATTTGTGGGCCATCAAATATGCTTTTTGTACTTAAACAAAAATAACACTCGGATGCGTGGTTCGCTGTTTCTCTCCATAGCATAGGCTTCAAAATTTCCAAGTGTCGTCTGTAAAATGAAAAAAAAAATTGAAATCAGGAATATGAAGAATTCAAATTTTAATTAAGAAATATTGTAATTATAAAATATTCCAAATCTATTAATTTATACTTACTTTACGTTAGAAGACTTCATAGATAAATTCAATCGACATGGAATGCAAATAGTACTCGGTGTCCAATGCTGGTTCAAATTGTGCGGATAGATATTATAGCAATCTTGATATGACTTTTGCAATGAAGTTAAGAACCACTTCCGTTTTTTCCCGGTGATATATTGGCCGCACACATAACAAAATAAATCTGGATCGTTTTTACATGAAAATGTTCTGGCTTTCTGGCTCATTTTTATTAATATTTGAAAATTGTTTTTAACTTCTAAGCTGTATGACTCTAATTTTTGTGTAGGTATTAAATGATGTTTGCGTTATCGCAAACACTTCTTGAATGAAATAAAAAGGGTCAAGGAGATCTTATAAATACTATAATTTGGGATAACCCTTTGTGTGGATACAGTTTGTGTGTGCTGCAAATTTTTTATTATTTCCAAGAATCCTAAAAAACATTAAGGACTTTTATGAAAAAAAAAAAATTATCCGTTACAGGTAGCTAACGGAAAATAAGAGCACTTTAGCGTACACGCACATTTATGAGCGTTTTATTACTATCCTACCGCAATCGTAAAAATTAAACAATCTTTTGTTTATTACTTATTTTTTTTTAATTATTAGAATCATAAAAATGTCATAGAGGTTTTTCCCAAAGGGGTTTTGCCAAAATGCGTGTCGTAAAATGCACCTGAGTTTTTATGTTCTGCATTTTCATATTTACAAGCACAATTTTCTACAGTGCTTGTAAATATGCGATACCTTCAATTAATTGTAAATAAAAATGTAAAGCATGCATCGATTTTTATGATCCATATCTAGTTTAATTCGCATGATATGTAGCTTTACTACAAAAAAATAAAAAGTAATATTTTTTGCAGTTTTCGATTTTTTCCAGATTTTTGTTTTTCAAATTTTTTTTTTTTTTAGCATTTTTTTTTTTTTTTGCTAACAATTTGTTTCATAACTTTGAAACTATTGATCGCATTAAAAAAATTTGTACAGTTCTTTAAAGATATTGTAAACCTTAATTTTTGTAAATTTAATTTGACAAAATCGGACTAGTTGTTTTTTAGTTATGACAACATAAGTGGAGAAATGGCTCAAAATATTGTCAATTTTAAAAAAAAATTTTTTTAAAAAAAAATTATCCATAGAATTGAAAAATTTTACCATTTTTGTACTTAGGCAGCCATGATGCATCAAATCTATATAGTGGTTAGTCAAGCCTTTTTTTGCTGTTGACCTGTGTAATTGTATGTAAATATTCTATAATGACATTGGCAACAAAGTTTTGATATGGATTTATGAAAAGAAACATTTTCGAATTTTTGACATGAAGTGGATGAAAAAAATAGGCGTGGAGGAAAAACATAGTGTATGAAAGATTGTTGGGAAAATATTGATAAGATCAATAATAAAGATTAAATAGAAAAACAGATTAATAAAATAAATACAAAATGTTGTAAAAAATTTTCTCAGGCCTGCAAAATTTTAATATAAACAGTTGTTTTTAAGATTTTTATCATTTTGTTGTCATCTCTTACACTTAGATTAGATTAGATCAGAAGGCACTATGCACCGCGACCAATGTAGGTCTTTTGTGCTGCCTAAGGTTACCTACAGATTCAAGCTACCTATAAAGCCAATTATCCTATTAGGCAAAATGTTCGCGATGTCGGAAGGCGAAATGAAGCGATCACCTAGAAACCTAAGTCTCCTATCACAAAGCCTGGGACATTCGCAGAGAACATGCTCCGAGGTCTCAGACACCATCTCGCAAAACCTACACAAATCCGTGTCCGATTGACCCTTGTGCAGATGGTATCTGAGATTACAGTGTCCAGTTAAGTACGACGCCAGGGTCCTCAAACCCCCCCCCCCCTTTCAAGCGACAAGAGTCACCTCGACCCCCTACTGGAAAAAGAGGTCAATCTTTTAGCCTGGCGCTGACCAGGAGAGTTTTCCCAGTAACCAGAAAATTCAGACTCTCCATGCCCTGAGCCTTTCCTTAACATACCCCGCAGGTATTCCACAGAATGGTTCAGGACCAATAAAGGGCTTTCGGGCCCCGCGGTTGGCAAGACAATCTGCCCTCTCGTTGCCCTCATGCCCCTCATGACCAGGAATCCACCCCAAGGTTAGAGAGTTGCCTCTACCGAGCCTATTGAGAGTCTGAATGCATTCCATGACCAACCCGGACGACACCTTATAAGCCATTAAGGCCCTCAGTGCAGCCTGACTGTCAGAAAGAATGTAGATGCGAGATCTGCGAGTTCCCCTTCGCAGGCATTCCCCTGCACAGACACAGATGGCCCAAATCTCCGCCTGAAAAATGGACGGATATTTTCCCATAGGTAAGGCACGCTGGAAGCCTGGTCCAAAGACGCCTGAACCCGTTTTCCCATTCGACTGCTTAGAGCCATCAGTGAACCACACCTGAGAACCATCTTCTGGTTCCCAGGACTGATTGGTCCACATGTCTCTGCCAAACAATAACACATCAAAATATCTATCAAAGATCCACTCCGGTGACACTTTGTCCGCAACTTTAGAAATCGGGTCATCTATTAGGATTCGCGCGATCCTCATGTGACCCCTTAGGTCGCCCCCCCTCATGCCACCGAATTCACTAAGTCTGGAGGAACCCATACTGGCAACCTCCATTACAGAAATATGCAATGGCGGGATCCCCAGCATAACCCCCAAGGCATCCGTCGGGCAAGTTCCGCCGGCCCCTGTAATGGGTCTTACACTTAAAGAAGAAGCTTTTTCGATGACGGATTAGATATGATAGTAAAAGCAAGGTTTCCGTATGAGTTCTTTGTAAAATAATCTACAAGCTATAAATTTCTTATAATTCATCAAAAACTCAATTGTTTTTAAATCTTTATTATTAATTAAACATTTTGTTTACTAAAACTTGATTTAAAATAAACTCAAATAATTTTTTTTATCAAAAAGTTTATGACATTCTGCTAAAATGTATCTCTATTTTTTCAAATTCTCATTGCCTTCATGTTATGCAATTTCTCAATCTGATCGACCCTTTTCATTTAAAAGTATCTGGCAATAAAACTCTTGAAAACTGCATTTTATGCTATTTATTTCACTTTTAAAGTTATCGATTTTTTATCATCTCTTCCGCTTAAAGAATAAGCTTTTTCGATAACAGATTAGAGATTATAATAGAAACAGTGTTGCCATATGATATGTTTTTCAAATAATCTACAAGCGATAAATTTCTTTTAAAAATTTGATAAATCCATCAAAAATTATATAATTTTCAATATTTAATCGGTTAATCGTTAATTTGATTATTTATTGAACCTTTTCTATGCTGAAATTTTATTTAGAATAAACACAGCTTATTTTCTTATTAAAAAGTTTATGGCATTTTTCTGAATTTTATTTCAATTTTTTCAAATTCTCTTTGACTATATCTTATGCAATTTCTTATTCTGATAGACCCTTATCATTTTAAAGTATGTGGCAATAAAACTCTTGAAAAACTGCATTTTATGTTATTTATTTCAATCAGTCTTTGTTACATTCTCACATATCATTTGAAAAGATCTTTTTTTTCATAATTTGGCTGATGTTTAATTATTTTCTTTACTTTTTTCCTTTATGAATGCAATATGATGACAATAAAAACACAATTAAAATTGCATTTATTGTCAATTGTGTGTGAGTTGAGTCTCTTATTCATGTGAATGCAGTTTTTAGTGCAAAATGACGGTTAAGAAATTTTTTATGTAGTTAAAGAAGAAGAAGAAGTGCCGAGTTGTAGAAATATAAAGAATTGAAGCCCGAGTTATTGTCAGTTAAAGAAAAGAAACACATAAATCAACACATTTCTTTAGAGTTTACGAGTGAAGGTCTTTTTTCAAAAGGCATTTGTTGGTCTCTGTGAGAGAGTAAAAAGCGGTTGTAATATTTTTCAAAAAGGTGTGGATTAAAGTATTTAAAAGGCCGTTTAAATGTCCTTCGTTTTGCAAAAAAGGACATCTGTAAACAATCAATTGACAGTTTTATAGGCTGTTAAATGATTTTTATTAAGGCCATAAATCTACATTGATATAAAAAAAGTATATTTTGAAAATTTCTGGTTGTTTTGCGCGTAAATTTTTGTGATCTACTGATTTTCAGTTGAGTTTAAAGTCTAAAGCTTTAAACTTTATAAAAATTGTATAAAACAAATACATATATTTTGAATTGTATTGAAATCAAGATCTCCTTTAAAATGTCTGTAAAAATTACCTAAAGATTTGTTAATTTAATAGAAAGTGTCCATTTTTTAACCCTCCCTCGTACTGTCCAGGATAGTACACTTATAATACTATGTAGGTAAAGACCACTGCAAATGTAGTTAAAAACAAATGAAATTTCACTTGAAGAAAGAATAACTTACATTTCAGTAAATTTAACTAACATTGTCATATGTTTTTTACCGCTCAAAAAATGAACCACATATATGTTTTATTCTTTTTAATTAAAAAAACTATTGTAAAAAATAAATGTACAATCATAATACAGTAAGTTCATGTGGTTTGTTTTTTTAAATGGACTACTATTGTAGTCAAAAATGACTACAAAGTTATTGTTTTTTCACTTTAAAATAAAGATACTGTATTACAACTCAAACAACTACAAATATTTACAGCAGAAGTTCCTTGATTGTAGAAATTAGTTAATCATTCCGTAACTTGTCGCGAAAATTTACTTTTTGCCACACCACGTAGAAATTACCAAAAAGACCGTCTAAGCGGATGGCCTCGAAGAGTTTTTCGTACCCTTTTCCGTGCGAATTTCTATAAATCCTTTCTTAGTGGTTGTCTGCTAGGGATAATTAACCTACTTAGCAAATTTCAAGTTCCTCGCTTTGCCAGGCCGCCAAGCAGCGGCGTAAGATTATACTAAACACAATTTTTCCCATTTTCGTCCCTCCCCGTAAGATTTTACTAAAAACACATCTAATAACACTGAAATTACAAAATTAAAAATCGTTCATTTCTTTGGGAGGAAAACTTAGATTTCGAGCCTTTTATCGTTTAAATAAAAGTACCGCGTTTTAACACTGAGAGAAATATCTGCATGACAGTAATGAGTTTTTGCACTAGATCTCGTCCATTGAAGCTTTTAATTAAACTAATGCAACTTTTCATCAAACAATATCAAAAATATCATTCTGTTTATTTTTTGTGTTTCGTTTATTCAATGAAAAAGTTTTATTAAAAAACTAATTTCATTAATTTGCAGACGTTTCTCGTTAACTTTATGAAGAAAAGTTTCATTATTTTACTGAAAAATTTTTTTTACACTAAATTCTCTCGGTGTATATAAAACTTTGAAGTAAAAAAACTCTTTATAGAAAACCTAAATACCTCATATTTACTAAAGGGTGGTCCAACCAAAGCACACGATGTTAATTGTTAATAAAAAAAAAAGTTTTCAGAGAATTATCTTAATATTTTTTATTATGATAGAAGGATCTATGACAATTATGTGTGAAACAAAATATCGGCCAAATGCTCGCCACGGCTTCGGCAGCATACCTCTATCCGATGGTCCATATTTTCAATGACTCTGAGACATAATTCAGAATCAATGTCGTTAATGTGACGAATTATCTCATCATTTGGCTCTTGAATTGCTCTTGGCTTATTGATGTACACTTTTTCTTTTAAATATCCCCAAAGAAAGAAGTCCAACGGTGTCAAATCACATGATCGTGGCGGCCAATTAACATCGCCACGACGTGAGATAACATGGCCACTGAATTTTTCGCGCAAAAGAGCCATTGTTTCGTTGGCTGTGTGGCAAGTGGCACCATTCTGTTGGAACCACATATCGCGTAAGGTTCATATCCTCAAGAATTTGCATCAGTGATGTTCGTGAGATGTTCAATTGTTGGGCACCACAACGAGTCGAGGTTGACGGCTCTTTTGCCACACTATCGCTAACAACAGCAATGTTTTCCGCAGAACGAACTGGGCAAACATGCACAGGTGTTTTCACATGTCCTACAGATCCGGTTTGCTGAAATTTGTGCACAATTCTCCCGATTGTGGACAATCACGAAGTGCACGAAATGCATTTTGAACGTCCATTTTCGTAAAAGGCTTCAACAATCTTAACGCGCTGCTCAATTGTGTACCTCTCCATAGTTGAATTTGTCAAACTCTGAAACAAAGAAATGTCAAATTAAGTTGGGCAAAAAACTTGACGTTAAGGTGTGACTCAAAATTAACATCGTGCATTGTGGCTGGACCACCATTTACAACCGAAAACTAGTAATTTTTGAAAACTTCTAGTTTTCGTTTAAACAATTTTATGTAATTTGAAAACTAAATACAATTAGTTTTGAAAACTGCTAGTTTTTGGTTGATGTATAAATGCAGTATAAGTCTAAAATTTCCTAATCATACATTTTTAGCATATAATGGATTAAAAACAAAAATTCAAATCGTTTTATTTTTAACAACAATTAAAGCAATCAATTTAATAAAACTTTCACAACTCATTAAAATGTTAAACATTTTTCTATTACCTCCCACTGCTTTGAAAAATATTTTGCTTCCATTCCATTTCATAAATAGAAAAATTGTAAAAACATTAAACAAAATTCCACATAAACAAAGTCTTTCAAAAAAAAAAAAGTTAATAGTATCTAGCAAAAAAATCTCAACACGCAAATTTTATGTACAAAATGTCTTGTCATAATAATTAGTTCAAGTGTGCGTAAAAATTTTGATTTTAAAAATTTTCATTCCAATTGACAAAAACAAAATTTGTGATCATTAGTGTAGGTCAAGCATGGAAAACATAGAAATTTGTTAAGTGAAAATGAAAATTTTTAAAAACTATAATATATAAATAGATTTAGAGAAAAAAAATAAAATTATAATAACCCAAGTAAAAGGAGTTATATATTATGTTATACTATTTAATACAACTATATCTTGTTATATATTGCGTTGTATAGCACAATATATAAAAAGATATAAGTTTTGTATTTCTAACAAATTTTATATTGCCCTATATCTATCTTTTTACTTATGTTACCATATTTAATCAGATCTGCCACAAGGAATTTAAATTGCAAGATCAAATTTAATCCAATTCCATATACAATTTTAAATTTTGTTTTTATTTCAAATCAATTACATTTCATTTATAATTGAAAAATGTTGTTTGAAAATTTCTTATGAAAACTATTATAAAAAACTTGTGTGATTTATTAATTTAATTTATTTATTTAATTATAAATTATGAAAAGTTTTTCGACCTTTGAAATGAATGACTTTATTAAATAATTGAGCTATAGGTGACGTTTGTATTTATAAAATATCCTTTATTATTATATATATCTCCAATATTTCGCCATTCTTTGAATGACATCTTCAGGGAGTATGAACAACAACAAACAATATTAAAAAACAAAATTTTTCTGCCGCATTTAAAACTAGTTTTAAATGTTGTGTTGACCAGAGTGGAGGGTAGCGCCATAAAAATTTTGTTTTTTAATATTGTTTGTTGTTGTTCATACTCCCTGAAGATGTCATTCAAAGAATGACGAAATATTGGAGATATATAAAATAATAAAGGATATTTTATAAATACAAACGTGACCTAGAGCTCAATTATTTAATAAATTCATTTATTTATTTAAAACAAGCGGAATCCATTTTACTAAAATCTGTCGCATATTCTTACTTCAAATAAACATTTTATAATATCTTAATGCATTCCAATAAGAAATCCATGTTTTATTTAGAATAATTGAAAGTCCTGACATTTTGGCATACGAACCCTCGACTAAGACGAACTATTTGTGGAAGTCAAACAAACAAAGTTTTATATAATTTTGCAATTGTAATACAAACTTTCCAAAGCTTTGTCATTTCTGCCATAATTTTTTTGAATTTTCAACAATTTAAACCCAAAAACACATTCATTTTTAATTAGATGTACCGCATTTTTTTTTTTAAGAATTGAATGAAAGGTTTTCTCAATTTTTGAAATTTATTTTTAAATTTTAAAGACTGTGAAAAACTATAAAAAAATATTTTACTTCGGCTTATATGAACCACATATTGTCAGTTGAATTTTTCTTGAAAAACATGTATTCGATACGATTTGAAACTTTTAAATTACCGTTCATGCATAATTTCAATCTTCTTAACATCATTTTATGTAAAAATAAATATTTTAAAAACTGCAATCGTATTTGAAATTTTCTTACTTTCAAAATGCAAATTTTACCCTCATAATAACGTTTTATTCAAATTTATTTAAAATCTTAATTAATTTATAATTCTTCTTACATCTCAAATACAAAATCAGATCTCATTTGATATATATCGATATTTATTATTTTCCAAGTTTATCTCAAAATTTTGGTGTCCAGTAATATCTGATGAGTTCCCTCAAATACACTACCGGATTAAGTTAGATCAAAATTTATCTCAAAATTCGGGTATCCAAAAATATCTAATTTAAGTTCCTGATGGATCCCAAAATATACCGTGGAATGAATTTAGATCTATTTCGATCAAATTAGTTCCAAAAAGATAAGTAAGTTTTTGGTGGATAGAATAAGATATTTTGAGATTAAATTGGATTTACTTTTTATAAAAAAAAAAAAATTAAAGAAATATAATTTGGGCATCTGCGCATATATAATTATATGTATGCACAGCGCATACTCTGGAGACATTTATTCGTTCCCCCGCATAGTTTAGGGACATTTGCTTACTTTGGGGACTGTCCGCAAAGTTTTCGCGCCTTTTCATACATCTAGCGTATAAGATGAGGACAATTGGTTCTATACACCGCATATTTCGGGGACAATTTTGGGCGTGTCCCTAAAGTATGCGCTGTGCATACATATATATATGTGGTTATATATATATTACAATACATATATAATTATGTCTTATACACAAGGAAAATATTAATGATGTTGAACCATATATAATCATATCTCAAACTAAATTGTTAATCTTAATGTCATATATAATTATGACATTAATATATAAAGAAAAAAATATTTTTTATAAGACAGCATATATTATTATATCTTAAATTATATAGCTTAAATGTTACCATATATGATTACATATTGTATTATATATCAGAATGTATTATTATATATGACAGTAGATCTATCAAATCTTATTATGCATGATATGCATAACAATATATGATAGATTTATGCTTAATATCGCATTTAATAAAGGTTAATGTCTAACAATATATCGTAATATATTTTACCACATAAGAAATATAAATCACATATTATGATATACTTTAAGATGAAAAACATAATATCATATATATTTTTTTTACTCGTTTAAATTGAACTATTTTTACGAAATTGGACCTAATTGTATTAAATTTTATGTAGTACAATATTATTTAGTACAATAATATCTGCACACAGAAAAAAATTTAGCTATTTGCCAACTGAAATTCGGTTACTACGACTCAAATTCGGTTATTACGAATTTCAGTCGGTTGGCACAACTTCACATTGGTTTACACAACAAAGTTCGAAATATTACTTGAGCCAGAGTAAACACATTAAATTTTTTTTATATAAATAGAACATTTTTGGTCTTCAAAGTTTAGTAACGTCATGATGCTTGTTAGGAAAAGACCCTAGCCACGTGTTTGATTACTAAGAAGACAAGAATGGAGCAAAATTGATAATTAATAGAGTTTTTGTTAAAGTTCTGCCTATTATGGAGGCTTTAGCTTTTCTAAAACTTCGGGATCTGATGAGCTCTTGAGCCAGATCAAAATACTAGTATCAACCTAGCTAATATGTTTGATTTGCTTTATTTTTGTAAATATACGGAGGTTGAAAGCTCGTTATAAATTGAAAATAATATGAAAATAATCTCGATGTATAAAAAAACAAAAAGCTAATATAACTGTAAAAAGTTCGATTAATTCAACAGAATTTTAGTTGCCACACCCAACAATTTCAGATATCGAATGTAAATATAGTTGTACTAACTGAATTTATAAGTTTTTACCATTAATATGCACTTTTCAATTCGGTTGACGCTTTTTTTCTCTGTGTGTGGTCAAAATTCAGATTCAATTGTATATCAGTAGAAGAAATTAAGTTCAATTTAATTCACGTTTATACAATTGTATTCACCATTTTTCGGATTAAATTGTATATCTGATTAGTTATTGGACCCTAATTAGATATGCCACCATATAATTTTTTTTTAACTCGGGAAATAACATGTCACGCTAAATATTAATAGAATTAGGAAAATTGTCATGTCGTGCATAAAAAATTATTAAGAAGATCCTAATAACTTTTTTTTTTTTTTTTCGTTAGACCAACACTCAGGGGATGCCCCCTATAATGCAATGCATTGTGTTGATATCAGGAAATTAGGTTATGGGGAGGAGGAAAGAGGGAGTAGTGTTTGTGAATATTTGATTTGAATTTCGCTACATTTTAAGTGACAGGGAAGACCTCCGCGGGGAGTTTATTCCACATACGGCTAGTACGGCTGATGAACGAATTTTCCCTGTAATGCGTTGTGCGGTTCACTGGACAATCGACTACAAACGGATGAGCTCTGCTAGATAAGCGAGTGTTTCGAATGAAAATACGGGCCCTGGGGATAAGTTCACTTATCTCAGCAGAACAATTTCCATGATAATATCGATAGAACAATGTTACACAACCCACATTCCGACGATGCTCCAATGAGTCAATAGAGCTTGATACCCTCTCGTCATTGATGAGCGCCGACGCCCTCCTTTGCACACGGTCCAGAAGCTACAAAATAGACTTTGAAGCCCCTGCCCATATATGGGAGTTGTATTCCATTTTCGGTCGGATATAGGTGGTATAAATATTAAGTAAATCGGAAGGAGTGAAGTACTTCTTATACCGTCGCAGGAAACCTAGACACTTGAATGCTTCTTTCGACACCTGGAAAACGTGCTTATTCCAACGGACATCAGACTGAATCCTCATGCCCAGAACATCAAGAGAATCCGATTCTTCAATATTAATACCACCCAATTGAACAGGTGACAGCGTTAAATCCACGAACCTATGGGTTAACATACAACATTGGGTCTTGTGCGCATTAAATTCTACCAAATTCGCACGACCCCACTCAGAGATTGTAGAAAGATCATAATTGAGTGTATCATTCATAGTCTGCCTTTTGCCCCCAATCTCATCAAGGCTTGGCCTACGATCGAAGGAAAATGAATGACAAATGTTGCTGTCATCTGCTGTCAACTAAGGTACACAGAAAAAAATATTGTCAATAAAATTTCAATTAAACTTTTGCTTGACTTCAAATTTACTTGCAATTAAAAATTTAATATTTAATATCTATTAAATGTAAATTGAAAATTAATTTGTTGCACACAAAATGTTCAGTTTTTATAACCTATAGCCAAATTGAAAAAATTACAAAATAAAAAAAAAAACTGACAAAATTTAAAAAAATCGTCAAAATTAATTAAATAAAAAAATCTAAAAACACCAAAAAAAAATCTCTCTAAAATTAAAAAAAAATCACTAAATATTAAAATAATCTCAAGAAAAAATTAAAAAAACTCCAAAAATTTAAAAAGATCGCAAAATAAGATTTTTTTTTTCAATTTCGACGATCTTTTTCAATTTTTGGAGTTTTTATTTATTTTTATTTATTTTTGGAAATTTTTTTATTGATACTACTATTTCCTTAATAGGACCGAATTTAATTAAACTTGTAATTGAATTAACAACTATTTTAATTAAAGCTCGATTTTAGTTTTTTCTGTGTAGAATTAGTTTCGCTAATAAATCTTATAAAATTTAAATGTTTCAAGAAAACTGTTCTTGATAAAATTTTTATATTTATTAGATTTATTATAATTTCCATAGAAAGTTATAACCGGATATAGTATTTATTTAAATGCTTAGAATATTTATGATAATGAATTTAGAAAAAACAACCAATAATTCTCATTTTAAAAACCAATCTCACTTATTTTCTTTACATTCTTTTGTGGTTTTCCTTAAATCCCACATTTTCCAATTTTTTTTTCTCATTTCTTGGTTTAAAATGTCATTGGTATTAGAAATCAAAACAATTATAAACATAACATCAGTTAAATTTACTGTTTATTTGTATTTTTTTTCCTCTATCTTCAGTAAAGTTGGCTTGAAAAGTATTGGTCACATATTCTAGTCACGAGTTTCCGGTGTCATTGGTTGGTTTGTGTGGCTTATAAATATGGATAAATATTCAATTTAATACAATAATAGTATAAAATGATCATGGTGGCTTTAAAATAATGAATATAGCACATGCCACTTTATATGAAAATGCATTGTTTTTGTCTTTATATTTTTTCTAGAATTTTTTATTTGTTTAAAAATAAAAATTGTGTCGCTAGACAAAATAATAAGGATACATATGTACAAGTACCATATAAATTCTTCCATGCACTATGACCGAAATCGCGATTTTAGCGGCAAAAAATACTTCCCGACAAGCTAGCTTCACCAAATTTGGTGTGTAGACTTCTTATGATAAAAAAGCGATTTGAGAAAAAATGGGAGGGGCACGCTCCTTTTTTCAAAGTAGTGGCAAAACGCACTTCCTGGCAAGCCAGCTTCACCAAAATGGTTATACGAACTTCTAATGACAACAAATGCGACTTGAGAAAAATGGGCGGGACACGCCCCCTTTTTCCTATACCCAAAACCCAAATTGTCGGCAAAAATACTTACCGAAAAGCTAGTTTCATCAAATTTTGTATATGGACTTCTACAGACAAAAAAAAAAAATTGAGAAAAAATGGGCGGTCCACGCCCACTATTAAAAAAATATTGAATGCTTGAATTCATAAATTTATAATTTTAAAGAAGTTGTAAATGCTTATCGATTAATCTGAAAATATCAAAATAGCGGATACATATTCTCAAAAGATATAGGGCTTAATTAATCATGGTCTGTTTCTTCGTTTTCATCCGCTTCTAATTCCAATGAATAATTATTTAACGACTCTAAGCTAACATCAGAACAGTGTTGCCAGTGGATTTTTTAAAAAGTACCTACACTAAGCAATAAAAATCCCTTTTCTCCCTACATTATAAAATTTTTTCCCCTACAAAAATCCCTACGAAATTTTTTACATTTTTATAAACTAAAAATGCTTTGAAATTTTCATACTTTCGACGACAATTCCAATTATTTTCAAAAATTAATATCCAAATGCTACTATCGAAAATAAGTTCGAAAAATTTGAAAATAGAAATTTGTTAAAATTTACAATATATTTTTTAGAATAGATTTAAAATTGTCAATATTTGCCAAAACAAAAATCAAAAAGTTTAATTTCATACTAGCGGTTTCTTTTTCATTTTTATTGGTTTTTTTTTACATAAGCCATCAAAAATTGTATTGCTTTTCGTCGGTGAAATTTAACACTGGTTTTTCATAGGTGGGAAGCTGTTCATACAATGCTGCACAACAACTTCCAAAGGATAACTTTCCAAATAACTTCCAAAGAGATTGTTAGTTAAAAAACAAACACTCGTCTATTAAAATGACAAATTATAAGAAACTATTTTTTGCTACGGAAATATCTCTCAAAATATAATCATTTTACAAAAAAATGTAGAAATAGCTGTTTTTGAAAAGATTTGCATTATTTGGAAAAAGTACCTACATTTTGACTAATAAGAAATATCTGTCCCTTTTCCCCTACGCCGTTATTTTGAAGGCAAAAAACCTACATGTAGGGATTTTCCCCTACTTCTGGCAACACTGCATCAGAATCAGAACTATAATTGCAGCTGGAGACTTCTTGAGATGTTGAAGGAAATAACAGTTTTAATGGTTTTAATGCAATGAGCACGAAACCTTTGAGCATCGATTTCAAATTCAGAGGAGAGAACAATTAAGATTATGTGTAAATGTTTCAAAAAATCAATATTTATACCAGTAATAGATGCTTAAAGGTCCTTGCAAGAAAATGCTCTTCTAGCTGGGTTGCCATCGTTGGTGTTGCCGCCGCCATTTGCTTTCGGCTTATCGACATGAAGCCCCATTTGAAGCAAAAACTCTTTCTGAATTTTTTGTTTCTTTTCTGTCAGGATTCTTCGCAGCTATCATCATAAGTCATTTTTAGTCGCCCAATAGCATTAATCTTTTTCGGTATTATATTTTCTAAATGCTTTCCTTATTATATTTTTATATTTTCTAAATGCTTTCTCATTTCTGGATTGTTTATCCCATTTTAGTTTAATAAAATTAGATAAGTTCCGAGCTTTAGTACATATTAATTTACTTAATTCACTGTCAATTTCGTATGGAATATTTCCTTTTATTATTCGAAACATTCCTGTTGTTTCTCAACCAAAACTCAAATATTTCACAATTTTTGAACCTGAGTTTTTCTACAAAAAGATTTAAAATTCGTTCATTAGCAGTCAAATGCATACACTTTTACCATGACATAAAACTTGAGTTTTCTACAAACAATCACAAGTAAATAGTTCCAATGACACTTCATGACATTTTTAGCTTTACTCCACGAAAAACGATAAAACTCTTCAGAATTTCACAAAAAAATACACACAAAAAACCTCCAAAATAAGTACGAAATACAAACATTTAGCAAACTATATTTGTATATAGTAAAAATACTCACCTCGAGTATTAGAACTTATATTTACAAAGTTTTTTTACAAGAATATATTATTAAAAAAACAGTTTTTAATTTTATAAAAATTTAGCAGCTTCACTTGTATTAACACGTACTAAAAAATATATAAACATTAACAGCTGTTTGTACATAAACAGGGTTGCCAACAGTAAAAAAAAAAATTAGTTTTTTCCTATCAATATGTTGGTGGTGTTCAACATCAAAAACAATTTAAAAAATTTAAAATTGAAAAATTGACTTTTTGCCGCTAAAATCGCGATTTCGGCCATAGTGCCATGGTGCAAACAAATTTAATTAATTTAATGAAAAGCTTCATTGACTGAATTCCAAAGAAACTTCAAAGATTTAATAAAACTATTACATTCAATAAAATCATAAAGAAATTTCGCTCAAGAATTAGCAAATCGTGTCTCTGTTGCAAAATGTTCTAAATTTTTTTCTCAAAAATATCTATAAATAGGAAAAGATGTTCGAAATCTAAACAATTTTCCAGTGGAAGTAATATATGAGGCTTATTCTAACCGAAACATACTTCTATATAATTAAAATTCCAAGAACTTTTTACGGAGTTTTGTTACACAAAATGTGATCTATTTAACTTTGTTATAACACATTTTGAGCGAGAGTTTTGACACTTTTGATGATAAAAATGTTAAAAAAAAATATATACTATTTATGTTTTGAAAAGCTTGTGGAATTTTAATTCTAGTAAAACGCATTTTCGATATCAAAATTATTAAAAAAAAAAATATTAAATACTGTTCTAAACTTTTTCTTTGTTATTTTAAAGCACGATTTACGAACTTTTATAAAAAATTGTACCATTTTCGGATTAAAGCTCATATTTTAATTGCTAAAATAAACATTTAAACGTCTGATAACTTTTTTAACAGAATTCGCTATAAATATCCGTTCGCTAGTTTCTTTTTATAGCGATTTGAATTTTGCGGATTTCAAGGAAATTTAATTTTTGGCTGTGTTTTCTTTAATTTCGAACTTATAACTACACTTAGTATACTATGTACTATGACAATGTTTGTTGAATTTACTGAAATGTAAGTCGTAATTTTTGTAAGTGAAATTTCATTTGTTTTTAACTATATTTGCAGTGGTCTAAGTGTATACAAGAGGGTATACTTAGAATACTATGTAGGTAAAGACCACTGCAAATGTAGTTAAAAACAAATGAAATTTTACTTAAAAAAAGGACGACTTACATTTCCGTAAATTCAACTAACTTTGTCATTTGTTTTTTAATGCTCAAAAAATGAACCACAATTGTAGTAAAAATGGACCACATATGTTGGTTAAAAATACACAAACATTTTATTTTTTAAATAAAAAAAACAACTGTAAAAAATGAATGTAAAATCATAAAACAATCATTTGATGTGGTTTGTTTTTTTAAATGAACTACAAGGTTAGTAAAAAATTTAATTTGTTCTACAAATGACTGACATTTACATTAAAAATAAAGAAACTGTATTACAACCTAAACAACTACATATTATTAAAGCAGAAGTTCCCTGAGTGTACGTTTTAAACAAAATTGAATAAATGGGCTTTGCAAATAATTTAATTTAATTACAAATTTTAGTAAGTAAATATTTTTTATAGTTCAGCTTTTTTAGCTTCAAAATTTTTATCTTTGAACTTGGAATAAATCGACTTAAAAATATTCTTAAAAAACTTTCTAAAAAATTTCTAGAAGTTTAATATTTGCTCAATCTGCTCGCTATTTAGCTTAAATAAAAACTTTATAAATTACCTAAATAACATTATTAAAAGTAATACTCGTTTTATAATAATAACGTTTAGTGTTGTTAAATTTTTCTTTAACAAATTGCATCTAGTATAGAAAAGTTTCAATTGTATTTGTCACCCACCGTATATAATAAAATGCGCTGTAATTTAGAAATATTGTTTTTTCACATGTAAATTTAAATAAACTTGGACTAAAACATTTATTTTTACAGATTAATTTTATTATATTTAAAAAACTATATAAGCCGTCATACAAAGGGGAATATTTGCACCGTGGGTCATCTTCGACCCGGGTTCACAAGGGATAAAGCTGTTCTGTAAAAATTATTTACTAATTAAAACTTATGATCCAATTAAATCAGTTGCAAGCCAATTTTGTTTAAAACATAATTATAAGTTCAAAATTAAAGAAAATACAGTTAAAAATTTAATTTCCTTGAAATCCGCTAAATTCAAATCGCTATAAAAAAAAACTAGCGAACGGATATTAACAATATTTCATATTTTTTATCTTTACGATATATGTAAAAAAAACTAGCGGAGAGCGATTTTAATTTATGAAAATTGTCTTTAATAAAATTTTCAAATATGTAAAAATGTTGGTTTTGGGTACCCCCACAAATAACTGCCCTTTTTTTGTATCGTAAGTTAAAATAGGTTAACGAAGTCCTGTAAAGCTAATATTTTTTTGTGAAAAGTTGTCACCGAACAAAAACTTTGTTTTTGCGAAATTCCATAACAAAAAAAAAATTTTTTTTCATCTAATGGTCAAATTTGACATATTTCCCTATTTTCAAGGCGTTTGAGGCGTTTGAGGCACCCTTAAGCGATCACCATAATTTTTTTGCATAGTGTATTTTGATATAAAAACGAATATTTCTGGGGGGAGTGCCGATCTGTAACATGATTTTTTTTTACACATACAACTTTGGCGCGCCCTAGTGGACCAAAATAAAATATTTTTTTAAAAGCTTAAGAATATTTACGACATTTTAACTTGAACACTTTCTTGCTTCCAAACCGTATACAACTTGCACACAAAAAATTACTTCACAAAATATTTTGTAAATTTGGTATTCTATCAAAATAGCTTATCATCTTATTATAAATTACTCATTTGGCGTATTTATGGCCAATTAAAAATTACGCGCCTGGAATCGGGCTTGCCGGTTAGAGTTGTTTTCGAAAAAAAAAAACGCTTGCTAAACATTTCGGTGTGAACGAGGCTTTATCAAAAACGATAAACTTTAAAATCCTGCCATAAAATTCAGGAAATAGAAAATCTTAAATTGGTTTAAAACAAACAATGCAACTTAATAAAGATAAGACAAGCTTTAAAAAATGTTAAAAAAAGTGTTTAATTTTTAGTCACATTTTTAAATTAAATTATCAAATCATCAATAATTTTGTTACTTTAAAATCCTTACCTAAGAATTTTATAATTTTTTCTAAGAAAAAATTATAAAAAAAATCCTCTTTCAAAGACCTTGTTAACTTTTTATTACAGCTGTAGTTTATACTTTTAATAATCCTCTTTTCAAAGATTTTGAAAATAAATTCCATTCGAATGCAATCGAGTGTAATAAAATGTTTAAAACTAATACCTAGCTATTATATTTATGTATAAGTAATAAAATAAATTTGCATTATTTGTAAAAATCTTAAAAAACGAAGGGTTTAAAAAAACTGCTTAAGAAAGAAAAAAATTATACCCTAAAAAACTTGTTAACATAACTGGGATATGAGTTCGTTTTTAAAACTGACTTCTTTTTATATTTTTTATAAATGAATTCTTAAACAGCCCTTTTTAATGAATTGAATTGGTAATTTTTGCTATTCCATGAAGTGTAGAAAAAATAACAAAAAAAAAATCAATGACATTTGGGTTTTACACTCAGAATATTCTTACAGTACCCTATGGGGAATGGGACCGGTTCTGCGTGTGCCACAAGATCGGTTCCTTCATGCCAGAGACTGGTCCTCTGCTAAACCCTACCCTATGTAAACAACTGGCAACTTTAACATTGGCTTGTCATAGGAGGGGGTCATTTGTCCTGATTTAAACCACATATTGGCATGCCACAGGACTAACCAAAGATGAGCATACCACAAGATTGTCGCAAAAGGGCCATGTCGTATAAAATAAACGAAAACTAAACAGCTTCCAATGGGTAAAATTCTGGCCAACTGGCTTTTTCTTCTTAATAAGCATTCTGGTTAAGTGGTATGTCCTCCCTTTACCAGTCACAGGATTGGTAATTTTAGGACAATTGAAACTCAGTAATTTCAAAAAATTACTGACCAAAAATACTGTACTGACCAAAAATACAGTTATTTTGAGTAGTTATTTTAGTATGTTAATAAACAAATACCAAAACAGTTATTTTGCAGTAAACAGTTAATTTTTGTTAGTTATTTAAAAATAGAAGATTATGTCGAGTTTTTAAAAATTCTCGTTTATGTTTTTTTTTTTCATAATTTAATTCTTTATTCATGATAATTGTTTTGCAATGTGTAGTGCCTCTGCGTTATTATTGAGAGAAAATTAGATATTTTTTCCCCCAAAATAATATTTTTCAATACTAAAATGTAAAAAAGATTTAAAAAATGAATTAAAAACACTCTAAGTTCCCTCCCCAAAACCTTTTCCTGGATCTACGCCTGTTGATATGTTCATAGTTTGCAAATAATAATAATAATTAGAAAATGTCATTGTATCTCCAATGCATAAAAATGTCTTAACTGGAATACCGTTTGAAATTTTGACTGCATTTTAAATTGGATGTAGGAAATACAAATTTTCATTGTAATCAAAGGAAAAAAAATATCTTTTTTTATTATAAAATATTTTAAAATACAGAAAAAATAACTGTTAAAATCAGTAGTTTTTATGTTCATTGATTTTATTTTTAAAAATGACTGCATGTTTAGTCATTTTATTACAAATACAGTCATCGCCTACATTTGTAATCATTTTAACTGTAATTTTTAGTCATTTTTACCTTCCTAATTTCCTGAGTGTACATTATTAGGTGTTGAGTAATTGTGGGAAATTTGTAAGAATATTTGAATATTTTCTTTTGTCAAAGAAAACGTTTTTTGAAAAATCGGAAACGATACGAAAACAGATTTTTTTAAAATTAATATGGAAATTTTAAAAAGAAAATATGTGGTTTTCTTTATTTGGAACTGATGTTTATGTTTTGAGATTGTTATTATAAAGAAATTTCTTCACAACGCATTTGCATATTACTAAAATAATTAACATTTGTAGTCATTTTAACTGTAATTTTTAGTCATTTCTACCTTCTTAATTTCCTGAGTGTACATTATTAGGTGTTGAGTAATTGTGGGAAATTTGTGAGAAATATGGAACATTTTCTTTTGTCAAAGAAAAGGTTTTTTGAAAAATCGGAACGATACGAAAATTGATTTTTTTTTAAATTAATATGGAAATTCTAAAAAGAAAATATGTGGTTTTTTTATTTGGAACTGATGTTTATGATTTGAGGTTGTTATTATAAAGAAAATTTCTTCACACCGCATTTGCATATTATTAAAATAATTGACAACAATATTTTAGGCATTAAAGTTCGTGAGAGCGTGAAGTTTGCACTCACGAGTAAAGAAAGTTATATATGGTATTATGTTTTTTCATTTTAAAATATATTATAATATGTGATTATATATGGTGTCATTCGTGGCCACATCTTATTATATGTTTCTTATGTGGAAACATAATATAACGATATATTATTATATATTGACCTTTATAAAGTCAGATATTAAGCATATATGCTAACCATAACAATATATGGTAGATCTATTGTCATATATAATAATACATTCCTATATATAACACAATATGTAATCATATGTAATATGGTGGCATAAAAGCTATATAATTTAATATATAATAATATATACTTAAGATATAATAATATATAATGCCGGGTAATCATTTTGGTATGGAGTCTAATAAAACTATACATATAAATTGATCCGAAAAATGGGTCATCTACATATATATAATTATATCAAATTAGATATAATTTGTAGTGTCCGACCTAACAGTTCGGCCAAAAAACTATATTTTGTCGGTTTTTTTGATATCTAGAGGCAATGATGACAAATTTTAGTATTGGAAACATGTTTGTTGAGCCGATTTAATTCGAATTTGTGTATACAATTTAAGAGAAAAGCCGAAATTTAGCTATAAAGTTAAAAGTTCGGCCGCCGAACTATTTTCGATTTGGCCGAACTTTCTGAGGCCGAACAGTGAATTCATTGCTTAACTACAGACTTTTCTTCAATTTTGACACTCAAAATAGCATCTAATCCAGGGGTGCCCAAGGCCTATGCGCTTGGTGCTCATTTGTTTTTGTAAAAACACTTAGCTATAGGCTGTGTGTTTTAATACACATATAGAGCGCTCAGCACTAGCAATACGAAATACACAAACAACTTTGTCTTATTATTTTTTTGTCGTTCTTCACTGTATACACGCAAGCGCAAAGCAACAACACTTTCGTATGCTTTGCTGGTAAACATTGAAATATTTTTTTCTTTTTTCTTTGTATGTATTGGTTTTTACAACAAAAAATATTGAATAAAAATTAGTTTTTCTTTAAATGTATTGGTGTTTGCTCTTCCATAAGGAACTTTTGGGCACTCCTGATCTAATCAGTCCAATAAACATTTTTCCATCCACCAAATTTGTCCATAATACAGAATGCATTTTCTGGCCGAACTGTTCGGTCGGACACTTTGATACATTTGATACAATTTTACCCGAGATTTGTCCATATCCGGACATTAAATTATATCTAATTAGATATAAATATATCTGATTTTATCAAATTTTAGCCTATAGTAGGTATGCTTTTAGTAACTTCAAGTTATGCTTAAAAGTATTTAAGTTTAAAATTAAATTTGTAGAAACCAACAATTTTAAAGACCAACATATTTTTAAATGAAACAACGAAATGATTAAAAATTATCAAGAACAAATTTAGTGTTTCCAAAAAATATATAATTAAGTGTTATTGTCTTATAAAATGTACACATTTTTTTTATTTGAAATTATATAAAATACTTATTTGCAAATAATTTCGTTATAAAATTAATATGGTTATATGTGAAGCCATATGTAAGAAAATCTTAACTTGCGTATAACTAAATTTGAAATTAAACTTTACTAAAATATATTTGGGACTATATATAATGCTATATAAAATTATAAGGAAAATATTTACAGTATGGCGTCACATATAGTTTAATAAGACTTGGCATGTGACCATATATAATCATATCGATCACTACATATATTTGGATTATTATTATATGGCTTATGCAGTTATATGTATATGGAGTAAGATTTGGAGACTTATAATAACATCAAGTACCATATAAAAAAATCTCTCAAAAAAAAATGATCAGATGTATTTGTATATAATGATATTAGCCGTAATGTGACTTCATTCAAATACAGATATGACTTAATCATATTATATATGACTAGATATAACTCTTTTTACCGGGCTGTCCTATAACAAATATTTTTTTGTGCAATTCAAGATATAATTAAATATATGACATTAAATGATGTAAGATTCCATTATGATAAGATATAATTATGTAAGATTGACACCAGATTAACAATTTAGTTTAAGATATCATTAAATATGGTACAACATCATTAATATTTTTATGCATATACGACATAATTATATATTGTTATATATAATAACACCATACATAATTATAGATTATTTTTCTTTAAAATTTTTTTACATTTTATTTAAAATAATATATGTCGTGGGATTTAAGTAAATCTAATTTAATTGCAAACTTTTCATTAGATCCTACAAAAATTACGTATCTTGTTGGATCTAATTAGATCCAAGTATATATAAATTAATCCCATGGGATATTTTGGGATCCATCAGCATCTTAAATTACATATTTTCGGAGCGCCCAATTTTTAAGTCAATTTTGATCTTATTTAATCCCGTAATACATTTCTAGGATCTAATGGGATATTACTGCATACCCCAATTTTGAGATAAACTTGGATAAGAATAAATATCGATCTATATCAAACGAGATCTGATTTTGTATTGGAAATATAACTTTTTTTGGACGGGCTGTTAAGTTATCACTCAATAGTAAATAATGCGTGACGAGTCAGAAAAAAGCAAAAGGGACACCGCTGGCAAGGCACTTTAGCAGGTGGTACAAGTGCTGGCAAGAAGTGCTCTCCCAATCCCAAAATGTAAAAACATCATTAGAAAAAAGGTCGGTCGGTTTAAAAAGTCTCGAAAAAGCACAAGGCAAACACAATTTCTAACGTTGGCAAAATGTTGGCAAACCCATTAAATATGTGGTCTAACAGTTGATTTTCCAAAATAAAATTAAAAAAAAGTTCATTTTTATTTTTTTTTTTTTTTGGTCCTGCCGGGATTTGAACCCTGGCCGCCAGATTGGCAGCCGACAGCTCTAATTACCCTCTGAGCTAACGAGAAATATAATTCTTGATAGCTTAAAACCTAATTGAATAATAACTGCTGGGTAACAGTTGACTGCTCAAATATCTCAGCACTGGCATAAGGTTTGGTAGAATCAACTTGCCAACATTGAGAAAACAAACAATAAAATTTGGTCTTTAAAGAGCTTTTCCAGAAACATAAAAATCATTATCATATTAAAAAAATTTTAAAACTATAAAAAAAAAATCATAAGAAAAAATATTATACCTGGAGTCGGAATCGAACTCGTAACCTTCTGACTACAAGCTTTTTTAAACTAAGCATCATAATTTTTATAAAATAAATGCTTTACCAGTTGTTAGACTTTTGAGCCGTTGGTAATTTCTCACTGGCTAGCACTGGGAAACACTTATTGCCAACGTTGGCATAGTGGTTTCAGCCAATCATTGGCCAATGTTTTTGTTTTGTGGACCACTGAAGTTATTGTAAACCAAATACTGGCGAAACGCTTTTTGGAAACGCTGGTAAAACGTCTTAAACAACTGTTCTGAAAATAATATATTGACAATGACAACAGCCAGTATGTCAGTGCTTGATATTTTGTACCACTGGCAGTTTTTGACTGGGTTTGGGTATGCGTCAAGTTTGCAGCATAAAGTTAACAAAACTCGAACTTCGCCTATTCTTTATTAAAACATGGGAATTTTATATTAAAATTTGTTAATTTTGAAATAAATTTATATATATTTTTACGATTTGTAATTCTTTAACGGCTTCATCAGAAATCAAAAAGATTATTTTAAATCAAATAAAATGTTGTTGTTGTGAAGTAACAGTTTTCTTAATACCACAGACATATTTTTAATTAATTTATAAAGTTTATTAGAACTAATGTAGTCTATTGTGTTTTTTTTTTTGTTTCAATTTGCCTAAAATTGTCTTCTTTTCTGTTTAAAAAAAGTAGCTTTATTTAAAAAGTAATTGGTTTTATGATTGTTTCTAAACAATCTTGCCAATTCCCTCAAATTCGGGTCATTTTTTAAATGAGATTATCTGTATATTTAGCTAAAAACCTCACCTTGTATTCTCGTTTTCCCTATCTCTTCCACAATAAATGGTTTGATGATAATATTGAGAAACATGTGGTGAATTGCTTTACAAAATATTTTGTATATCTTTAACGCAAACAATTACTGGGTAAACAATTTAACAAAAACACAGAAAAATAACAAACTGTGTTTTAGTAAAAATTGAAAAACACAGGCAAATGACACTTAATGTACGTTTACAAAAGGCACAAAGTACAAAAAATAATGGACAGACGAACAATACAAGAAAATTCCATAATAATACCTACAACTGGCGTTTTAAAGTAACCGGTATTGTAAAGAAAAATAAAAACTCCAAAGGAATTTAGCTACTACTAAATAGAAAGAGAAAGCATTGTGGCATACGCAGACCCTTTTTTTATTTAAAATTTAACATACATTTTGCTGCCTAAATACATTAAGGTGGGTCGTTTCAGAAAAACAAATTTAACTTTGGCATTTCGTGTTTTGCAATAACCGTTAAGCTACCCTGCAGGAAGCTTGGGGTCAAGTGTCTCCAAGTCTCCACTTTTGTCTACTATTTTGTTGACATTGTCAACTAAGCGTCTACACTTTTTACTGTGCTTTTGATGGGTAGAGACATTTTGTGACAGATGAATTTTGTAGTTCTGCTTCTTCTTCTTCTTTTTGATTCTTTTTAAAGTTTTGTTTGATATACACGTGTTTGGATGAAAAACTTAAGTGTTAAAATAATGAAAATAATAAATAATGAAATAATGATGAAGTTTACACAAAATATTTTTTTTTAATAATTTACCACAATAATTTACACCAAAATTGTGGTGCCATAAGAAACATAATTAAAATCATTAACATATAAAAATTTCATCGAAATCAGATGCTCTTAGAGTGCGTTCCATGAAAGTCGTTTTGATTAGACAATAAGGAATATGTACCTACCCAGCCAGAAATTGCCAATGGTCTGAAAAATCAAGCACTGGCAGAGCACTATTTACCAATGATCCAACAAATAAAGTGCTGGCAAAGCACTGATTTACAACGCTCTGCCAACGTTAGTAAAAAGTGCTTTGCCAGTACTTAATTAACAAAATTTACATCAGTAAAAATAATAAAAGCACTGGCACAGCTCTGGCTTAGAACGCTCTGCCAACGTTAGTAAAAAGTACTTTGCCAGTACTTGATTTACAAAATTTACAACCGTAAAAATAAAAAAGCACTGGCACAGTACTGACTTAGAACGCTTTCCCAACATTGGCAAAAAGTGCATTGCCAGTACTTATTTACAAAATTTACAACCGTTAACTTAATAAAAACAGTGGCACATCTCTTGTTCACAACAAGAGTGGAAAAATTCAAAACTAAATTGCAATTTATGATTTGAAGTTAAGAATATTAAGGTCTCCTATTATAGTCAGCACAAAGTATAGGTTTTGACCTAAAATTTTACTTAAGAAATTTATTTTCACATTTCTTTCTTTAGTAAAATTGTAGTAAAAAATCGTGCTAACTTACCACAAAAATAATTTGATAAAAAAAATATTCAGTTATTTTGTAATTAACTTAGCTGAAGCAAGCCTATTGTTATTTCTGTTCAAATTACCAAAATCATTCAATAAGAAAGAATACAACTCTTTACTGAAGTGAATTACTAAGTAGGACTTTATTGGTCGTTTTTGGTACTGGCAAAGTGCTTATTGCCAGTGCTTTTGCCAACGTTTTAAAAAAGAAAAGGCCAAGCCCTGCCCGGTGTTATCATTTTGGGGTTGGCAAAGCACTTATTATATTATTAAAAAAGCACTTTATTGGTTGTTCTACCAATGCTTTGCCAACGTTTTAAAATTATGGTTTTGGTACTGGCAAAGCGCTCATTGCCAGTGCTTTGCCAACGTTTTAAAAAAGGAACGGCCAAGCCCTGCCCGGTGTTATCATTTTGGGGTTGGCAAAGCACTTAAATCTTCAGATATCCAACGCTCTGCCAACGCTCATACCACCGTTGAAAGCACTGGGCCAATGCTTTGCCGTTCATATTTTTCTGGCTGGGTAGCCACATACTAGGCTTTAAATTAAAAAAGTAAACAAAAAGACTGCAACATACACTATGTACCTTTTAACTTTTAAACTTTAAAAAACTTGAATATAGTTTTTTTGTAATAAAACTTCATAATTTAACTTAAACAAAATATATGTATTTATTTAAACTAAGTTTATGTATACATATGGTCCCAAAAAAATCTATTAACTCACTAGTAAATTTTTAGTTCCAATGTCTACATATGGTCCCATTAGAACTAATTAGTCACTAGTGAATCTATGGTTCTTATGTCTACATGTGGTCCCATAAGAACTAACGAGTCACTAGTGAATCTTTGATCCAATGTCTGCATATGGTCCCATAAGAACTACCTAGTCACTAGTGAATCTATGTTTCTAATGTCTACATATGGTGCCATAAGAACTACCTAGTCGCTAGTGAATCTTTGGTTCCAATGTCTACATATGGTCCCATAAGAACTACCTATTCACTACCTAGTCAATAGTTCTAATGTCACTATTGATTTTCAATGACACGTACATGTTAAATGTCTATAGGAAATTACATTGCCTGGGGAATATTTGGTTAGTAGTACTGGTGACACAGTCAATGGTGAATCAATACTTTTTCACTATTGACATTTCCTGCAGGGTATGTACAGACGGTTGTCAGATCTTACAATATTGTAAGATCAGGCAATGTGCTGGCAATGTACTGACAATTAAACATGTTTAGCAAAAGGTAAATTGTCAGTTCAGACGATTGTAAGAAAACCTCTTAATTTCATTGTCAGACAATTGTTAAACAATAAATTTATCTGCCAACGAAAATTGTCAGTTCATACGGTTGTCAGATTCTTATATGGCAAAAAATGTCAGTTCTGTTGTTAGACATTGCCACAACTGTCAAAGCATTTGAAAGAAATTATTAATTGTCAATTGTGTGTTTAATTAAATTAAAAAAGTAATAATATTAATTGTCTTGAAATAAAAAAAGCAATTGCAACGATTTTAGTTGCATATGTATTAGAAAGTAGCGAGGATGAAGACAAAGTATTTTTGCAAATTGCAGTTGAAAGAGGTGCGGAGATTTGCTCATTTTCTTTGCAATCGTTCACACTTATCTGGATGGCATCTGCGACCTCTTGCCATAAAATATCTTTGGGAAGTTTATACTCAGCGCAACCAGCATCCCATAAACTTCACCGTACCTTAACTTCCTCGATAAGTTTGATAATAAAGAGTCCGCCATCTAACTTTTTTTTTCAACTAGTGCTTATTTTGTGAATGGTAACACTTAGCTCATGTCTGATTTGACATATAATTAGTTTTATCCTTCCGCTGAACGAATATGGTCCGTATGTTCGTTATCTTGTGAAAAAAGTGAAAGAAACTGGCATCCTCATCGATAAAACAAAGCGTGAAAAGCCAAAAACAGTGTGTACACCCGAGAATATTGCTGCTGTGGCAGAAAGTGTGCGTGAAGGGCCATCAACATCAATTCACCGTCGTTCTGAGCAATTGAACATTTCGGAGACATCATTGAGACGAATTTTGCATAAAGACCATGGTATGACGCCATACAAAGTCCAATTGGTTCAGGAGTTCAAAAAAAAAAAGTTATTTGGCGGACCCTTTACTTTCGTGTGACCACACGGATTCCACCTTTTTGCGGTAGGATCTTTGTTTGGGTGTTGGTTTTTTCCCGGCTTTAGAGCCTGTTGGGGACTGGGTACGAAACATCAAGTCAGTTGGCTCATAGCTGCAATCTATGACGCAGGTTTCATTAATGGAAATGTCGCCATCCATTTTTTTATTTAATTTGATTTCCTTCTTCGTTTCACTTTTGATTCTTAATATTATTAATATGAACTTTTGTTTTTTTTTTTCATTATTTATCAAAAAACATTTCTGTGACAATACTGCCATTGTCAGATGCATTAATTTAAACACATCTGCCAATAAAAAATTGTTTACAATGTCTTGCAATTATCTGACAATGGTAACGTAGGATGTTCACGCGAATGTCAGATGTCTGACAATATTACTGTCTTACAATGTACAGACAATGCTTTTTCTGACAATGTTGCAAGACAAAAGTTGTAAGTTCACACTGTTGTTAGACATTTCTGAACATTTTTTCTGACAATATTGTAAGATCTGACCAGGGACCGTAAAAATTATTCTTTTTTTTATAAAAGTCAGATGATAAAAGTTATTGTTTGATTTTTATTTTTCGAGCAAAAATAAAAATTATTTTTTGATTTTTATTTTTTCGGGCAAAAATAAAAATTATTATTTGATTTTGATTTTTTCGGGCAAAAATAAAAATTATTATTTGATTTTGATTTTTTCGAGCAAAAGTAAAAGTTATTTTTTGATTTTTATTTTTTCGAGCAAAAAAATAACTTTTATTTTTGCTCGAAAGAATAAAAATCAAAAAATATTTTGCTAAAAAAAATAAAAATCAAAATTTTAAAAAGCAATGCATTTTAGTATAGCCTAGTTCATAAGGATCAAAATGGTATACTTGAAACAGTTTTCCGACATTTACTTCTAGTTGCTTTTTTTGTTTAAAAATTTTAAAATAACTGTTATTTTCGGTCCCTGGATCTGACAAAAATATATATTTGTTTGGGTTGCAATACAGTTTCTTTATTTTTAATGTAAATCAGTCATTTGTAGAACAAATTAAATTGTAGTTTATTTAAAAAAAACATCAAATGACTGCTTTATGATATTACATTCATTTTTTACAGTTGTTTTGAAACAAAATAAAAAAATAAATGTTTGGTTATTTTTTACTAACATATGTAGTAAATTTTTACTACAATTGTGGTTCATTTTTTGAACATTAAAAAACAAATGACAATGTTAGTTGAATTTACTGAAATGTAAGTCGTCCTTTCTTTAAGTGAAATTTCATTTGTTTTTAACTACATTTGCAGTAGTCTTTACCTACATAGTATTCTAAGTGTATACAAAAGGGTACACTTAGAATACTATGTAGGTAAAGACCGCTGCAAATGTAGTTAAAAACAAATGAAATTTCACTTAAATTAAAGACGACTTACATTTCAGTAAATTTAACAAACATTATCATTTGTTTTTTAATGTTCAACAAAACGACTAACAATTGTAGTAAAAATGAACCACGTGTTAGTAAAAAGTAAACAAACATTTATTTTTTTGTTTTTAAATAACAAAAATCTACTGTAAAAAAATGAATGTAAAATCATAAAACAGTCATTTCTTGTGGTTTGTTTTTTTTTTAAATGAACTACAAGGTTAGTAAAAAATTTAATATGACTGACATTTACATTAAAAAAAAAAAAAAAACTGTGTTACAACCCAAACAACTACATATTTTTAAAGCAGAAATTCCCTGAATGTATAAAATGAAAGACCTTTTAAAGACGCGTCTAAAAAAATAAAAGTTAAAAAATAAAAATAAATATACACTTTTTTTCAAAATGGTTTAGCTCACTAACGGTTGTTGCAAAATATTAAATATTTTTTGAATCCTCATAAAAAATGTAAAGTATATTTTCAAGGAGCCACTAAAAAATTTTTGTGTTTCGACCCACTTTATTATGCATGTGTCTTCCATACATGGTTTATAAGGGGTCATAGGTCAGTTGACACAATAATGTTTTTACAAGAAAAACCATAAGATTTTAATTGTTTGTTATTTTTCTTATCTTTTGTAAAAATGATTTCAAATCAGTTTTTGTATTCTACAATATGGTCAAGGAAGAAGAAAAAAACGAAAAAACTCGAGATAAGAAAAGGTGTCATATTAAAACATGTTATGTTTTGTTTACTTCTTCAAGATTCTTATGGAAAAAAGGTAGACATTTTTTTTTTTTTTGTAATTTATGTAAAAATCTGTTAAATTTTATGTTATTTATGTAATATTTGTTATGTTTCAATGCGTAGTTTACAAATAATTTTGACAGTTGTTATTTTACAAATGGGAAAATTTATGATTTATGTTTGCGTAAGTTTTAAAGAATTGTAAGTAATTTAGGAAGAAAAAAGGGTAATTTAAAACATGATTTTCTTATTCAAGAAATTATAATTTATCATGCATTTTCCCATAGAAATACTTTTTGAAATGATGTTAGGAATTTACTCAATAACAAATAATTTATGCAATATTCTGTACACTGAGAATATTCTTACAGTAACTACATGTAGGTAATTCGGGTAGTAAACATTAATAGTTGTTTTAACTGCTATTGTAGTAATTTTTCTCTATGAGAAAATAAAAAACGACTAATTTGGACAATCATTTCTGTTAATTGATTTACTGATGCAATTAAAGGAACCCGTTTAATTAAGCAGCGTGATCAATAAAACGAACCAACCTAAAACAAAATGAATGATTATGTATGTATAAAAAATAAAATGCATTATTTCAAATTGTTAAACATAAAATAATGTAATTAACAAATAAAAAGTCAGGTACGTTCATCGTACAATATTAAAAAAGGAACTAAAATTTCATAGACTTCACATCAAAAACGAGATCAAAATATGTATGTGTATTAAGTAAATGCATATCCATATGTATTCACATATTTACGTCAAAACTACTCTAATGAAAGACTCTGAACTTGGTCGATTTCTTTAATTATCTCATGATCTGTAAGTTGTCCACAGCATGGTAAGTTATCGTCGCAGCGAACGTAATTTTCAAATTGACGTTGGTCTTCAACATTAAGACAGACTTCCACAATATCTTCCTCTAAATCGGCATGGGTGGAAGGAATGAACCTTGCCTAAAAGTTTAAGATGAAAAAGTGTACATATGCTGTTATTGCATATGTGAAGTACCGCTTTAAATTAACGCAAAATTACCTTTTTGAAGCAGTTTGTAATAGTAGTAGGTTTAACAAGCCACCAAGAATTTTTAATGATATGCATGGCATTGAAAATACTTAAACTTTTTATGAAATCGCCCATAGTTTTTCCGCTTTCTATTGCAGAAATTTGTTTTCGTACAATGTTTTGTCGGTAGTACGATTTGAAACAGTGAATAATACCCTAATCTAGGGGTTGCGCTATTGATGTTGTATTAGCTGGTAAATATTGAAGGTCAATGTTTGCTAGAACTGCTGATGTCTTATGAGGAGATGCATTATCAACGAACAATATTATATTGCGTCCTTGTTTTTCCATTCCAGCATCAAGGGAAAGCAAAATTGTTTGCCATAAACTTTGGGTCATCCAAGCTTTATTCTGTGAGTAATACTCAAGAGGCAAAATTTTGTTTTTGAAACACCGTGGATTTTTCGACTTACCAACGACAATAACTTTTTTATAATCACCGGTTACGTTGCAAATAAAGAGTAATTTCAAACGTTCTTTGGAACTTTTAAAGCCTCGTGTATGGTCCCCTTTTTGCTTAAAGTTGAACTTGGCAAAGCTCTGAAAAATAAACCGCTTTCATCAGCATTAAATATTTCTGTAGGCTCATATTTCGAAATTAAATTCGGGAAAGCAGTATCAAAGAAAACATTTGCGGCATCAAAATCAGCAGATGCACCTTCTCCTTGAACTTTTCTTAGTGTTATGCATTCTCTTTTCTGCCCACGATGAAGCCAACCAGAACTGGGATTGAAATCTATTTTCATTTCTACAGCAAATTTTTTTCGCTTTTTCCAAAATCATGTTGCGTGAAATCAGTGCACCAGATTCACGCATTTGTTTAAACCACAATGAAATGGCTTTCTCCACGTTTGCACACGAACCAGCTCTTTCTCTTTTTGTTGTCCACTTAAAAGTTTTTGACTTTTCTAAAATTGAATGTTTATTTTTTAGAATTCTATTTATGGTGTCCTTAGAGCACTTGTATTTTGCACAAAGCTCATCCCTTCCAATTTTATTAGCATCAGCAATAACACATAATTTTTGTTTAATGTTTAAGCTGGTATGTTTTCTTGCACTCATTTTTCACAAAAACTTTTGATAAATTTTTACCCGTGTGAAGAATTAATAAAAACATATGATTTGAAGAGTTGCCACATACTTTTATTTTGATGTGGTAATTACCATTTTTGGCAATTTTTAAGTGACAATTAACCAGCACTTTTATATGTGGTTTTCAAAAATGGTTTTTATTTTTTGAATCAATTAAAAGGGTATCGCAATTAAACGGAACTCATTAAACGGGGATTTTTCCATATATATATTATATTGATATTTTTCATTGCTTTATTTTGAAAATAAATAAGCGGGTAAATCAATTAAGCGGGGAACAATTAAGCAGAAATTACTGTACTTAAAAATAGAAGAATATGACGAGTGTTTAGAAATTCTCATTTAGTTATTATTTGTTATTAATGATATGTTCAAAGTTTGCAAATCATAATTGCATAAAAACGTCGTAACTGGAATACCGTTTTAATTTTAACTTTGCTTCTTAATTATGATGTAGAAAAAACAAATTTTTATTGCGATTAAAAAATATTTTTTTTATCAAAAAATATTTTTTTTATCAAAAAATATTTTTTTTTAAAATATTTTTTTTTTAATTTTTTTATTAAATTTTTTTTTTTAAATACCGAAAAAATAACTGTTGAAAACAGTTGTCTTTACAACTTATATAGTCGTTTAATGTTGATGGTTTTAATTGTTTTGTTGCTCGTTTTTATGGTTTCTGAATGCATTTATGGTTAGTTGTTTTTGAACGTCATTCTATAGTCGTTTTTATTACCATTATAGTTGTTTTATCAATAGTTAAAAAATACTACGTGGTTAGTCATTTTTATGACAAATACAGTCATCGCCTTTTTGACTACATTTGTAGTCATTTTTAGTAATTTCTACCTTCTTAATTTCCTTAATGTACGAAATGTAATCTCTAGATCCATTAACTGATTTCCGTTTTATATTAAATTTCATGATAATATTACAGAAAAATTACACACTGCTACAACAAAAGACTTTTTGTCAGAACTTGAAAACCCACCTTGTGAGGTTTGTAGGCCTAGGTGAGGCCATACAAAAACCGTTTTCAAAAATTTTCAAACCCTCAAAATTTTGAGTTATTTTCAAAAAACTGTTTTAGGGTAGGTCGTAGCACTTTAGTACCTCTAACTCACACATTTTTTGAACGATTTCAAAATTTTAAACAGTTTTGGAAAGGCAAAGAATTAAGCTTTCATAATATGTATTCATAAAATATATATTCCAAGAAATTAGGTAAGTGTTTATCAAAAGTTTCTTATTTTTGTTTCCTAATTTTTCAAATTCAACAAGAGTTATTTTAATTTTTTTCTATGAAAACCTATATTTTTTGCGCTGTATTTTAAAGACAATTTTATGTGGAAAAAAACGAGATATTATTTGTTAAAATCGGTTTATATTTGCAAAAGTTACTAAACTTTTTCTAAAGTAAAAATTTTGGGATTGCAGACTTTTCTTTTGGTAAACCATTTGACTTACAAACGTAAATTAAAAACTGTACAAATAGCTTAACCTAAGTTAACGTGTATAGTTAAAAACAGGTGTTAAAGAAAAGTTGAATAACTTTACAATTTTCAACCGATATTTTTTTTTTGTTAAGAACTAAATTTTCTTTATACGTTGGTATAAATTTTTATAAGCTTTCATATTAAAATAAGCAATGAAAAGCTACTAAAATCAAAAAAGTTTATAATTTTCGTTATTTTTTTGTAGATATTCTTAACAAAAACAATACTTATAACTTCCAAATGTATCAAAAAATGCACGTCATTTTAAAGCGTAATCAGTTTTCTTTCCAAACCCGTTAAAAAAATTTAAATCGGACAAAAACTGACAGAGTTACAGGTCGATAAGTTGACGAACACACTGAAAACGGATTTTTTTAGAATAACTTCTAAATTTGAGGGTGTTTCGGAAATTTTTTGACACATTTTGTAATGTACTCAACAAGACGTATAACCCACGCTAGGTCGTTTTCCAATTTTTTTTTTCACTGTAGCACCGTGTTATGGATGATTCCTTTGGTTTGAATATACTTTTAGTTTTCGAACAATAAAAAACTGTCCAAATAAATTTTATCCTCGCCATAAAAATTCATTTAGAGAGCTTTTTAGACTTCCATTCAGCACTTTAACTGTGAATTCGTGAAGTTTTTGAAATTGACATGCCATTTTTGCATTCTTTTCGTGTCAATTTTCAAAGTAATTTGTGAGTTCTTTATGCGTTTTTAAACATTTCCCGCTTTCTTCACAAAACAAAAAAGGTTTTCAAACTCTGTGAATACATGCTAAAATTTGAAAATGTTGTCATGTGACTTAGAAGAAAATGAACTGTTATTTAGCGGACTTTTAAGACAAAAGTCTAGATAATTTTAGAAGTTTACTTAAAAATTAAACTGCTTCAGTGCTTTTGTGGTTTAATTTTATTACAATTATTAAATATGTAAGAGTTTAAAAATATGTCATATTTAAAACTGTTTTTTTAATTGAAGAATTTTGGATGTTTTTTTAAGGCAAAGTCACAATATCTGAGGAATAGACAAAGCTAAGAAATTCCTATAACCGGTTTAGTATAGTTAACTAGTAATATGAACCAGCTGTCTCCTATCTGACTTATCTTCCAGTTGATTCGCTGTTATGGATCCTTAGAGTTAAGTGTCTCTGCTCAGGCGCCATTATCTTAGTGTTAAAGTACTTAAAATAATAAAAAAAATAAAAATAAAAAGGGGCGTTTTAAACCAAATTCCACAGGACTTAAAACAATCTAAAAGCGGTTGTTTTTTTTTTTTGATTAACCACTTGATTTTTTTATTATTTAAATTGAAGACAATACCCCTAAACTATTTAAAATAAATCTTGTGAAATTCTTTTGTGAATATTAACTTTTTTTCGTTTTTTCTGGAAAATCTCTTCTTATATTAAATTTTTCTAAGCCAACAGCTGTTTTTTTATTGTCATTATCCTATTAATTCTGTATATGTGGTACTCGTTATAATTCCTCCCTTTGTATTGTATTAATTTTTTTATTGTATAATTTTTCTATTTTTTGCATTATTATTATTATTTTGCGCCATAGGATAAACATTTCAGGCTATCACGAGTACAATAGAAAGGATTAAAATGTAATTGTTTTGTGAGCTCACAAGCTAAAGGAATAAAAAACAGCTGCCAGTAAAGAGTAGTTAACTGGTTACTAACTACTTACAAAGAATTTTATTCATACGCTATTTCTAAATGACTAACCTTATTGATAGGAGGACACAGCGATTGATATCAACTTATGTCATTATGTCAATAATGCATCTGCATATGTATGGCGGTATATGTAATTATCCTTTTCTTGTTTATAACAATACGAGTACCCATGATTACTTTACACATGAATTAACCCAAATACAACATACACACACTTGTCAATATTTAAATAATGCTTTAAGTCAGTGCTGCCAGCCTAATTTGTTCAAAAATCGTCAATTTTTATGGAAAAAATCGTCATAATCGTCATTTTGAGAATGATAAATCTCAAAAAAATCATTATTCCAAAAACTCCTTATATTTCAATAAAAAAAAATTAAAATTTTACTCAAAACATCGTTTTAATCACTTTATTGGTAATTATTTCACCATTTTTATGTTATTTATTATTACAAACAACTCCGAGTCTTAAAAACACAGCTCCCAATACTCATTTCGCGGAAAAGAATTTTAAAATCACTGACCTATTTTAAAATCTGCAAGATTCCTTGACGAAATTGTAATTATTATTTTGTTCTCCCAATATCTAGTTTCACAAAACGTGGCCATACAAAAAAGGTAATTAAAGAAAAATATTGATTTAGCACGAATCAAAAATGTAGGAAAGCAACCTTTTATCAGTGACTTTCATGCTAAATAATTTAAATTACACGGCATTACACCAAAAAATTAATAAGGTTCTGACTGACCATCAATTCTATATATTTCGGTCATGCTGATTTCAATGTCGTACTATATGTTTTCATGTATGGTACAGTTTTTCGCAAAATTACGTATCTTCATGCTGTTTTTTATATAAAAAAAAAAATTTGCAAATGCAATGAATTTGATTTCTTTCAGTTGAAATCTAAGGACAAGACCAGTATTAATATTTATGGTACATATTTAAAATTAAACTTGTTGTAATGTTTTCGGTTTTCGCGAATTATATTGCTAAGTGGAAAGAGTCTTTTAAGAGCAGTAATAATAGTAGGAAAAAAGTTTTTTATAAAGGCGTTTTTTATGCATAATTCGAGATTTTAAAAGTTTTACATTGTACAATAGCTTTCCAGGATTACTCCAAAATCCAGCTTTTAGTATGATATGTTAATACATTTGTGTTTACAAATTTGCAGCTAAACCTCAACCTTTCTAAGTTAAATTTGTCAAATGCATATAAATTAAAAATTAATTGCGAAATTAAAAATTAAATATGACTTTAAAATAACACTGTACTAAAAATATTTTTATTTGCAAAAGTTTCCCTAATAAAAACCTCCGGTTTGGTACATATTTGTAGTGTTTTTGTTAGAAAAACTTTTTGAAATATAAAATTTTTTCGCTGGTTTTGTGCACATATACCTTTCAAAGGTATTTACATATTATACCAAGAGTTGAACTCTGGGTTTATCTCGGAAAGCTATGCTTCCATATAATTTTTTTAAAAAATCAAGCTTTTTGTGTTTTTAAGTGTTTACTTGCGGATACCCAATTGCTACTTTAGCGATAAAATTCGCTTAATCTGTAAAAATTGAGAAAAATTAAAACAACCGCTAAAATTTTGTCAATCAAATATGTACCTCAAATACACAAACACAGGTTCTTGTTACATTTTAAAAGAAAGGAATCACATTGATTGCATTTTAAAAACGTTATAAGTAAAAAACTGCATTTACATTCGCCAAACTTTAAGGTCATTTTGTGAAAAAACTGTACCATACATCGAAGCATAAATTACGCTATAGAAATCAGCGTGCCTAAAATATATAGAATTTGTGGGCATAACCGTGTTAATTTTTAAAAGTTTTGGTATTGTCCTCCTGTGTTGTTAAAAAAATTAACATTTTTTTATTTGGCTTCCTAAAATATATAAAAAATCCCTTTGGTTTTCATTATTTTTTAAATAAAATTAAAATAAATCTTTCAAAATGATGAAGTTATAAACAGGGTGATTTTTTAGCAACTGTCTTTTTGGCAACACTTTTTTTTTAATCAAATCCGAAAGCTCTTAAAAAATCACCCTTTATTAAGTTGGTCATTCGATTCGATTTGAGATCATTTATCACATTTTTTTAGATGATTTAAATAAAAATAAACTTATTAAAAATTTTGTCAGTAAATTTTAGAGAAAAATATTTTAAAACAATTCGTTAAAAATATCAAATTTCTATAAAAATTTTAAAAAATCTACATACAGTAAAACTCGCTTAAGACGAACTCGGTTAAGACGAACCCTCATATAAAATACATCTTTTAATACGAACTTGGTTAATACGAACCGTCGGTTATTACGAACTGTTTCAAGCAGTCCCAAAAACTCGTTTTCATACAAATTACCATGTTTAGTACACTCTTTATCCGTTTAATGGGATAGACCTAATATGAATTTCATATCCGTGGATGACTTTCTAGATATAGATGCTAATGTTTTGACGTCACATGCTTTATCAGGTGAAGAAATATTGGAAATTGTTAATCCTGCCAATGTTGAAAATTTGTCAAGTGATATAATCGAACAAAATCGCGTGCCGAAGAAGCTGACAATCATATTTTGTAGTGTCCGACCGAACAGTTCAGCCAGAAAATGCATTTGGTCTGTATTCTTTATTTTAAAACATTATGGACAAATTTGGCGAATGGGAAAATGTTTATTGGGCTGATTAGAGACGATTTTGAGTGACAAATTTAAAGAAAAATCCGTAGTTAAGCAATAAATTCACTGGTCGGCCTCCAAAAGTTCGGCCAAATTGAAAATAGTTCGGCGGCCGAACTTTTAACTTTATAGCTAAATTTCGGCTTTTCCTTAAATTTTATACACAAAATCGAATTAAATCGGCTCAACAAACATGTTTCCAATACAAAAATTTATAATCATTGCCTCTAGATACCCAAAAACCGACCAAATATAGTTTTTTGGCCGAACTGTTCGGTCGGACACTAATATTTTGGTAATAGAAAAACTTATAACGAATAAAATCGTTAATTCAGTCATTCAGAAAAAATAACAGATTTTTTTTTTTAATGAAGAATTTTAATTGAATTTTTAATTGTGAATGAAGTGCTAATTTTATTTTTTGTTTATGTAAAAATCTTGTTTTTGTTTAATTAAATACATATTTTTTATCGTTAAAAAAAACCGATTAATACGAACCTCGCTTAAGACGAACTAATTTTTTTTTGGTCCCTCGGAGTAAGTCTTAACAGGGTTTTACTGTACAATAAATATGCAAAATCATCATTTAATCATATTTCACTTCAAAAATCGTCAAAATAGACACAAATCGTCTAAGTTGGCAGCGCTGCTTGAAGTTGTATAGTTGAATAGTTAACAAAGAGTTTAAGAGAATGAGTAGAATTATTTAAACCGTTGGATTATTTAAATTTTTAGGTATTGCCACCAAGATTTAAAATTTAAAAATAGAGTAAAGTACCTTTTTACAATATAAATTTTTTTTTTTGTAAACTGAAGTGTTTTTAAATTTATTATTTAGCATTTTAAAAAAAAACATTTATTACCAGGGCAGCGACTTTCATACAAATGCATGTTTGTATTTAGTAGCGCAAAGTCGATTTTGACCAAATACATTTCCGAATAAAGGAGTTTGCTACAAAATGACATTGATTTGTTGTTGCATATTTTTGCATATTCTGTTATAAATGCATATTTTTGCATATTTTGCCTGCATACTTTTAGCATATTATATGATTTTTGCATATTTTGCGTTTAACTACATATTTTTGCATATTTCTTAGATTTAAAATTAAGATTTGAGTTAAAATCAATAAAAAGAAACAATTTTAAAACATTAAAACCTTGAGAAATTTATGTTGTATTTTACATTAAACCATCGCTCTCGAATTATGAACATTTTATATATATTTGTTTTATTTTAATACTTTTTTATTTTTATTTATTTATTTTATATTTTTGGTTTTCAGTGCACAATTTCATTAAGGTGCATATGTTATGCTCATATTTTGCATTTTTTATTGCATATTTTTATGATTTTTTAGTTCATGATAGTTGCTGCCCTGTTTATTACCAAACTCAGCTGTAGTTTGCAGTAGACCCTTAAAAAAGTATAGACCTCTTTCTGTGTTTGCTGCAGTTTGGTAGACCTACCACCAGACTTTCTTAGACGAATTGTTTCTTTCAAAATTCAAGTACGTTATAGAATACCGTTGTAATTCAATTCTAATGCACAAAATTTTTTGTCAAGCATGGCTAATTATAAACTTAAAGGATCGTAAATTTCTAATATAAAAAAAAATTTGATAAAAATTAGTGCTTTATTATTTAGTTAAAAGTTTTGAAAACAGTAACGAATTTTTAGGGAATTCTCATAAAAAAAACCTTATCTAAGTACCCTTTTTTTAATTTTAAAATTTTTTGGTTTCTTTGTTTCCTTTTTTATGTAAATTTTTTATTTAATGGTCTTTTTATTCTACGTAATAAAGGGAGTCATTATACTAAAAAAAAAAAAAAAAGGTAGAACGTAGTTTTTACATTCCTTTCAATAATCAAGCAGCTGTAAAGGTATACGGGTGTCTTTTATAACGTCTGCTGCTCTTCTGACCATTTCTGCTTGTTTTTGTAGTTGATTCTGATGTTTTTTTTATTCCGTAGCTGCTCTGTAGTGGGTCTTTCTTTCATTACTTTACACCTTTTTTTAACCAATTAAACTGATGACGCATGTCATGTGTATGTAGAGTTGATTTTGAACTCCAAAAGATTGTTGTATATTTCGAAATATAAATTATTCAAAAAGTGGTTACTTTTTTATGTTACACACGCAGAAAAAAGACACTTTTGAATATGTTTGCATGTAATTATTTATATGTTTACAATGATTCAAATTTTCAAGCCTAAACAAAGATATATTTGCAATTTTCAAATTTTGGGACATGCAAACATACTTAAGGCAGAATTAGTTTGTACGTACTGTTCTGTTACGAATCAGCTGTTTTGTTTCTGCTCAATTGAAAGTCTGTATGTGTAGTTAGTTTTCATTTTTTCGTTCTGTTCTGTTGCGGACAAATCTATTGAAAATAGAATTCAACGTTAAGTGACAGCCTAAAGTGCGTATGTATTGGTTGTTGTGAAATCTTTTTCTTAATATTTGAATCAGGGATGATAAAGTTGGTACTCTAGTACTTTTTAAGGTACTATTTGAACCTCAGATATAAATTTTTTTCTATGTATGAATTTCTTGGTCCCTTTAAAACTCAATAATTATTAATTCGATTTGCAGTCCCATATGAACAATGAATTAATTTGGAACCAAACGCTGTGAATTCAATCACATGAATTCACTGAGAGCGACTGATTACAGATGATTATATTGGAGTTTTTGTAATCGATTAAACCAATTATTGAAATTAATCACTAAGGGTTATAATTATTAACTAATTTTGATTTTCAGATGATTATATTAGAGTTTTAGTAATCGATTAAACCAATTATTGAATTCAATCACTAAGGGTTATAATTACTAACAAATTTTGATTTTCAAAAAATTAAATTATAAAAATCTTATAAAAATGTGAAATTGACTATTAGCAGCGTGTTTTTAAAATCGAATGAGTTCACGAACAAATTTGTTTGCAACCAATCACAAGAATACGCAAAAAACTGTGAGAAACGTAATTTAATACAGCAAGATATTAATAGCACATTCAAAAAATATTAAAAATTTGGTGAATATAAGAAAAAATCTCAAAATTTTAATATCGGCTAATTTACATTTTTCCGAAAAGTTTGGTATTGAAAATGAGCAAAATCGGTCCAGCGCTTCAAAAGTAATGAGTGACAATGTGAAAGTACCTCTAAATTTTCCATACAAATTGGTGAATAATGCACTGTATATTATTAGAATTCATTGTAGTGTCTGGTGTATAAAATATAACGTCATATTTTTCCACCAGACGCTAAGAGGTGAATAATATTTAAAATTCAGCGCAAATTCTTTTTTCTCCACAAAAATTTTTTTTCACCTCAAAAATAGTTTTGTTACCTCAAAAATGTTTTTCACTACACAATTTATTTTCTTTACATCCAAAAAAGTTTTTCACCTCAAAATTTTGTTTTCGCCTCTTAACATATTTTTGTTTTAATATATTTTTGTTGTTTCATTGTAATTGTTCATTTTGGAGGGTACAAAGATAAAAATTGCTAAAACCAAATTTATGCATGAACTTGTTGTTTGTTAATTTTTATCTAAATTTTTTTTCAAAATTTGGATGCCGAAAAAGTACTATTTTATATGCAGGTTGGTACTATTTTAAAATCGTATTTATCATCCCTGATTTTAATGTTTTTGGTTGGATTTTCTTTTACTTTTTAAACAGCTGATTCCTTTCACAGAAAAAGTAATTACAAAATATTACCTACAGAACAGAACGACACAGAACGGCAACAGAAAGTAACAACTAATGAGGCCTTTATAATAAACAGGCACCGTAATCATTATGAGTTTTATAATAAAAATTACACAATAATGATTATATTATGAGTTTTAAGGATTTTCTTCAATGTTAATGATTATTTTTGAGTAATATTAATAAAAATCAGCCATAATCATTATTTTTGACCAAAAAAAATACAACTCAAAAATAATCATTATTTATGATTTTTATTTTTTTCGCTCAAAATAAAACTCACTTTCATAGAATTTTTATGGTGCACTTCACAAAAATCCTCGAACTTTTGGAGTATGTTTAACATATGATATGTTGAATTCCAACGAGTTGCAACATCAAGCAATGGTTGCGGTAATTTATTATTATTATTATTAATATTTATTATTATTATTAATTTTAATAATTTTAATATTGTGCTCACTTTGGAATATTCCTTATAACTGACCGAGTTAGTAATAGGCATAGTACCACGAATTGGTCAATGAAAGTGAGTTTTATTTTGAGCGAAAAAATAAAAATCATAAATAATGATTATTTTTGAGTTTTATTTTTTTTTTTTTGCTCAAAAATAAATGATTATGGCTGATTTTTTTTTATTATTACTCAAAAATAATCATTACCATTGAAGAAAACTTTAAAAATCAGAAATTTAAAAATAATGACGGATATGCAAAGATTGTCAAAAAATAATAATAATGGTGCAATCAATTTTTTTTTATGTCTCTTCTAAGTGATTGATTTTTTGATTCAAAAAAACGAGCAATAATCATTATTTACGGTCCCTGATAATAAACATATACATATATATATATTTGCAGTCAAAAATAAATATGTTCGGCGTAGACGTTTTTCACTTTTTCCATAACTGGCAAACATAATTATATTTGCAAGCAACCATGTTATATTAGAAACATATGAAACGGATATAATTTCGAAACAAAAGTATATTACTAGCATTTATATTTCCAGCGTTTTTTTTCAGCGTACAACTTTTTTGAAACTGCTTTAGCTGTGTTTTTTTGATACTAATTGTTATTGTTTTTGGTAATCCAAAGTTTATTGTATTATTTTCTATTGTATCACAATCACATTTGAAGAATTTTTTTGTCGGTGAATAACAATGGTATTTTTTTTTGCCAATTATCTGTGCAAAAAAATAGAAGTTAACTAAATTCTGCAACCCCTTTAAAAAAAAACTCCCTCTGGTCATATGTAATTCTGCCATTTATTCATATTCTACAATGTTCTAGCTTGTTTTATTTATGTTGTGGTCCTAAATTGTCATGGTTTTTTGGCAAAAATCAAATATTTTTACTTAATAACACTGTACAACAAATGTAGGGTCACCAACGGGAAATTAACGTAGACTATTAGTAGATAAAAACCCCAAATGGCTTTGAAAACTTAGCTCGGTTGGGCTTTCTTCAGGCCAATTATTTGTAGTTTTTACATTTTTCATTAAAACAAACTACGCTTAATGAAAATGATATCTTATAAAAACATATATGGGCTTGTATATATGGGCTTCATATATATTTGTATATATAAGCATATATGATCATGTCCAGTTTTATATATAAATATATATGACCATATATGATAAGATATAAGCATATGTGAAGCATATACGAGCATATATAATCATATAAAGATATATACTCTCAAATTTCGTATCCGAACACATTGCGACATATATGAAACCATTAATGATCATGTACACAGAAAAAAATAAAAACGGGTTTAAATTAAAAAATTTATTGATTCAATTAATATTTTAATTGATTTTGCACCTATCACGGCAATGATACTATCAATTAAACTTTTTATTAAAATTAAAAAGGAAAAAAAACTTATAAATAACTTCTACAAAAAAAAAACATGATACTCACAAAAAAAGTGTGTGATCTATACGTCGGTATGTGTGTTTTTTGCAATGCTGAGTGTGTGTGCTTGTTTTGTTTGTTAACTTCAAATGTATTTGGTATTTTATACTGAAAATTTTCATTTCTGCATACAGTGTATGAAAAAATAATATGATAATTGCGTCTAAAATGAAATATGTATTTATATATTTTAAAGTCAATTAAAATATTAATTGATTCAATTAAATATTTGTTTAGAAACAAATTAAATTCAAATCAAATCTTTAATTAGATATTTTAGGTTGATAATTTTTTCTGTGTACTGAACTATATGTGGTCATATATAATCAACTGTACTCATGTATGGTCATATTTGAGCATGTATATAAATATCATTTTGTAGAGTTGTACCCAATCTCACAATTGTGACAGCTCATTTTCCGAACAAAATAAATCAATTCGGTTGGATGAAATTCTGTTGAGAAAACTGAGTTTGTTATGTGAGTGTACCCTTAATGGAAATAACTGTCAAAAAGAGCTAAACTGCTAGAGGCTATAACATTTAAATTAGAGCTAAATTTTCAAAACGCTTTGGGGATTTAGGTCTATTGATTTGTCTATTCCGTTGGACTGTTTCGGGATACAATTTCTTGTTTCACAGTGTAATAAGTATTAATATATAAATTTAAAAAAAAGCAGGATTTATGAACTGTAAAATAAACCCCACGAGTTGGCTCATAAAATCTAGTATATATTTCTAAGATACGAGGCCCTGTATAGGCGCATTTAATTTTTTTTTGTATAGGAAACCCTTTTTATAAACTTAAATCTCACTAGACAAGGTCTTCCAATCCCCTGTATAAAATTCAATTGATTGTTACCGTAATTTTTTCACCAGGTACATTAGCAGAGTCTCTGCTCGGGCGCCATCATTATTATAAACGATTTTCTTACCCAATTTAAAGTATACACACAAAGGAAAAGCGTCATCATAATTATGATATGTTTTAGAGATTCTCGTCCAATGTAACGTTTCATAGTATTTATGAAACATTTCCTAAAAAACAAAATAAATTTTATCATATTTATGGAACGCATCACAATATATATGAAGTATATTTTGTATTACTAAGGATTTCATTATTCACATATATGTAGAAAAAAGTTGGTAGAGACCATGACATGGTCATTATAATTCTTGTTGTTTGTGAAATGTTTCAGAAATATTTATGAAGTTCTTACATTGTACGTAAATTTATGGAACTTACTGTTTTTCTCTGGGTGTATGGTGGTGTTTTTAGATGACATATTGCTTCACACGAACGGAAATACAATAACAAAATACATGCAATACAAAAATAATATACATGTAGACACTCATTCGCCTAGAGACGAACATCTTAAGGAAACACCACCAAAAAGTTCTTGATTTCGAAAAATGAATTGTCACTGGAACTCGTCCATTAAAACTTTTCATTAAATTAATGCAGTTTTTCATAAAATTTAATGTAAAATTTCATTTTATTTATTAAAAATTTCATTTAATTTATTAAAAATTTCATACGATTAATGAAAAGGTTTCATTAAAAATAGTTTCATTAAAACTGAAGCTTTTTCATGAAGTTTAGGAAATTTTTCATTCACAAAATATTGGAAAAGGATTTGTGTGAAATTTTCATAGAAGCAATTTTAATAACATAGCTTTATAGCTTAATAGTTTTTGAAAAATAATTTTTTTTTGTTATAAGCTATATCTTGTGGAAAAATGCAAGAATTGCAACTGATCGGAACATATTATCGGTGCATTTTAAAATCAGCAATGGCGAGCTCTATTAAACTATAATTTTCCGAAATATTTCTATGAAACATTAAGTTTTTGCATTTTATTTTCTCACATGTTGCAAAAAAATAGCATATAAAAGCCAAAAGTTACAGATATTTGCTTGATTTAAAATGTCAGAGTGTGTTTTTTTTCAAATAACACTGAAAAAAATATATTTTCAATAGAGTAAAGAAATTTGAATCTATTAAAAGTAGAGATGTCACAAATATTGTATTCGGCACTTTAATAGTTCTTTCATTCATTTTCATATAAACTTCGTATTAAAACACACTGTACTTTAAAGACACTGCGCAACTTGAAAATAAAACAAGAGTATCTACCATTGATCCTTAATTTTTCGGCCACGTTGATTTTAATGGCATTTATTCGCCAGATTTTTCGCAAAATTGCATTAAAGTTTTGCATGTTTTAACAAAGTTTTTTATATGTAACATTTAAAAAATAAGATATTTTCTCTAAATTTTTTATGGTAAATAGCAGGGCTTTCAGGTAATACCGCTAAAATGCCGTTATCGAATCAAAACCCTTTCAACTGACTATCGTTATCCCTAAAATACCGTTACTGAAATTAAAAAAATTTAATATTCAGTTACCCGTAAATTACCGTAACCGAAACAACTAAAATGCTGTTATCAGTTACCAAAATAATCTGACACGATCAGAAAAAAATAATCGCTGTAAATAGATATCTTTTCCCAAAGTTTAATGGGGCTAAAAATATCGGATAACTTAAAAAACTTCACCCTTACCGAAAAAACTGAAAAACCGTTATCCCTAAAATAACGTTACCGAAATATACGAAAACAGCGTTACCGCTAAAATACCGACACCGAAATAAGTAAAATACAATTAACGCTAAAAAACCGTTACCGAAATAACAGAAATATCGTTACTTCCAAAATAACGTTACCGAAATAAACGAAAATAGCTTTTCCCTTGCCGATACCCTCATCGTATCGGTTATCATCCACGGTAAATACTGGAAAAATTAATAACTATGCAGCATTAACAAGTCAATCTGCGGTTTTTCTCTGATTTTACAATATTTTACTATTTTTGCACAATTTATCATACCATTTCGCAATCGATCAAAGCATTTTTGTGCATTAGCAAAAAGATTAATCTGAACGATTATTTCGTACAAAAAAGAAGAAAAAAGAAAGTGTCGTTCATGAAAAGAACACCAAATGTGAATATAGCAAAAAAGGTGACTTATAATATGCAACTATCTTAAAAGATTACGTGTACCAAAATTCAACCAAAAAAGTAAATATTTGCGAAAGTTAGTTAAACAAAAATTTTCACTACTATGAATGTCAGCCAAACATTTTAAAATTTTATTTTAAAAATGTTCTTATATTTGTATGATTTGATCCTTTGCGAAATGGGATGATAAATTGTGCAAAAATAGTAAAATATAGTGAAAACTGCGAAAAACTGCGGATTTACTTGTTACTGCAACTTTATTAAACAAATTTGATGCCCAAATGTTGCTGAAGGTCTTATCAGTACCCTGCAGGAAGCTTGGGGTCAAGTGTCTCCAAGTCTCCACTTTTGTCTACTATTTTGTTGACATTGTCAACTAAGCGTCTACACTTTTTACTTTATTAACTCACTAGTAAATTTTTGGTTCCAATGTCTACATATGGTCCCATTAGAACTAATTAGTCACTAGTGAATCTATGGTTCTTATGTCTACATGTGGTCCCATAAGAACTAACGAGTCACTAGTGAATCTTTGGTCCAATGTCTGCATATGGTCCCATAAGAACTACCTAGTCACTAGTGAATCTATGTTTCTAATGTCTACATATGATGCCATAAGAACTACCTAGTCACTAGTGAATCTTTGGTTCCAATGTCTACATATGGTCCCATAAGAACTACCTATTCACTACCTAGTCAATAGTTCTAATGTCACTAGTGATTTTCAATGACACGTACATGTTAAATGTCTAAAGCAAATTACATTGCCTGGGGAATATTTGGTCAGTAGTACTGGTGACACAGTCAATAGTGAATCAATACTTTTTCACTATTGACATTTCCTGCAGGGTAGTTACCATAAAAAATTAACAGAAAATATTGTATTCTTAAAATTTAGTGTATAAAAAACTTCGTTAAAACATGCAAAATTTTAATGCAATTTGGCGGAAAATCTATGTAAGGAAATTTCCTCAAAAATGCATTTTGCTTTATGATTTATGGTATATGGCAACCTCTAGATGAATTTCAACACATATATTCAATATTAACTAGTTCATTAACTAACTATTAAGTGTGAGTGCTCAAAGAAATGACAATTTGGTCACGATGGCAAGTATGCTCTTTGTTGTAAAATGCAGGGAAACGCATTAAGCCTCAAATCGGCCTATATAGTACAAATTGGGAATTCCCTAATTGTTTGTGCTTTTAGTAAATAAGATGTGGCGATTTTCGTTTTTTGACAAAAAACGCGAAATTGAGCGAAAACGCACCTTAACTTCAACATATATTGATTAAACTCAAAGGCTTTGTTAATAATGCTGAATATAATCTTTCTGCCAAATTTCATAAAAATCCGTCCAAACGTTTTCAAGTTAAGACGATGTCATTTACAGGTATCCGTTTCTCATTATACTAAAATTAGAGCTTTTGTTAAAAAGTTTTAGCTTCAATCTTACTTTGTTTACGGCTTTACTTCATCATAAATATGTTTCCCAGATTTTTGACAATTGTGTTCATTTAAAAATTTGTATTTTTGAAATTTTACATTTCAACTTTAACGCTTTCTCGCTTCCAAACCGTGCCATGCACACAAAACATCACTTCACAAAATATTTTGTAAATTTGGTTTTCTATCGAAATAGCTTCTTTTTTTTAGAGAGAAGCAACACGCAGGAAATTCTACCTATTTATTAATATGTTGATTTCTTAGGAAAGGGGATAGTGGAGAGATGAAAAGTGGGAAAATATGAAGGGCTTCAAACATGGCAACACTGTAATTGCACGAGATGATAAGGCTTAGAATAGTTGTTGCTAGCCACCTGATGGAGAATTGGCAAACTTATAGAAACATTTTGGTTCATAGCCCTGATTCATTATTTTACTTTGGCGGGGTTAAGTGCTATGGTAGTACCGAAGGTGGGCGCTGCGATACATTTGAGCTATAGAAAGCTCATACATATTTATTTTTTTATTTTATTTATCGGGAATTGAACCCGGGACCATCTGTGTAACAGTCCAACGGGCTAACCATTACACCACAGCGCCCATTGGAGGCGTGCTTGCCGGTTAGAGGGTTAAAAAGGTGTCAATTTAAAAATAAAAAATCGCGCTATTATTTACAAAAAAAAAAGTTTCCCTATGTTCAATGGACGTACTTACAACTACGGAGTTTTTTGTTTCAAAGCCACATAAAAATAAAAAATTCGCCAAATGTTTTTTATAAATCGTTTCCTGCTTCAGAAACTTCAAAACCAACAACAATTATACATTTTTTTTTAATAAAAAATGTCTGCGTAGCGCAGTGTAATCAGTACTCTTGTTTTATATTTCGAGTCGCGCAGTGTTTTTTTTTTAATAAAGCTGAGTTTACATTACCCTCAAAATCCAGTTTAAACTAGATTTCGAAATCGAGTTTGTGTATCATTTTATACATTACCATATAATCGAAATCTAGTTCAAACTGGATTTCGATGGTAAATGTAAATGCAGCTTAGAACGTTTTTAATATTGGCTCCTTTTTACAATGCCGTTTTTTCTTATTGCTACCTTTATCTGCATCTCTGTTAAAATGTTACTCATTGCGTTGAGTGTAATATTTAAAGAGAGTTTTTTAAATAAAATATATTTCTCTCATTTAGTTAACTGCATTGCCAGATCTTTTATTACATTTAAGATAAAACTGATAAATTTTAAATGCTCATCTTCTTTTCTATGGTATGATTCATTTTTTTTTGGAAGTTTTTGTTATTTTTTAATTCTGTGAAATTTATATGGTACAATAAAATTTTTGTAATTTGCATATACGAAAAGTTTTAAAACTTTTTTAATGCAATCAAATAATTTTATCTGTGTACACTAAAAACAGATTCAAAAGATTACATTCAACAATTTTAATAACAGTTTTTTCCTCTTCTTTCTACTTTCAGGTAAATAATAATGATTTTGAAACAACAACATAAGGTAATATAGATGATTATTTTGGTGATCTTGGGACTCTAATAAGAACATAAGTCTATTAAAAATGTTGTATCAAGACTTACAATTTTAAACAAAAGCACCCTTTTAATAAATTTTAAAGTTTTTTAGCATGTATAGTAACCGATTCGATGCTGTTATCGGTTGGGTAACGCTATTTTCTTTTATTTCGGTAACGTCAGGTTAGTGGTATCGATATTTCAGTTTTTTCGGTAACGGTTTTAGCGATAACGGTATTGTAATTATTTCGCTAACGGTATTTTAGCAGTAACGGTATTTAAATATTAAGGGGTTTTTACTTATTTCGGTAACGGTATTTTAGAGTAAAGCTATTTTAGTTACGTTGGTATTTGTATGCCCATGATGCTCGAATTTAGTCCCATGATGCTCGAATTTCAAATACTAGCTAGGGCATGATCAAACTTCTAAAGCATATACAGTTATTATTTGTTCTTCAGATCTTCTCAGATTATTTCGGTAACGGTATTTTAAGGATAACGTTATTTCAATTATTTCGGTTACGGCATATTAGCGATAACGTTATTTTAGTTATTTCAGTACCTGTATATTAGTGATATTGGTATTTCAGTTATACAGTTACCTTAGTAAAAAGGTTTAGATATGACCAGACATGAACATATATATAATTATATCCAAAATTTGAGTCTTATTATATCAGAGTTCAGATATACATAATTATATATCATTTTAGATATGTTTATATATAAATATATATGTACTCAGATATAATTGAATATACTCAATTTTCAGATATATATTTTCATATATGATCATATCTAACCTCTTTTACACTGGTAACAATACTTTATGGATAACGGTATTTCAATTATTCCGGTAACAGTAGTTTACGGTTTTGAATCGTTAACGGTATTTTTGCGGTATTGCCTGCCATTCCTGGTTTTTAGACTAAAATTTATTGAGCCTTAATGCTAGTTTTATTTTGCATTCTAGTGCATAGAGATTTGAATGAAATTTGGATATGTTGCAGAGATGACAAATTAAAATTTAGTCTAAAATTTTGGTGCTCAAAACTTTTGTATTTTAAGCTTTTTAATGATTTTAGTGCACCATTAGATACGAATTTCAAATACCTCACATTTGTTACTTACGAGTCAATTTTGTTTGTCTTTTCTGCAACATATCCATACTTCAGCAATATCAAATATTCAGCTTATTTATTAAATTATAAGTACATTTATTCTTAAGCGAGAATAAACGTATTTATAATTTATGCTATTGGGGGTTTCTATAAACATTTTAAGAAAACAACAAACTTTTTAGCTTTTTTTAAAAAAAAACACCATGTTGGAGATAATTTAAAAGTTAAAAAAAGCAAATGACAAGTATGCTTATTTTAAGTACACTGAATGAGTTGCTTGTGTGATATTAATGAATATTTGCATAGAAATAATGAAGTTGCACTAGAACTCGTCCATTGTAACTTTTCATTTTTCATAAATTTTGAGGAAAAATATCATTTTATTTATTAAAAGTTTCATTCACTCTAAAAAGAAGTTTCATTAAAAACTAGTTTCATATAAAGTATGAAGATTTTCATTAATTTCAAGATATTTTTTGGTTATCTCATGAAGAAAAGTTTTATTACTTTACTGAAAATAGTCATTATTTTTCGTTCACTAAAATTCTCTTTGTGTATTTTTTCAAAAACATCGGGTAATTTTTGATCCCACTTTTTAACCCCTAAACTTCAGATTGCGCACTTAAAAAAACACGTGTCTAATATTTTTCGTCCTTTGCAAAATATCCTATTTTCATTCAAATCTGAGAATTCATCACTGTAGTTTCCATTTAGATTCATTAACATTTTTTGCAAAAAAAATAAATAAAATAAAAGTCGTAGCCTAATCTGTGTTGTGCCAAAACCGATTTTTTAGCCATGCAAAGAAAACATTATTTTTTTTTTTTTATTTAATTGAAAATAGGATTTAAAGTGCTTTTTACTAAATAAGTTTATTTAGAGCTTTTAATAAAAAATACTAAAAAATACAACAAATTTTAGAAAAAAAAAACAGAATTTTTTGATATTTTCCAGAATTTTATACACATGTTTTTTTTTGATGCATTTTAAAGAAGACTTTTTAACAATTTGAAAACTTTTTATAAAAGTGTACAAAAGTTGCTAAACCACGTGAAACTGGGATCATGAACATATAACACGAACACGATACATGCTCATATATGATCCATATACACTCTTATATGATAATATACAACCATATACAATCAAATTTCTTATCCGAACATATTTGGTCATATATGAGACCATACATGGTCATACATTGAACTATATAATCGTATATGGATAGATATATGTTCATATACGAATCAATTTTTACATAACAATAAATATTTTTCATAAAAACAACAAAATACTCAAATTGAACTTAGAAATTTGTCTTTAAATAATAATTTCATAAGTCAGCAAAAGCTTTTTCTGTGTCAGGAAAATTTATAGTAGATTCAGCAAAAGTTTTGCTAACACTTAGCTGATTAAAAATTAATAAAAAAAATCCTTGCTTAAAGTTAATAAAATTATTGCTAAATATTAGTTGAATGAAAAAAACTCAAAAAGTTTGTAAAACAATTAAACTTTTGCTAATTTATTTGTTGAATATCTTAAACTTCTTGTTGATATCCTTTTGAAAATAATTTATAATACATTACAAAATATAAAAATGATAATCCCACATTCACGACACGAATTAATTTAATATCTGAATATATATAGAAATAATTATATATAACATAAACAAATTATCTTTCAACTACTTACAGCAATGGTTGTCTAAATGATAGCATCTTTCTAGAAACGAAACAAAACGAAATAACAAAATATGAAATATACAACCCTTATTTGTTTTTCGCTTTAGTCTGTCTACCTGAACGTATATTTGTTTGTAATTTGACCACAGCACGTTAATAGTCACCATAATCATTGAGTTTACAAATACACATTTAATCTTTATTAAATTTAAATATTTTGTTTGGTCTTTAATTTAATTCATAGACAATTACTTTGAAGAGCCGGTGACCACATAAAATTTAAGTTTTTTAATCCGCAATTTGTATGTATATGGCTTCGTTATGTTTTATTCTGTATGAAAACGGATACAACAATCTTCCATGGTAGATTTTTTGATATGTCCTACAAGAGGTGTATTTTTTAATATAATTTTCATCATCTCTACTACATCTTGACATGCCGCGACATCTACTTCATCCTGATTGTCGTTCACACTTTTAATGTGCTTATCATCACAGTGTTTTTATTTCATAATTTCAGCAAAAAATTTGCTGAAAAATAGTATACTTGATTTACAAGACATTTTTACTAACTTTTCTAATAACTTATTTTTTTTTAAATTGTACTCCAATGCAATTTATTTTGTTCTATTTATTTAGTTCTATTCTGTATTTATGGAATAACTTTAAAATCTCCACAATAAACGTACAAACTGGTAACTCTACTCATAACAAGTTCTCTCTTCTACTCATTGATCTTAAATAAACTCCCCATCTTTTAAGCTCTCAAAAGATAAAATTATTTTTATGATTGAGTGAAGTACTGTGGCAATTTGAATTGCGTTTTCAGTTGAGTGCGGTTGGTCGTGAAGAGAAGTTTTAAAACGAATATACGAGTGAAGTAAAAAACGTTAATATTATTTGAATTAAAAAAGAAAATAAACAAACTAATAAATTTTATAATTAACTAATATTAAAATAGTAATTTAAGAATTAAACGGAATTAATTCAAAATTTATAACTTAAAGAGAAATTTATGATAAATATTTGTAAAAAATCTTGTTTATATGATTTGAAATACCAATAAAAGAAAAAAGATGCACACATATTTTTCCAGTGAACCATCCAGTATCTGAAACTGGCTAGTGGTTTTTTATGAAGTTGCAAATCAAGTTTTTATTTTGGAAAACCTAGTGGAGCATCTACGAAATGTTTACTAAAGTGTTGTAAAAAAAGTGTAAAAGAATTCTTTCAAGTGAAGATAACTGAGAAAGGGTACGAGACGAGAAAAAAAAATTATTTAAATACAAAATATTTTGAAATTTGTGTGAGGGAAAGAAATTATAAAAATTGCTGAAATTTTAAGAATATTTACTTTTTAGTAAACAGAAAAGAGTTGCCATATTAAAGAAAATATATTAAAAAAAATAACAATTGAAATTAAAAAATCTAAATAACATTTTTTTCAAAATGTATAAAATTTCCAATAACTAAAATTAAATTGTTGAAAACATAAATTTTTAAAATTTAATATATTAAAAATTCTATATATTAAAAATTTTATTGTTACCAAAAAAGTGTTGCCATATTTTTGAGAATTTGAATGAAAAGTGTTAATAGCCGTTATTTATTTATGAAAATTTTCTATTGAAAATAAATGGATTGTAATAGAATTGTTTGAATTAATGTGTTAAAATAATGTGGAGTTTTAGAATTTATTTTAAAAAACTTTTTTTTTAACAAAAAAAATCTTAAAATGTTGCAATCTTTGGATACCACGTCTATAAATCGTTCCAATACTTCCTTAACTTCATTAATTCCCTCTACACCAACTTCTGCTAACGCCACCGAAGAGAAAACTCAACGAAGAAGATCGACATTTTATGTGCCCTTGGTTATAGAAGACGACGAACCTTCTGCAACTCCTTCTACTACGAGTTCTACAGCGACTAAACCACAAGACGAGTTGGATAAAAGTTCTACCTCGGGTAGTCTATCCAGTTTAACTAGTCATTCTACTAGTATAAAGGATTTTAAAAATTCTTCAAATATAAATTTGAAAAAATCCTCTTCTTCTTCAACAAAAGCAACTAAATTACAAAATTCCACGGGTTCACCTAGAAGTGCTACTACTTCGGTAAAGGTTACTACCTTGTTATTTGAAAGAGCCAATAGTACTTTGGGTTTTAGTACGACTTCGTCAAATTCTTCTAACGCTTCTTCGGGTTATAGAAGTGGCAGTTCAAAGAGTTCTAAAAAAATGGCTCCCCCCTGTGGTTTTAATTGGAGTTTAACTGGAGTAACAGATGATATGTCAGCTGATTTGGATGAAGATAGCGATGCAGCAGAATTTATAATAGCCATGAATAAAAATAAGTCTTCAAAGAATTCTACTACTACACCCGTTAAAGAAACGACGGCTTTACCTCCTACCAAAAGAAATAGTAAAACTTCTTTAACTTCCACTAAAACTTCAATATCAAATAGATTAAGTTCTTCTTCGAGCAATAAAACTTCTATATCATCAACCACAAGTCATTCCACTCCCATACCTAAACAAAGAGCTCAAGCTCAATCCTCAGCCAGAACTAAAAGATATGGCATTGTACTAAATGCCCTAGAAGATGGTAATTCTCCCAGAAATTCGCTAACCTCATCGATTACAGAACATTTGAGCCACTCAACAGATACCAGAAAGTCTTCTTCCTCCTATAATTCAACAACATCCTCCACAAAGTGGCCTTTACCGGCTCCGAGAACACAATTTAATGAAGAAAATGATATAGTGGTAACACCGGCAAGTAATACGTCATCACCCGCTCAAATGAAAACAAAACAAACCTCCTTTACCAAGAGAGATAGTAATTCGTCTCTTTTATCAACAGCAGCACCCATACAAAATTGTAGTAACAATGAATTTGATGACGACGATGATTCAGAGATAAGTCGCATGCAAACAAATACATCGACTCCTATTAAAATGATGAAATCACGCTCTCGCACCAATATCTTATCGGTACCCTCTTCTATAATAAACCAACAAAGCTCTGAGCAAAATCTAATCAATGTCGCCAAAATAAAAGCTTCTTCAGCAACAGCAGCGTCGTCGAACGCAGCGCCAACTAATATAAAACAAACTTCCAATAACGGCGTAAAACTAACACCTACAAAATTTACTCATACTCCAACAATAATAACATCAACACCATGTATTTTGCGAATAAAATCGAAAACCTTACCGCAAAACTTAACACCGTCAGTTGTTTTAAAACAAGGTGAAGCATTAGACAACGACGCGTTAAACAGTTGTTCAAACGATTCACCCAAAAGTGTAAAATTGAAAAAATCTCCGTTGGAAACTTCGTCATCATTAAATCGTAAATTTGGTGGCTCTCAAGCTCAAAATTTAAATCGAGATACGAAAAATGTTAAATCCTCCTCAGTTAATACTATTATAACTACTGCTTTTCCGCCTAAAAATCTATTTTTATTGAAATCTACTCCTAAATTAACCAGCAGTAATTCCATGTCGTCATCTTCGGATAACTCGTTGACTTCACCGCCAAATAGCACTAAAAACTATCCACCACATCCACATCAGATAACGTCACCAGCCAAAAAGTCTCTCTCATTTATACGTAGAGCTCATTCTACTAAACTATCGCGCAGCAATTCTCTTTTAAAATCTATAGCCTCTCAACATCAACAACAAATGCATGGTTCTACTTCTTCTTCGACTAACGGTTCCACTTTTTGTACCGGCAGTTGGGGTAAAGATTTCTATTTACAATATGATGTATGCCCTTTAGCGTTAGATGAATTGGATTCTTATTTTAAGGCGGAAAAATGTGCTGAATTAATAAGAGAACGTTTTAAAATATTGGATATATCGTGTTTAAATACAGAACAAAATTGTTCCGGTAATTCCGCCGCGGATACTTTGATTCAAGATCATACATATAATTCTTCTACGGGTGAGGGAACTATACGTAATATTGATAGCAGTTGTAGTAGTCCATCGGATAAGGAATCACATAGTCATCAGGAACATCATCATCATCATGAAGAGGATGAGGACGATGATGCAGGACATCATTCGGGTAAGTGGAGGTTTTTGTATAAATGTGTAAAGTAAACAAAATTAAAGAAAACCTTATAAATCTGTAAATTTTTCTTTTAAAAAGCCCCTCATAAAAGAACTCTGTTGGATGGTTCCTCCAGATTTTAATGAAATTTTTATATAAAATAGAAGAGACGAAAGTAATAATAAATTATTAAAAACATACCTGTCCAATCGCATATTTAGGCGTTAAAAATGGGTTTTAAAGTTGTTCGAAACCGTTTTTTTTTGCATCCTATTAAAAAGGTCATCCAAATAGCTTTCATATAATGCCAAATTTTTATATTGTTGTATGACTTGAATAAAACACAAATAGCGGAAAATTTAGTTATTTTTGACCCCAAATTTTTACCTTTAAACGTGAAATTGTGCAGCTAAAAACGTACACATTATTATTTATTTTTATTTATTATGAGCTGTACATTTTATGGCAATCGGAGGGAACCCATCAGCGGTGCTTCCTTGTTAGTAGCATAACCTGTTCCGGTTATAAAATATCTAAAGATGTACGCTTAATTGTGAGAGTCACTGTATATAATTTGTTGCTTGGAAACATTTTATTCTTATGGTAACTGATGGGCGCCCAAGCAGGGACATTATTTTCCAATATAAAATCAGTTTAATGAAAAGGCTTTTAAAAGTATAAACAATTTCAATAAATAAGGGTTTATTCTTAATTATAATAGTACCTGTATATAATTTATTTCATAGTAATAACAAAATCTTAATTAACTTTAGGGGCGCCCAAGCAGGGACTATATTTGAAAAAATCAAAACAAATTACTAAGAAGGGTTTCGAATATATAAAAATGTCAATGAATAAAGGCGTAAGCTTTATTTTGAGAGTAAATGTATACAATTTTTTAATTCAAATTATTTAAACTTTAGAAAAATTTTTCGCGGTCAACCAGGGATTCATTTTTCAACAAATATATACCTTTTTTTTACCGGATAATTCAGTAGTTTAAAATCCATAAAATAACTCGATATATTTACTACAATCGCTTTTTAAAAAAATTTAAAAATTCCACACAGAGAAATAAAGTGCAAACCGAATTGAAAAGTGTATATTAATGGGGACAACTTAAAAATTCGGTTGATACAACTGTATTTACATTAGATTTCTAAATATTTTGGATGTTGCAACTAAAATTCAGTTGAATTAACCAAACTTTATTATGAAAACTAATGGAAAGTTGTGCCAAGCGTCTAAAATTTGTAATAACCGAATTTGAGTCGTAGTAACTGAATTCAGTTGGCAAATAGCTAAATTGTTCTCTGTGTTTGTTCTCCACGGGTACCACATAATTATTTGCAAATCAATATTTTTGTAATATTTTTGACGGAACCATTTTTAAAAATGATTTAAAAAGTCTTATCTTTTATATTTTTGATTGAAATATTGACGAAATTTAAAACGTTATTTCTGCTCTTAGAATAAATTTGTCATTTGTATAAAATTTTTAAAAATCCAAATAAATCTTTCAAATACACCAAGTCAAAAATATGCAAAAATATATTCCGTTTTTACTTAAATAATCTGGCGCTTGTTTTGAAAAACGATCATTTTCAAATCAATTATTTTTGAAATTTCAATCTTGATTATTTCGTATTGTTTAAAACTTCTTCCTCTTCTTCATTTCCGCTTAACTCCCTGTGGAGCATAGGGCCTCTACAAAATTTCTCCAAGATATTCTGTCATTCGCTAGTAGTTTTAACTCGTTCCAGCTTCTTCCGCTGTGCTCAATATCTTTGAGCAAGCTTCTTTTCCAGGTGGTCTTTGGCCGACCTCTTCTTCTGTTGCCTTGTGGGTTCTTCCTAAGCGTGTGACCGATCCATTTCCATTTTCTTCTCTTTATAATAATGGGAATGGGATCAATTTGGCATTTTCTATACAATTCTTAAAACTTAAGAGATTTAAATATGTAAATCGATTCATTTACGGCAATGAAAAAAAATTAAAATTTTTTCAAAATCTTGATTTTTAACCACAGCAATCGAAATCAAAACTGATCTGTTTTTTCACATGTCAGGATGACTAGTTTTTTGTTTAAATATTACCAGAGTTTCAAGAATTATAATGTCAGGATTGCCATATAGCTATTTTAAAAATGGTCAAAAACCACCATATATTTCTAATAAATTTTAAAAATAGTTTAACTCAAAAGATTTCAAAAATTGTATAAATTTGAATAAAGATTTGTCTAGAAAAATGTACAGAACTAAAATTTTTAAAATATAAGGCAACAAATACAAACATTTTGTTATGAAGTACTGTTCTATATATCTGCAAAGGATGATTGAAAAATTTCCATCGGATCTATAATGTGCTCTTAATGATTAAAGCTTCTGGCGCCTGAGCAGGGACTTCATTTTGGTCTACACACATTTCTACACATTTTACACAACTTCTAAACTAAATAAGAATTTAATAAAATTTGAACAAACTTAACGAAATCTTATTCAAATTACAAAATTTCTGATTTTAATTAGAAAAAATCATATAAATAATCTACAATGAAAATTTGTCCACCCATTCAAAGACTTACTTTAAAAAATTTCATCGAAATATAAACATTAATAGTTGTTGTAAATTATTAAAGGCAATCTTCAATTTCGGCAGTAACTATACAAAATTTATTGGACAATAACATTTAAAGCTATAATGCAAATATTATTCAAATTACATATCGTCTGATTTTTATTATAAAAAAATCTAATCAATAATCAAATTTAAGAACCAGGGAAAAATTTTTAACAAATTGCTCAACATATAAAATTTGAATATATATTATTTAATTATTCACAAAAATGTTTAACTTTGACAGCAAGTATTTAAAAAATATTTCAAAGTAACATTTCATGCTTCTGGGAATTTAATGGCGCCTGAGCAGGGACTACATTTTTACAAACTTTTGACTAATTTTCTCAATTAAATAAAAATTCCACACAGTTTTCACAAATTTGAGTAAATATTATTCAAAATACTGATCTTAATTATAAGTTCGTTATAATAATACGAAGCTATTCGATAGAAAACCAAATTTAAAAAATATTTTGTGTAGTAATTTAAATTCGTTGTTTGCTGTGCAGGTTAATAGAGCTAAAATTTCGTAAAGTTTCAGAAAAACATATTGTGAAATGAACACAATTTTGAAAAATCTTCAAAACATATTTTTGTTGGCTAGAAACCGTTGTTTGTAAACGCAAAGCAATATTGAAGCTAAATACTTTTAAAGGAATCTTTAATTTTGGTCTACAGACTTACAGGATTCTAATATGATACCTTTAAAGGACATCGTCTTAACTCGAAAACATATGAACGGATTTTTATGAAATTTGTCAGAAATATTGTATTTAGTAGTAATAGCATAGTCTTTAAGTGTAATCAATATATATTGAAGTCAAGGTGCGTTTTCGCTCAATTTCGCCATATCTCCTTAATTAAAAGCACAAAAAGAATAATATCTTGGTGAGAGGAATATTTTATATCTAATATTATTAATTGATGGATTAGTTATATGGATTAGTTTTTTGAATTCGCTCTAAACCTATTTTGGTCCATGTCGCCCAAAGTAGGCAACAAAAAAAAAATTGGCAGAAGAATATATTCTTTATTTGTCATGCCTAACACGTGGCATAAATTTCATTGCAAAAAACTTGGTGGTGTTACTAGATCACGTTTTGCATCAAACGAACGAAATTCGGCGTAAGAACATCCTGTGGAAACCACACATACTTTTTTAATAACTCTGGTAGAAAATAAATACAATGTTAAAAATATTAAGAACTAAATCTGAAAACTAAAAAAAAAAAATTGTCAAACTTCTTTAAAAAATAGTTCCCCAATTGTTTGAGCGCCTAAGCAGGGACTAAATTTTACTAATATTTAAAAAATGTTGCTGATATTTTAAAAATTTATGTAAACCTCTTTAAAATTATAGTTTTCAGATTTAGTTTTTTAGAAATCTTCTAAGAAATTCAATTGGCACCCAAGCAGGGAATTATTAATAACAAAATACATTCAAAACAAAAATCATGCAGTGAATCATTTGGCGTACGTCGATCGTCTAGTGGAAATCCCAATATTAGTTTTTAATAACTTTAGACGAATTTAGTCAGAGACAGTAAAAAACAAATAAAAAATTAAAAAAAAATTAAGATTTGAATAAGACATCTAAATCAACAGGTAAAACTTAATTAAAAATCTTAATACAATTTATTGGCGCCTGAGCAGGGACTAAATGAAACTTTCTAAAAATTTGCTAAACTGTATATAAAGTTGGCTAAAATTATTTAAAAATCCTCTAAGAAATGTCATTGGCTCCTGGGCAGGGTATTATTAAATGTATAACTCTGTTATCCAAATTATTTTATGGATATTTCTTTAGAAATTAATCTTTTATCATTATCTTTAATATTCATTTATAAATGTCATTCTAAAACTATTTGTATTACTTGTCACTAGCTGTCAGTTAAACTTTGTTTATAATAAACATAAAATATATTTGACTTAAACAAAATTGACAACTTTTTTATATTTATCACTTGTTTTATAAGAAAAATGTTACGAAACTTAAAAACTTCAGTATTTGTCTTTTATCCGTTACTTTCTTTTAAAATTTCAAAATTTTTTTATCTCTACTAATCCCCTTCAAAAATTTAATAATTACTTACGTGAAATTGTTCGTTCGTATTCGAAAGGTTCTGTCACATATCTTTGACGTTTTTCAAGGTACATATTTTTTTGTTTTGTATATTTAGGCTTAATTTAGGTTTTTATCAGAAAAAAATAACATTCTCCAGAAGACCAGACCTAAAATGATTGATTACAAAATTGTTAAAAATACAACATCTTTAAGAAGACGTAGAACAACAACTTTTGTTATTTTTTTTTATACATTATGTATTTACCTTTTCTGTTTTATACGTTCTTCTTTGTGTTTGTTATTCTTAACAGTTTTTGTTTTTAAAATGATAAAAATAAATAATTTTCTACTAACTAGAATAAGACACACCGATAAGAGGGAACGGAGGAAATACAAAGTTATAGATGGATCATAAACACAGCGGGTAATTTTTTTGTGTTAATCATTTCATTAGGGTGACCAGTTCAAAGGTTAAAGGGAAGAAAAGGTAATACATAAAGTAATGAAGCGAAACTAACAAGAATACATTTTTAGCGAACGAGGAGAAAGAAAATGTAATAACAAAATATAGGTTGATCTGAAAAACAGCGGGTAGTTTTAAGAGTTAATTACAAACAAGGTGACCAGATAGAGAAAATTATATATATATGGGGTAAAACGGGGTAAAAAAAATATTTTCCAAGTAGCATGTCACCGATTTTGATGAAATTTGGTGGAAAGTAAGTCCATGCCAAGAAAAGCTTAACCCGAAAGTTGGAGCTTTTTCTGAGCTTTTTTCTGGGGTTTATAAGCTTTCAAAAAAACCAGGATACTTTTTTTTATTTTCAAATAACTTTAAAATGGAATAAGCTACACTTTTGAAATTTTCCAAAAATATTCACAACAAAATTGTCTTTTTAAAAAATTTTTTTTAAAAAAATTAGGTTGAATATTTTTTGTAAAAAAAGTGCAATTTTTCAAAAAATTAAGTGTAGCAAAAAACACCCATCCTTCGATTTTTTTTTAAAAAATATATGTTAAAGCAGCATTTGTTCCAAACATTTTGCGGGGTGGGGCATGTTGATAGGGTGAAAAATGAGGGAGTTATAGCCAATTTTGTGATGCAACCTCACAAAATTCTGAAAAATTCAAATTTTAGTTTTCAAGTTTATATGTATAATATATTGCGTTTATTATTTAATTCGTATACTATTATAAAAGTGTCATAGTTTATTATTAATATATATTTATATTAAACTAAATAAATTAAAATCTAACTACTTTCGACTCTAAACTATTTGATGTGGTTTTGACTTTCAGCTCATAATCATTTATAGCAGCTATATGATGGATACCAAGCGTACCTTTTACTGTTTTACAGGTTTCAAACCGAGACTTTAAATAGTCTGCAGACTCCTCATAATCTTTTTTAGAGCAAAAGAAGACTATAACTTTTTGCATGCTTCTTTGCCCACTCGAAAAGCTTTTCCGCAGTCAAAATTTCATCTTTCGTACCTTTCTGTAGGCAATATCGTCTAGCTGTACGTTTTAGTGTGCCCCCAACACCATCACAAGCACCTTTTCCGTGAGCGGTAGCAAAAAAATTCCATTCTGCTGCTATGGAAAAATCTTTGCTGTGATTCATCAAATTTATGAAGTTTTTTTTGTTTTTATATTGCTGTGGTGCTCCGTCAGAAAAGTATTTTATTGATGTAGTGGATGTGAAGTTATTCTTTAAGTCTTCAATAAGTTTTCGTTGAAACATATAAACTGCAATTGTGTCATGCTCCAAACAATCAGATATGCCAACGTACGAAATATGGTCAACTTTGGATGTTTCCTGATTCCTGTAATAAATTACAATCGGATGAATTGTCGCTTGATTATTGTTCCAATGAAAACCTTGAACAGCTTCTTGAACAACGAATGCAAAGTTTTCCGAAAAATCTAGCGTCACCAAAAATTCACCATTTTGTAGGTTTTTTTTACAATCTTTAAAATACTGGGCTTGTTCTGTAGCGACAAAATCATGATAAAGTAATTTTGGCAATTTATCCATTAGAGACGAAACAAATTCTTCTTTAGTGTCGGTCAAAGTTTTTAAAGTGCATCTAAATATAAAAACCGATTTTAAAATACAAGTATAAGTAAATACTAATTAAAGCCACATAATAGTAACCTGTCTGTAGCTATCCATTGTTTATAAGTAACTTCATCAAATGATTCATCATCAAAACCTTCCAGTAATTTATTTTTAAGGTGAGTTTTGTTTGGGCAGGATTTGCAAAGGCCTTTGTAGCATTTTTCACTTGGAACAGAGCATATAAATTGTTTGAGTAATAATTTATATGAACTTTTGCCATCAATAGGAAACTCCCAAGCTTTCGTTATTTGGTTTAAATTGCCACCTACAAAAGGCCATTAAAAACTTATTAATCAAAAATTCATTAACATTCAGTTCTAATTACTTAATGGTCAATAAATTGGACGTGCTTCTCCAAGCGTGTTTATAAAATTAATAAATACATTTACCTTCGATCATGAGTTTAACGTTTTGATGCATAATGCACACACAAACGGTATGGGTTCCAGAAGCCCCTGCTAAAACGCACTCTTGTGGACGGAACTCCGCGAACTTAGTCAACCCAACTTTATGGTTTGGAAACTGTTGTTTAAACATTTGGTACAATTCGTTCAAATTACAATATACGAGTCTTTTCTGAATCTTTTCTTTTTTGCCAACACTGTTTCGTATTGAGACGTAATCTTTCATTCCTGGCAGCTCTCTTGAATTTTCGTCGCTTAAATAAAATTGCTTAATCAAATCAACTGTCTCACTTGACAATCCTTGTCTTGGTTTATCGTCGGGAAGACTTAAAATACCCTTTTGCCTTTTGATTGCATTACATTTGTAAAGCAATGTGGTAGAACAGCCAAAATTTTTTACTATATCTGAAGTTTTTAAAGAAGATGGTAAAATCGTCAAAATGCGGCATTTATCTTCTCTGAAATTTCGAAAGCCAAAATCAGAAGTTATAACAATGATCACGTAAACGTTTCCACTTTACCGCGTAGTGTTTTCAGTCTTAAACTTTTTTTCTAGTGAAGTCATAATTTCATCGAAAGCATTCACTTTGTCGTCATTACTGGTAGAGATCTGCATATTTGATATATTTTCCAACCTTTCCTTAATAGTTTCCTGAGCTGCTTCGGCTTTTCTAGTAACATATTTTTTATTATAAAGTCTATTAAGAAAATCAACGCAATAATTGACCCCGGCTAACGTTAAGATAAAAGAATATAGGAAGAAAGTGTTACTGTTTACAAACCTTTTACCATCGATTTTGCTTTGATCAAGAGCAACAAGTACAGTGTTTACTTTGTTAAAAATTTCTTGTCGATCTGATACATCGAAAGGCTCAGAATCATTGTCTGATGAGCTTGAACTTAAATTCGTGTTAGTTACCGGTTCATATTTGTCAATATCAATTCGGCAATTCAGGCATATTACAGCGTTTTCAGGAACAAAGTCAAATTTTAATTTATTTTTTGATGAAAGGCTTCTTAATGCAGTACAACCTTCAAATTCAGAAAAAAATTTAAATGTGCAAAAAATAGTCAAAAGCTGTGAACATACGAGAAGTGCATTTTCCAAAAGGATTCCAGCAGAGTTTTTTTGTCGGGTTACTCATTTCTGATTATAGTAAATAACGATGTATTTTCCAAATCAAAGACATAAAAACGCCAGAGCTTAATTTTTTTTATTTTTCTTTTAATTGCGCACAAGAACTTACCGAATCACAGCTGACTAAATAGTAAACAAAAAACAGGTGCCACTGAACATAAAAAAACTAGAAAAACAGACAGGGTGACTTTGTATTGTCGTAAAATGTTTCAGCAAGAAGAATACCAACAACATATTTACAACTATTGTTTAAATTGAAGCACATACGATAAAAACAATAAAAAGCATACCATCTTAAATTTAAAATTTTTTACAATTTTGTGAGGTTGCATCACAAAATTGGCTATAACTCCCTCATTTTTCACCCTATCAACATGCCCCACCCCGCAAAATGTTTGGAACAAATGCCGCTTTAACATATATTTTTTAAAAAAAAATCGAAGGATGGGTGTTTTTTGCTACACTTAATTTTTTGAAAAATTGCACTTTTTTTACAAAAAATATTCAACCTAATTTTTTTAAAAAAAATTTTTTAAAAAGACAATTTTGTTGTGAATATTTTTGGAAAATTTCAAAAGTGTAGCTTATTCCATTTTAAAGTTATTTGAAAATAAAAAAAGTATCCTGATTTTTTTGAAAGCTTATAAACCCCAGAAAAAAGCTCAGAAAAAGCTCCAACTTTCGGGTTAAGCTTTTCTTGGCATGGACTTACTTTCCACCAAATTTCATCAAAATCGGTGACATGCTACTTGGAAAATATTTTTTTTACCCCGTTTTACCCCATATATATAATAATTAATTTATTATATTATAAAACTTAGTTTTTTTCTGTACCCGCAATCCCGGAAATTTTGTCCATAAATCCCGGGAATTTTAAAAATAAAATTTAAAATAAAATTAAATGTTCCACACTTTTAATGCAGCAATTGACAAATTATATAAACTTTTAAAGTAAAAATAATTATGTTGACTTCAGCGCAATAGTTAACTTTACTGTTTTTACTAATATTTGTTAGCATTCGTCAGAAAAGTAAAAAATTTGTTTGTTTTTTTAGGGATAACATCACTTTTTTATGTGTCCCTGCGTCACTTTTTAAACCTTAACCGATGGTAAACAAAGTTTCTGTTTTATTTCTGCATTGGATCCAATTTTTTTTTAGGTGTGCCCGAAAAAGTAAAGTAAACTTGGACCTAGCGGAAAATCTAATTCCAGTTTTCCTTTAATTTGAGGGGTCATACTTGACATTTTTTACGTGTTTCGGTTTTTCGGCACTAGCGGGTCCCATGGGCCCGGTTCTTTATCGGATAATAAAAAAAATTTCTTTTGTAATTCTGGAGGGGGTCCCCGAAAAAGTAAACTTTTGCCCAATATTTTATTGATAAATAACTTTTTAACGGGCCTCGAGATATCGAAAATGTTTGTAGCATTTTTCGTAGCTCAAAATACTTTTTCATTCAATTTACTAAATTTATACCTTAATAACTTTCTTGCGGTTCGCGATATATCGAAAAGTTTTGTACCATTATTCGCAGTTGGTAATACATTTTTATTGTGTAAGATTAAAACAATTATTTTAAAAGATTTTTGAAAAACTAGAGATTTCCTTTCGCTCTACTGCCTAAACGGTGCACTTTAAAAACTATGAAAATCATTTTTTTAAATAATTTTTTGTGTAGAATCGTATGTCGAATTCAAATTTCATAAAAAATACATCCCTTTTTGCTCTGTAGTAAAAGGGACCATAAATCAGCGTTTTTGGCAGCCGGTCGCTTCTGGAGTGAAATGAATTTAACAAAAATAATAACGCCATTTTTTTTTGATGCAAAACCCGTAGTAAAAAGTGTTGATATTCCAAAATCAAATTTTCGTGACGAACTCTAAATTAATAAATTAAGTCACTCTAAAAAGCTCCTAAAAAATTGACTATAATAAAAAAAAATATATAAAAATTTGTCCAAACCTCTTCAATTACCAAATATTGTCCGTTTCGGGGCCGAACTCTTCGGTCGGAAGTGATTGTTCTGGTTTTATTATTTTTCTAGTGTTAGAGTCATTATTTTAAGGTTACGATTTCTTTTTTTTACTTAATCTTTTCTAAACAAATTTTAGGATTTTTAGAATAAAGAAAACTTAAAAGTCGGAGAATAATCTCAGATTTATAATGGGGACATATTTTTATGATAAATTCCATGTCGTGTAAGACATTTCGCATATAAAAAACTGATTTTATATGAAAAAAAATTATAAATTATAACGGCGTTCCGGGAATTATGACAAAAAATTTCGCTTTCCCGGGTAGTGAACAAAAGTGCGAATTTTGCATTCCCTAGTTATTATGTTTATAGCCTTATTGAAACGTATGGTCTCCCTAATTGTTTTTGTTTAAAACATTTAACATTTTGTAAAATATTTTCAGTTAAAAAATGATTAACAATTGATATACATTTATACGTATTTTATTATATATAATATTTTTGCAATCAATATATGATTAGATAAGAAATAAATAAGACATCCTTATGTCAACTATATAAGAAATATGGGTATTAATCAACAAATTGCTAAATTTTAAATTAATAACAACGTAAAAAATGTTCTAATACCTTTTCAATTACACTACTCAACAAATGTATACTTTTTGCAGAGCCAGTCCTTGAAATACATATTTTTTTATATAAGCGCTGAATTCAAAATTTTTATCTCATTTGAATTTTTGAAATATCGTGGTTTTTATATTTACATCATTCGCTTAATTTGTGTCTTATATTTTGCTTAATTTTTGGATATTTAAACGCAAAATTATGATTTTTTTTTAAGAATATAAATCTACACAAAATTATCTTTAATTTTAGTAAAATCATGTCGGTGTTTGACTCAGGATATCTTACCGGTATTGCAAGGATGTTGAAAATCTTACTTTTTTAATTTTATCCTTATAAATTTTATGCTTGTTAAACGATTTTTAAATTGTATCATTGTACATAAACTAGACATTTCAATGTACAAATGTTTGTATTAAAATTGTAAATTCTTGTAAAATATCCTGCAATATTTAAGAAATAACTTACAATTTTAACTAATTTTAAAATTGCAATACCGGTAAGATATTCTGAAACGAACACCGACATAATTATACTTAAATGAAGGATAATTTGTGTACACATAAAGAATTTCTTGCACGAGTTTTAATGAAATTTTTCCACTAAACTGACAAAGTTGTCTTCATAATGTCAATAAAAAAATTCTTAAACTTTATGGAAAAGATTTACAGTTTTAATGAAACTATTTTTAATTAAACCTTTTCATTAGTCGTCTGAAATTTTTAATGAAGTAAATGAAATTTTTCATTAAATTTTATGAAAAAATGCATTGATTTAAAAAAAGGACGAGTTCCAGTGACATTTCATAGATCTAATGCAGCAATTCATTGATATCATACAGAGAATTCTCTCAGTGTAGATTTATATTCTTAAAAATTTTTTTTTAGATTTTTCGGTTGAATTTCGAAAAATCAATCAAAATATACGAAAAATGGGGTGAATGATGTAAATATAAAAATTGCAATATTACACTCAGCAAAAAATGTTTGTAGAACAAATTTTCAACCGCACTTTTCTATTTTTGTACTAATTTTTAGTACAATGCAGAGAATTCTCTCAGTCTAGATTTATATTCTTAAAATTTTATTTTGAGATTTTTCGGTTGAATTTCGAAAAATTAAGCAAAATATACGAAAAATCGGGTGAATGATGTAAATCTAAAAATTGCAATATTACACTCAGAAAAAAATGTTTGTAGAACAAATTTTCAACCGCTTTTTTCTATGTTTGTACTAATTTTTAGTACAATTTTGTATTTTAGTAATATTTTTTGCTATTAGCATTTTACAAATTACTGAATTTTGTACTAATTTTTGTTACTGATTTTAGCAAAATATTTTACTAATTTTTGAAAACCATTTACTAAATTTAGCACAAATTTTGCTAATCACAAAAAAGAAATATATTTAACACAAATACGATTTGTTATTACAGAGTTCACATAAAAAAAAAATGTTTATCTATTAAGAAAAAATTGTAAAGGATTGAAAAACAAAGTCATTTTATTTTACTTTTTTAATGTTTGTTCTGTAAAGTTCCATTGGATGTACTAAAATTTAGCAAATTTTTTTCTTTCGTTTTACTACAGTTCAGCAGACATGTGTTGTTAAATTTTCCGTAATAACAGCAAAGTTTAGTACAAAAACTGCAAATCAGAAAAAAATAATTTTGACAGATTTGGATTCAGTGAATGTATTGCAAAGACAGTTTCTTCAAAAAGTTGAAATTTGTTGAGTAGTGTTAATTAATATTTTTTATATTTTTTCTACTACATGCCATTCATTTTCAATATTATTATTAGTTTTTACTACGAGGTTATTTCCATTGTTATCTCGGCCGTTTATTGTTATTTAGGTCCCAGTTTTTTTTATTTTTTTGAACAATTTACTCTACTTATTATAACCAATTTTAAAACTAATTTTTTGTAAAGTATTTTTAGTTTGGTAATTTTATTTATGTTATTATTGTTTATTCTTCTTCTCCTACAACTTCTCTATTAACTCTTTTTCGTTTTACACCAAAACCAATCGTGACCAATTTATTTCATTATAATTTATTTTCATTTTCAATTGAATTTTTTGTCTAGTACTTATAGATTTGTATTTTACAATTGTGTTGTATTGGTGTTTGAATTTAAGTTTAACATTACAATTTTTTTTTTACCAATCACCTTCAGTCTAGTTACACAAAAAAATTATAATTTTTTACCAATCATGAAAACTAGTTTGGTCTAAAAAATACGCTACACTTTTAAAGGATTGCATGCTTACCAACTGAAAATGTTGGTAACCTTAGAATGGTTGAATTAGTTTATCTAAATTGGTTTAGAAATGTTATTGGCACACAAGCAGCGACTTTATTATACCTTATTTATGTACACTCAAAAAAAAAACGTCTGTGGGAGGATCATTGCAGAAAATTTACTAATATCAGCAAAAAAGTTAGTAAATTCAGCAAAACATTTGCTAAAATTAGCAAATTTTTGCTGATGTTTTGGTACATATAAATTGCGGATTAAAAAAAAACTTAAATTTTATGTTGTCACCGGCTGGTCAAAGTAATTTTCTATTAATTAAATTAAAGAGAAAATAAAATATTTAAATTTAATAAAGATTAAATGTGTATTTGTAAACTAAATGATTGTAGTGGCTATTACTGTAGTGTGGTCAAATTGCAAACAACTATACGTTCAGGTAGACAGACTAAAACGCAAGACAAGGACAGGTAGTATTGTATGTTTCCTTTTTCTTATTGCAAAAAGATGGTTGCGCGTTTTGTTTCGTTTCTAGAAAGATTCTATCATTTAGACAATCATTGATGAAAGTATTTGAAAGATAATTTGTTTATGTTATATATAATTATTTCTATATAACGTATTGTAAATTATTTTTAAAAGAATAACAAAAACAAATTTAAGATTTTCAGCAAATAAATTAACTAAAGTATAATTTTTCTATAAATTTTTTGAGTTTTTTTCATACTACTAGTATTCAGAAAATTTTCAGCAAAAGATTTTGCTGATATAAGCAATTTTTTTGCAAGCACCATCCTGACTAAAATTTTTCTGACTCAGCAATATGCTGAATTTACTATATTTTTTTTGAGTGTAAACTTAATTTTGGAGCGTAGAATACAGCGAATTTTTGAGTGTATTTTAAGTAAAAGACACCATGTTTTTTTTTTTTTGAAATGACTTTATTTATTGTTTACTTGTCTAAACTTAAGTCTAACAATGATGGCCATTTTAAAAAGGATACAATTTATTTATATATAATCCGAAATGTCGGGGTAATTTATACTAACATTTATTAGTTCAGTGTCATATAGTCCGAATATTAAAATTTCATTAGAAAACATCGTCTCATAATGGTCGGCCATCTTTATTAGCTTTCAGATTCAACATATAAACAATAAATGAAGAGACGTCCACAGAAAAAAATATTCTCAAAAAATTACAATTAAACTTAAACAAGTTTTCTGTCCGCTGACTTAAAGCTTTATCTACTGACAGGTCCTTACATGTTTCATTTCGCGTCACCGAAAATCATCAGAGAACCAATGTAGAAGGGGTAAAATATTTTTACCCAAATTTTGAAGGCAAAAGATCAACGCTTTACCCGTATTGTATTATTTACCCGATGAGAAGTAAAAAACAAAATTTTTTAAAATTTAAAAGTAAAACATTTAAAAAATTGCAGAGTGTTCAAATTTGCAGAGTTCAATTCTTCCAATTTAGTTTTTTACTTCTCATCGGGTAAATAAAACAATACGGGTAAAGCGTTGATCTTTTTCCTTCAAAATTTGGGTAAAAATATTCTACCCCTTCTACATTCACAGAAAAAAAATATTGCGCCAAGTACACATTTTGTTGAATAAAAAAAAATAATCTATTACTTTTTTAATTGATTCAATTAAAAAGTAATCAATATTTTTGTTTATTTAAAGTAATCAATATTATTTAAAATATTGATTACTTTTTAATTGAGTCAATTAAAAAAGTAATTGAGTCAATTAAAAAGTTATTGATTATGTTTTTTTTATTGAACAAAATGTTTACTTGGCGCAATTTAAGAAATATTTTTTTGTGTGTTGGTTCGGTGACGCGAAATGAAACATGTAAGGACCTGTCAGTAGATAAATTCTGCTTTAAGTTAGCGGACAGAAAACTTTTTGAGTAATAAATAAACATTGCACGGTTTTTTGTTTAACAAAAAACAAATGATCTTGAAGTTGAATAACCTTGCTCACATCATAATTTATGATAAAAGATCAAAAAATAAACTTTTGGTTTTAATTTTTTAAAATTTAAAAGTAAAACATTTACTTAACAATATCCGTTAAATGTTTATTTGAAAAGGAATTTGGTGAACACAAAATTCCCTGTTTTCATAACCAATAATGACAACCAAGAAAAGAAATCAAAATCTAAAAACAATTTCTATTTTTTCCAATTTTTGGCGATTTTTTTTTTGCAAATTTTTAATTAAAGTTTTAATAGTATCTACAAAAAATTTGTTTGAAAATGAAAACCATATTCAATAATTTTTTTATAGATATAATTAAAACCCTTATTGAAAATGAAATTAATTAAATAGTTATACATTATTTTAATTGATACTAAAATCTCCTTAATAGGCCGAATTCAATTAAACTTTTAATTGAAGCCACAAATATTTTAATTGAAACGGATTTTAGTTTTTTCTTAAAATAAACTCTCTTTCCTTAAAATACACACTTTTACTTAAAATACAATCAAAAATCGCTGGAGTCAATGCAAACTTAAAATTGAAAAATATTTTTATTTTAACCTAAGCTATTGAAACAGAGTATACTACTGGATTCTACGCCTTTACGTGTCCCGGTTTTTTGGTGTGTCATTTTCACATAGTTACTGTGTAATAGCAGCTGTAATACCTACGTTGGGCGCCATATTTTTTAAGAAAAAGTCTTACAATAGTGAATTGAGAGTTTTTATCTAATTAAATCTATTTAGATTACAAAACTCCCATGTTGGGCGCCATTTAATATCATATGTAGAATCAGAATTTGTGGTTATTAAACCTTTTATATTTTGTGGCAAAAAAGAGAATAATTTTTTTCTTGGAAGGAAAATCCTAAGCACAGAGGATTTAAGTTTTTATAATTTCAACCACTGAATTTATAAAATTCGTAATATATATTTTATTGATTTCATAACTAATAGTTAATATAAAGTTGTTTTTTTATATTTGAATTTAATTAAGATTCTAAAATTTGCATTACCAATAAAATATTAATTAACAACTTTCTATCAAATGCAAAAAATAAAATGATATGAATCATAAATAAACAATAAATTTCATTGTATTTAGACATTAAGACGCAATAAAACGATTTTAAACAAAAAAAAATCAATACTCATGGCATTTTATTTCCTAAGAAATTTATTGCAAAATTCTTTATAACGAAAAAAAAAAAGTTTACTTGATTTTTGTTAAATTTTTTTTTTATACAGATATGAAGTAATTTGAATATTTTTAAGCATTAAGTAATTAGAGAATTTTTAAAACCATTTTTGGTTTTGTAATTCCCCTTTTAAAATTTTTTGATAAAATAAAATTATTAAAAGTTTAGTTTTTTTTAAAGCATTTTGTTAAGAATCACGGACCACAACAAATTTTCTGTTATCATCAACATTTTTTTTTAAATATTTTTTTTTTTAAGTTGCATGTTTAAAATGTTAAACTGCTTATGTTTGTAAAATTGAAAATTGTAGGTCAGTGTGAAATACAAAAAAAATTTTTTTTTAAATACAAAACTGATAAATTAGCGGCTTTTTTTTGGTATAAAGTAAAAAATATAAGGAATATAAAACAGCAACGATATTATTTTATATACAAAAAGCCGCCCTTTAATTACAAAAAAAAAAGTTCTCACATTTTGCTTATTATTTAATTTTATATTATATTTTGTTGCTATCTTTTGCTTTAAAAATGTTTTAAAACTTTTTGTGATATATTATTTCTTTTATATCCCAGCAAAAATAGTGAGAAAAAAGAGTAGTACAAACGCTACAACTGTTGAATTAAATGCTGTTCAAATTTGGGGTTTTCATCGGTGAATTTAACATTGGATTGTCATAGAAAGGGAATTGTTCCTTTTAATAACAATCAATGTAAGTTTAAACCAAGGATGTTCTTTCGCACTTGTTTTTATTTATTTTGTAATTAAAAAAAAAATCTTGTGGCTGGCGTAGGGCTTGAACTAGAGATAGGCACGTGAGCAGAATTTTGCGTGATTCACGCTCGATTACACGTGAGTGTGAGCGAAACCTAATTTTACTTACATGAGAGAGTGTGAGTAGGAAAAAATTCTTCATGAGTGTGCGTTAGTCAAATTTTTGCGTGAGTAGAATTTTAGTAAATGTTTTAGTTGTTTTGCCGATTAAATATTTTTGAGGTCTTAAAACACTTAAAAATTGGCAAAATAATATATTCAGAGCAAAATTTGAGTCAAACATTTGCAATTTACCTTAGTTTTGACATTTTTTTCCCGGAATTTGCATGACTCACTTGAATAACGCGTGCGTGTCAATATACTCACGTGAGCGTTAGTGAGTGTGAGTAAAAAAAAACTCTAGTAAGTGAGTGTGCTTTAGTGAAATTTTTCTATTGTGAGCGAGTGTGAGGCAAAATTCACTCATGTGCCCATCTCTAGTTTGAACACATGAACTTGGTCATGCCAAGCTGGCGCTCTAAAACTGAGCTATCGATTGATATACTTGATAGCGGACTTTTAGCAGACTTATTCTTATTTGTTGATATATTATCAAAAAAAAACTGCATGCATGTATAAATTTGTTTTTAAATAAAGTTATTTTTATTAAGTAAGAATTCAACAATATAGATTTTTCGAAGGCTTTTTTTCAAACAGCTTTATAAGGATTTTATCTAACTGCTTTAAAAATTTGCTTTAATAAAAAATTAATTAAATATTTAATGAAAAATTAAAAACAAAATTAAAAAAAAAAAAAACTATTTTTTCGCAAGATTATTCTTAAATTTTTATATGAAACACGCGCACAGTGGTTTCCCTTATATTGACATACGGTCAAAAATCAATATCTCCAAAACTAAAAAAGCTAGTGTCTTCAAAATTTGTCAGTTCATAGCATGCCCGAAGAACTTAAAGTTTACGACTGTAATCACAGTAGCCATTTGATCTTTGAAGGGTTAATTGGCTTATAGATTCGTTTTAAGAATTTTTGAAATAAAGTATTTTAACATGAAAATTTTTTTGTTTTAAACAATTTTTGTAAAATTTTATTCTATTTTAATTCATTCGAAATATACACTGAAAAAAAACTAAATTAAAAAGTTATACAAAGTTATATAATGCAATATGAGGTATTATTAAGTAATATAAGGTAATAAGGTAAAATAAGATATTAATATATATCAAATATTAAGGAAATTGATAACTCATTGACTTAAACTACTTGTTTTTTTTGTTGGTAAGTTTCGGGCTGAAGAAATAAATGGATCTGAACTTAAAAAGAGCCTATTTAAAAGATCTGTATTTGTAGCAATGCGCGATATTTTTCGTGTGAAGGCAGTTCTTTTTCAAGGGATTTTGCTTCTAGCTGAATAGTTTCAAGACTTTCAAACCATTTTTTATGCTAATTCAAAATAATTCATTTGCTTCGATGATTTTTCGTCCAAAGTATACCAATCCGCTTACAAAGGCTTTTTTGCTCAGGTCGAATTTTATTGTTTCAGCCTTTAATTTTTCCTCCATAATTTTAAATATTTTTTTTTTCTATCAAATGATAATTACCAGCTGTGTAACCCCAAATATCAAGCACATACATTCTAGAAAATTGGCACTGACAGAATAAACCTTCTACATTAATTTCCATATTGATATTTTCGAAACTTTTAACACTATCGCGAAAACAATTAATTGTAAGAATTAAAAGTTGACCTTTGTTTTGACACCGAAAGTCAAATACCTTAATATTGCAATATAAAGTTTAAAATAACAATAATTTAAAAATAAAAATTCATATTCTTAAAAAGAAATAGTACAAAACAAAATGCGATGTTTCATTATTTTTCGTCGGATGACTATGTAAATCACATCCATATGCGAAAATATGTAAAAACCCGCAGCCACAATATTTTTCAATTTAAAGAGGGGTAAAAAATATACAATTTGATGTATAAGAAGTGGTGGGTGGATGAGGGCGAAATAACTAAAAGTCTACGTGAAAAAGTAGTTTTTTTAAAACGTGTGTTTTGAAAAGATCAAAAAAGTATTCTTCAGGGATTTTTTAATGGGCTTATATTTTTGCAGCTTTTATTATTTAATTTGATAGAAAATAAGTTAAAATTTAATGTTTGTAGGGTTTTTGGTGACTTCTGTCCCAATGTCGCGAATAACTTTTTAGATAAACTTAAGTTTTCTTTTATGACTATGCAACCACAATATATGCAATATAAACATACCTCCACTTTCAACGGACACAAACATTAAATCTCACAAAAAAACAACAAATCAATAAATTTAGTGCAATAAAGCTTAGAAAAAAAACATTATTTTTTTTTGATTTTTGGCCTATGGGGGAAACCACTGTGACACGGAATTAACTTTTCAACTTTTGTAACAACAAAGCTAATATTTTAAGAATAATTTTTCTGTTTGAAATTTTTTTATATTTTCATAAAATTTCATAATAAATTAAAAAAAATTAAATCATAATAAATTAAAGGAAATAAAAAAATAAAACAAAATCATTTAATATTTTTTAAAAATTTTTTACTTTGCCCTGAAAATTAAAAAAGTAAATAATTATATAGAAAACAAAAATATATCATTGGCGGTTCCTGGTTTCGAACCCGGAACCCTCTGATTGCTAGGCCAGCACACTTCCATGCAACTTCTACGAAATATTAACATCTTATCATCCGTGAAAAAGAACTTCTTTGCTATATTTTTATTACAGACCACGTCTTGTTCATGTAATGAAAAAAGTTATTAATTTAGAAGTTGTTCAATTTATTTTTGCTGGGATATTTTTATTCTGCCTATTTTGTTTACAAAAAAATTCTTTGTTTAACTTTTTTTGTTAAAACTTTATAATCTATTTCCTCTGTTTGATATTTTTGTTAAAAAATTTTGAGTTTTTTTTTTAGTATAGTTTCAATAAGCCTTTATTAGCTTATAATAGCTAATTTGCGTGCTTTTTATTATTTTATCTCTATTATTTGTCTATTATTTCATTATTATTATTAATATTTTTTTTTTTAAATTTCTTACCTATCGTGTTTAGTATCATCAAGGTATTATACAATTATCTATAGATTATTGTTCTGTTTTAAAAATAAACAACATCGCAAAACGTGACATTTTCATAAGCATTATATTGAAATATTTTAAACAAACAACAAAAAAATTAGCAAATACAGTGGGTTTACTATAAAAATTTATATAATTTTTTAAATTCATATGATTGGTTTAAAACTGAGTGCAATTTAGATAAATTTTACAAAAATTCAAAAATTTGAGTAAATGTACAACTAACTGCTGTTTTTTTTCAAATTTTAGGGTAATATGGGGTAAATTGGCAAACGTATTGGGTAATGTGCGAAACTTATTAGGCGAAGTGGAAAGGAATCTATTCTATAGAGTTGTAGTCTAACTACTTGGAAAAAATATACACACAGAGAAAAATTTAGCTATTTGCTAACTGAAATTCGCTTACTATGGTTCAAATTTAGTTATTACAATTTTTAAATGGTTGGCATAACTTAACATTAATTTTCACAACAAAGTTCGGTTAATTCAACTGAATTTGAGTTGCAACATCCAAAATATTCAGAAATCTAGTGTAAATATCGTTGTACTAACTGAATTTATAAGTTGGCACAGTTAAACTCTACTTTTCAATTCGGTTGGCACTTTATTTCTCTGGGTGTACCCATATTTTTATGTTTTGTCCCAATTTAAAATTTAGGGGTTAAACAGTGGTTACTCTTTGACTATATACAATACAGTGTACATATTTTAAAAAAAAATTATAAAATTTGATAATGCAATAAGACTTTATATTTTTATTTAAATATGTGCATAAGGATATTGGTCATTGAAAAAAAAAAATCATTACATGCATAATCTGTTCATCGGGGAAATATAGTCGTGATATTTGTTAGCAAAGTCCGATTTTTTTAGCCAGACTTTATCTCCGAAAAAAATGGGAATTTGTTATATCTTATAAACTAGTAAAGCTATAAACTTGACACGTATCTTCATCTAATGACCAGAAAAAAATCAAACAAAGCATTTTTGGATAATCGAATATTTTAGTGGTAAAAATGGGCTGAGAAGTTTCAAAAATTCGATGTTTGGACCCATTTTTTGTTGGGTAGGAGGTGAGGGGGCATACATGTCAACCTTTTTCTTTCCAATTTAAGGACCCTAAACAAGTATCTTAAATCGAAATAGAAATATATCAACAAAAAAGTCCTTAGTGAAAGGGTTAACAAATTTAGATTTTTTTTTAACTTTTAGCTCAGGTCTGTACACTGATAGAAATTTGTGCGTAGTATTAATGAATTCCTTCATTAATCCAATGAATTTTTCATAAAAAAGTCCCCAAAGAAACGTTTCATTGAGTCAATGAAATTTGTTTCATTAAATCAATTTTAATGAATAGTTTCAATGACCCAATGAAAATTTCATAAAGTATATGAAATTTTTTTCATTAATCCTAGCCTAATCGTTGCTAAAGCTCATAATTTTTGACGAATTCGAAAAAGATAAAATTTGAAAAGTAGCTGATTAAATTTCAGATCGAAAATTACAAATTTTGAAAATAAAATTTTTTTATCTATAAAAAAGAAATATTTTAAATATTGTACTTTTTTAAAATTATGTATATTAAGAACTTTAGTGATTGAAAAACTCGTTTAAATATAATTAACAGGCGTTAAAATATTACAAGCTGAACTAAAAAAAAAAACAATTTTAATTTATTTCTGTTTATATTGTTTTATTTTTACAAAATTGTTCAATCTTTCTTTACATTTTTTATAATTTGTGTTAAAGATGACATATTTTCTTATATGTCGGTACAAAATATGTAATTTTGTATCGATCTGGTTTGGAATTCTGTAGAACGATCGACGATTATAGTCCATTTTTTGTAGTTAAATTACGACCCTATCAGATAAAAATGTTAAATATTGTTAACAATGTTGTAAAAAAACAAAAATTTATTATCGTTTAGCATAACGTTTTTGTGTAACATAGTCAAAACGATAACAATTTAGGTCTCGTTTTGAACAAAACTATATAGTTTTTCTTAGAGAATCTGTTAACTGGAATTTAGTGACCAACTATTCAAATTCGTCAAAAACTGTTAGCTCTAGGCAAATTTAATAAAAAAAAATTATTTATATCAAAGTTTTGGTTAATTCTGTTAAAAAGAAATTTTTCAGTTTTTTTTTTATTTCAAAATGATAGAACAAAAAAAAATTTTTTTTTCTTATTACAAGTCAAAATTTTTATTGAAAAAAATTTGAAAATTTTTCATTGATTTAATGATTTTTTTTATGAAATTATGAAAAAATCATAAAAAATGTTAATGAAAAAAATACCAATATTAATGAATTTTCATTCAGTTAATGAAATTTTTCATTAAACCAATGAATCGATTTTAATGAAATCATTTCATTAATACTATGAAGCAAAATTCTATCAGTGTATCACTGCAAACTTTTGTTTCAGTAATCCTACACTCACAAGAACTTTTCCGTAAAAGTTCAACAGTTATTTTAAAAGTTAATCTGTAAAGGAATATATTTTTGAACTTTTTTGTCTATTATTCAATAAAAAAAAAGATAAATTTCGGTATTAGGTAAAATATTCAGTAAAATATTCTATTTAAAACAAACAGTTGTTATATTATAGTAAAATCGAAAAACGAAAAAATCTATTGTATTTATCGATTTTGTCAATAAGTTTTTTTAGCAGTTAAAAATAAACTCTAAATAAAATCAGCATTAAAATTTAACTTTAATAGACAGTTTGTGATTTTTAGAGTTTGGACATTTCTTTTCAATGTTGAATATCAAAGATCAGCATGAATGTCTTGTGAAACATTCGCAAAACATTTTATTCTACAATAACAACATTTCCTTTTGCTCCGATAATAAAAAATCTGTTACATTTTGAAATCATCGAAAAAACTATAGGTACCTATGAAAAAATTTTGCACATTTTAAGCAAAATGGCCTATTTTTTTTGCTACTTTTAGTATTAAAAATCGCCAAAGCTGGCATCAGTAGACACAAGAGAATGTTTTGTAAAACATTCACGCGGACCTTTGCTAAATATCAAGCATACATTTTGACTTTTTCAAAAATCTGCATAAAATTAACAAAATTACTAACAATCTGCAGGCATTTTTTAAAAATATTACTAAATTTAAACAAATATGTGCAAATTTAACAAAATTCAAGGAAGTTTAACAAAAATGTTAAATTATTTGTAGTCGTTTTACGAACCCTGATCACACATGTTTGATATTTTAAGATCACTGAAATTTTATATCGAGTTCGCACTATTTAATAATTTTTAGAATACACTTAGAATACTATGTAGGTAAAGAACACTGCAAATGTTGTTAAAAACAAATGAAATTTCACTTGAAGAAAGGACGACTTACATTTCAGTAAAGTCAACTAACATTGTCGTTTGTTTTTTACTGTTCAAAAAATGAGCCACAATTGTAGTAAAAATTAACCACATATGCAGTAAAAATTAACCACATATGCAGTAAAAAATAAACAAACATTTAGTTATTTTATTTTTTAAATAAATAAAAACTACTGTATAAAATGAATGTAAAATCACAATACAGTAATTTAATGTGGTTTGTTTTTTTTTAAGGAACTACAATTGTAGTCAAAACTGAAATTATTCTACAAATGACTGTTTTTCACTAAAAAATTAAGATACTGTATTACAACTCAAACAACTACAAATATTTACAGCAGAAGTTCCCTGAGTGTATTTAACTTTAATCTCACATTAACCAAGGTTTAATCATAGTTTTGAATGTCAAATTTATATGAAAATATCTGTGGTTAAAGTTAAATTACGGTTATTTATTGAAAAGTTACTCGCCCTAAAACAAAAAGTTAATTTTTCGATATTTTATCATAATTTATGACGTGAGCAAATAAATAAATAAAAATAAATTTAAATAATCTGCATAAAATTTACTATGTATAAGTAAAAACCTTCATATTTTTTCTACTCAACTAAAAAATACAATTTTCCAAAATTTCACAAAATCAGTGTACAAAATTTTAACAAGTCAATTTACAAATCTTTATGTATTGGTACTGAATTTAAACAAAACTGCATATTATTGTCTAGTAGTTTAAGGAACACTGATCTTTAGTGGTATTGCTTTGGAACCCCTGGCGTATTATATAAATTTTGCAATCCCCAAAATGTGCTTACATTTTTAATGAATTTTATAAATTTAAATAAAATTTAGAAAATTAAAAAATCTGTATATTTCATTTTTTTGATTAAAAGAAATCTGCTTACAATTTTACAAAACTTACTTAAAAATTTTAACAGATCTTAATATATTGAAGTTAAATTAAAAGAAATCCGCCTACATATTTCTTAAATAAGTAAGAAAATAGTCATAAGTATTTACATTCTTCAAAACACTGACATTTTATATAAAATTCCACAAAAACAATCCCATTAATTATGCATTTTTAATAATCTGCATGTGTGCGCCCCGTTAGGCTAGTTGGTAGCGTGCTGGCTTATCAGTGCGGGGGTCGTGGGTTCGATTCCCACCAGAGGCACTGGTCTGTTTTCGCTAAGACGCGCCGAAAGCCATAGTAGCTAGTGCTCGGTTAGGGTAATAGGATATAATTAATAATTATATGATTATTAATTAATAAAAAAAAAAAAAAATAATCTGCATAAATTTACTTTACTTCTAAGAACAGCTTTTTTTCTTTAATATTGATAATCCTCATAAAATTTGGAATAAATTCGAACATCTGCATATTTTTTTCTGGTCGTTTTGCGAATTTTTGCTATTTTAGAATCTTTCGCACTAAATTTGCAATAAATTTTAATAATTTGCATACAATTTACTAAATCTGCATATGTTTTATTTAAAATCTGCATAGAATTTTACAAATTTTCAACAAAATTAAAGTATTAATAAACCTGCCAGCAAACAAGCTCAGAAATGAGCTCAATACCCAAACCGTTTGTATAAAATGAGCTCAATACCCAAACCTTTTGTAAAAAGGTGAAACTCGGCAAAATTTTACAGGTTTTTGCATAATATTTACATAAATTATATTTCTTTGCCAGACTATTTTTAAAATAAGCTCTACAGAATCAGTCGAGTGGAGGTCTGCATTATATTTGCTTTTTATAGATTTTGAAAGGGCATTTGACACGTTACACCAATCGGCCATATGGCATGCTTTAAGATGTAAAGGGATTCCAGAACACCTGATCCAACTAACCAAATGTTTATACGATAACGCATCCTGTCGTGTATTACATGATGGACTTATAAGCAATAAATTTCCAGTTGAAAGAGGAGTACGACAAGGATGCGTGCTCTCCCCCACTTCTTTTTAACATCGTTCTTGATATTGTAACGGAACAATCGATGAAAGGTGATCGTGGTATAGCTTTTGGGCTGCAGAGCAGATTAGATGATTTAGATTATGCCGACGACATATGTCTTCTGTCACATAACTTCAATAACATGCAAACCAAACTAAATATACTTGTTGAAAATGCATCCAGAGCTGGTCTTAAGGTAAAACATATCTAAGACAAAAACATTGCGTATTAACATACACAACACCGAGCCTCTAAAAATTTTAGATCACCCACTACTAGATGTAGACAAGTTTTGCTATCTCGGTAGTATAATAACTACATCCGGTGGTAGCAAAGAAGATATAGCTTACCGCATTGTCAAAGCAAATCAATCATTTGGCTCACTAATTAAAGTGTGGAAGTCCAATCGTATAACTCTTCGCACCAAAATATAACTTTTTAATTCGAATGTAAAATCAGTTTTACTATATGGATGTGAATTATGGAACATAACAATTGAAAATCAAATGCACTCCAGGTTTTTGTTAACCGTTGTTTGCGTAGAATTTTACGTGTTTTTTGGCCTACAACAATTTCAAATAATGATCTATGGCGAAAAACCCAACAAAATCAAATCATGTTAGATATCCGCTTGAAAAAGTTTAACTGGCTGGGTCATACCTTTAGAAAAAGCCATGACGACGTCACAAGAAAAGCTCTTGATTACCATCCCCAGGGCAGCCGACGTAGAGGAAGACCCGCAAATACATGGAGGCGCCAAATAGAAAATGAACTGCTTTCAGCCAGAACTTCATGGAGAGAAGCAAAAAGACTAGCCGAAGATAGAAGTCAATGGAAAGCTTTTGTACTGGCCCTATGTTCCAACTAGGAATCCCAGGAATTTATATATATATATATATATATATACAAAATTATATTTTTTGTTAAAAGATTAGTAAGATAAGCTCAACCCAATTTTTTGGAATAAATTACGGGAAAACTTTACCTATTTTTAAGCTAAAACAATACGCAAACTTGGTAAATATTTCCAAGTATATATAGAGATATAAAGTCTATTTCACTAATTTTTTTTATATCCATTTTAAAATTTAAACAAATATTCATATTTTCTTTAATCCATTTTTATAAATTACTGTTTAAGAAACCCTATCATTTTATGTTAAGTTTAAAGATCATTACAAAGATCATAAAAAGTTTACCATCCAAAGCTAAGAATACATTCATTTGTTAAATTGAATGAGTCATTTGTTATTAAATGGGGTCATAAAAATATATGACGAACCAATTCAAAGGAATATAATAATAAAATAACCCTTAAATGCTCACTGTATCTTTAAAGATACAACCATTCAAAAATTTCCTACGACTTTATTTTGAGCTTAATCAAAATGAAAACTTCACTAGTGTGTTAAGAACTCTCAAGAGCTCTTTAATAAAATACATTTATAAATAAATATTTAGAATCGTACCTTTTATTAACCATCAAAGTCAAAAAAATTAAAAACTTCAAAATTAATTAAAAACTCAAGAATTGCGCTTTTTATGATAGCGAAAAAAGGGCACATGTAATTTTAGAAAGTTTAAATAAAAGGCATTAGTGTTAAGAGGCAAATATAAGCTTTTGAGTGATATATCTTTTTTGTTCCTAAGTCACTCCGTTTTTGTGTAACGGGCAATTTAAAATTTTGAAAATTTTGGATTTTTGCTTATAAAAAGCGTAAAAAAAATTTTTGAAAAATCTTGGTACGCAGTTTTTTTTTAGTTAGCATTTCATATCATAAAAACACAATTTTATTCAAATCGAAGCTGTTGAGCATTTAAGGGAAAAATTAACAGTAATTGAGGGATATTTTTAAAAGAAAAAAAACCTACCACTGTTATTTTCAAACTAAACTATGAATTGTAAAAAAAATATCCATATTTAAATTTGACTAATTAAACTTTTATAAATAATAATAAATTCTTTCTTGTGCGCCCCGGTAGGCTAGTTGGTAGCGTGCTGGCTTATCAGTGCGGGGGTCGTGGGTTCGATTCCCACCAGAGGCACTGGTCTGCTTTCGCTACAACGCGCCGAAGACCATAGTAGCTAGTGCTCGGTTAGGGAAATAGTATATAATTTGTAATTATATGATTATTAATTAATTTGATGGAAATCCACAAATTAAAATATTACGCATAATAAGTCAGCTGACTCAAAACTGTACCTGTTTTTTTTTTAATTATTTTAAATTTACCTTTTTTGCCTTTAACAAAAAGCAGGTATATTTATATTTTTCTCACCAAAAAACTAGTTTATTTCTTTTTGTTCTAAAAATCACCCTCAATTAGAATTGAATAATATACCAGAAAATTATTGTAGTAGTTTTTATGAATTTATTTTTTAAATTTTAAGTTCCGGTTAGATGAACAACTTCCTTTACTTATTGAACAATTTGTGTGGAAAAGTACATAAAACAACCCCCGCTTTAAATACTTCCGTTGAAGAGCTTGAAATTTTTGAAAACTCATGAATTAAAGAAAGACAAACATTTTTTTAGAATGAAATAATAAATTAAATTCATCATCTTCATTATAAGAGGATTAAATAAAAACAAAGTAATCTTTTAGCATCAAAAATATTTTGCTCAGATATCAATTAACACAAACTCGTTAAAAATAATAAGAAACCGAACAGAAATTCCTTGAAATTTGTCTCTAATTCTAGTTAAACGTTAAACAAACAAATCATTTAATCAAACCTGTTAAAGTTTGATAAAAAAAAGATTTTTTTTTTTTATATAAATGAAAAATAATTTTTTATTTCGGTTTTAACAATTTATATAGAGTATAAATCATGACTCATGTATTTTATTTTCTGTCTTCCCGACGAAAAAAGTTCCAAAATAATTATATATGTTTATATATAATATCACATATAACTAAACATCACATTTCATCTGATCCGAAAAATGGCATACATAATCTGATCTCATGATATCTCATGGGATCTAATCTCATATAGTTGGATCAGAAAAATTGGTCTACCAAATATTTTTTTTTTTTTTTTTAAATCATTCTTTATTTGCAATCTATCTTAAGATAATAAGCAAATTTGATTAAATAGATACTAAATAACAGGAGTTATTTGGCTCCATTGAGCCAACTAACTATAATAAAAAGAAAACTAATCTTTAAGTAATATATATATTCAATTTTTTTTTTTAACTTAATCTAATTAGCCTCTCAAGGGCAAATCTAGCACATGAAGGCGCTTTAGTCTTCTTCTTTCATTACTATCGTCTAGGAGAGCAACAGCTAGAGGATTGGGATGAACGCTCAATCTATTCAAATAGTTTTCACTGAATCTTCGAATTTCATTTTTGACTGTTTCCATTTCGAGATCTTTAAGTATTGCTTTGTTCGTTACAAACCATGGAGCATTAGTAATTAGTCTTAACGTTTTAGATTGATACCTTTCTAGGATATCCACATTGGAGTTAGCAGAGGTACCCCATAATTGAATTCCGTAAGACCATACTGGCTTAAGGATTGCTTTATATATTCTTAATTTGTTGTTCAAGTTAAGTTCTGATTTAGGCCCTAATAGCCAGTACAATTTACGAGTTTTTATTTTTAATTGCTGTTGCTTTGCTTTTATATGTGGTTTCCAAGTGGTCTACCAAATATGATCAAATTATATATAATTTGATACAATTTAATCTACTAAGTTTTCTAATTCAAAAAAATAATTGAAAATGTTTTAAAGATAAGTACACTCAAATAAAAAAGTTAGTAAAGTCAGCAAAAAATTTTGCTCAGTCAGCAAAATTTTAGTCAGGAGGGTGCTTGCAAAAAAATTGCTAATGTCAGCAAAATCTTTTGCTGAAAATCAGCGAGCTGATTTTTAGCAACAAAATTAGTAGATTCAGCAAACGTTTTGCTAAAACTTTGTGGATTAGAAATTAAAAAACCCTTGCTAAACATTAATAAAATTTTTGCTGAATATTAGTAGACTGAAAAAAACTCTAAAAATTTTTACTTTAGTTAATTTATTTTGCTGAAAATCATAAAACATATTTTTGTGATTCTTTTTAAAATAATTTATCTTTCAACTACTTACATCATTGGTTGTCTAAATGATGCTATCTTTTAAAGAAACGCTAATGCAGCAGAGAATTATAGAAACGAAACGAAAAAATAACAAAACGTAACATATACAACCCTTTTTTTGCAATAAGAAAAATGAAACATAAAAATTTACCTCAGATGTATGTCTTTCGCTTTAGTCTGTCTACCTGCTGTATATTTGTTATCAACTTGACCACTCAATTTGACTACAAATACACGTTTAATCTTTAAATTTTTATATTTTATTTTGTCTTTTATTTAATTAATAGACAATTACTTTCACAAGCCAGTGAAAACGCAAAATTTAAGTTGTTTCAATCCACAATTTTGTTTTATGTATGAAAAACAGATACAAAATCTTCCATGGTTGATTTTTTTAAGTGTCTTACTAGAGTTGTACTTTTTAGTATAATTTTCCTCCTCACTACTACATCTTGACATCTAATTCATTATGCGTGTAACTTTCAATCTGGTTGTCGTTAACACTATTGATGTGCTAATAAGCACAATGTTTTTTAGCAAAATAAATTAGTAAAACATTAGTAAAATATTAGTTCAAAACAGTTAAGTGCTGACTAAGTATAACTAAAATTTTAGTTTAAAACATAATTTTAGCAAAAAATTTGCTCAAATATAATATACCTGATTTACAAGATGTTTTACTGACTTTTCGACTAACTTATTTTTTTGAGTGTACTTTTTATTTTAATCCAATTATGTACTACTTGTAAAATATATAAATATTAATTTTAAAAAATAATGTTAAATCAAAAAATGTATGCTTTTTAGAAACCTGAAGTTGGAACATATAAGAAATTTAAAACGCTAGATAAAACTCGATAAAGAAAATCAAATTTTTGTTTGCTAAATTTTCAAGTAGAAGAATTACAAATTATTTTAAGAGCAGAAATAAACAGCAAATTTTACTCGTCCTTGTTACACAAAATAATTATAAAATAAGATATTTTTTATGAAAGATAAATCTCCATTCATATGATCAGATATACAAGATATGCTAATATATAACATATGATACAATGATATATGATGAAATATTATGCCATAATAGAAAATTTTATAAACTAAGTATAGGATATGAACACATATCGTAATATACTGCCGCACATATAAGCATATATAATTATATCAAGTTGTATATGAATATATAGAAACTTTTTTAATCGGGTTGGTTTTTTTCAACACAATATTTTTTTTTGAATTTATGTTGTGGTACCATCTAACCAAAAACTGGTTAGTTGGTTGGTTTGGCTGCTTTAAGATTAAAATCTTAAAAATGATTAGAAATTGATTTTTTTTTTGTATTGAGATACTCGTATTAAGACAAGTGATGGTTTGGATTTTTTTTTTTTTTATTAATTTTGTTATGCTCTTGAACTTTAATTCGAGCATACTTGATTTATTAAAGTTATGTTTATGGATTTTAAAATAAAAACTGTTTTTTTACTAAATATTTACGAGCTTCCGTTTGTTTATTATAAGTTTAAGTGGTGAAAACAGGTGAAATTTTTCAGGAGAAATTGTTATAAATTTCAAGTGCAAAAAACTTTGACTGTTTGTGTTAGATAACTTTAAATTAATTAGGTGGAGAGATTTTATTGAATTATATAAAATTAATAAATAAGATAAAAATGCAATTTTCACTAAACTCAAACAAATCTGCATAGTTTTTAAAAATTATACAAAATAAAAATTATAACAATCTGCATAAAATATAATTAGTTTGCAGATTTTTTACAACAGACAATTCTTATTCTCATATATTTTAGGCAAATTTACTAAATTTTTATAAATATGCATTTTATTCAAAACACATGCTGCTGATTAAAAAAAATCTTAAATTTTTGAAAATTACTTTACTTTGATAAATTTTTCAAAAAAAAAAAATGCATTTTATTAAAAAACTGCATAAATTAAAAAAAAATGCATCAAATATTTTAGATTAAACCAATTAAAAATCCGCACTTACTTCAAAATTCAATTTACTTTATTTCCACAAACTGCATATATTTAAACAAACTTGCATAAATTTAAATTACAAAAAAAAATATTGATTTAAAACAAATTTCATAAAATGCAAATAATTTTATAAATTTAACTAAATTTTAATGGGCGTTGTGGTGTAATGGTTAGCGCGTTGGACTGTTACACAGATGGCCCCGGGTTCGATTCCCGGTGACGACAACATCAATTAAAAAAATAATATGTACGAGTTTTCTATCACTTATATGTATCGCTGCGCCCACCTTCGGTGTTCCCATAGCACTTAACCCCAGCGAAGTAAAATAATTATTCAGGGCTATCAAACAAAAAGCTTCAATAAATTCGCCAACTCTACATCAGGTGGCGAGCACCTGATTGATTTTTCAAAAATACTGCATTTTATAAACAAAAAACTGCATAAAATAAATGAAATTATACCAAATATGGAGCATTTTGCTTGTTCTTCTTAATTCAATTTACTTTATTTTCACAAAATGTCATATGTTTTATTAAAATTGCATAAAATTGTATAAGAAAAAAATCTTCATAGTTTTAAGAAAATTTGTGCATCAAGTTTACTAATTGTAACAAAATTTCAACAAAAATTTTACTAAATCTCAACAAAGTCGAACTATTTGATGGAAAATAAAATAAATTTAACTAATACATATACACTCATAGCTATAAATCTGTAAAAATAGCAGAAAATGCAATTAAAAATTGCTTTTGCAGAAAAAACTGCTAACACAATTTTTGTTTTTGCTAAATATTATTAAGATAAGAACAGCAAAATAAAACTGTTAAATTTACAACAGCTTTTACTAAATATATGTAGACTAATACCAGCAAACAACTGCTGTAATATCAACAAAATTTTCATTCTTTTTGCAGAAGGGCATTAAAAAAATCTAAAAAAACTTTAAAAATTTCAGTTTACTAATATTTAGCATTTTTTTTTTGCTGAATTAAGCAGATTTATGTGTTACTTTTAATTAACTTAAATATAGCTCAAATATAACTAAATATTTGTAGATTTAACAGATTTACTGTAGATTTAACAGACTAACTGATCTTATCTTACAAATATTTAGCAAAAAAAAAAACTATTCGCTAATTTTAGCAGTTTTTTCTGCAACGAAATTTTTAACTATAACTTTTACAACTTTATCATTATTTTTAAACAAATTTAAGAAAAATTGATATATTTATTTAATTACACAATTTATTTCGAATCGCTTCCCAAATTATTGAAAATGCTAATGAAATAGACGTTTTTGGTTCAGATGGTACAATACAAGATAACTTTAAACTACAATTCAACAATTTTCCATACTTTAATAGATCTGAATGTTTTAAAAAATGCACTTAATTTCTTAAAATCCACATTTTCTTTAAAAATTTATAATAAAACTGCATGTTATAATTGTAATTAATTAAAAAAAACTTAAACAAGAGATGTATCCCGATCCGAACTCCGAAGAGACGCGTATTTTTTAGCTGCCCTATCTCACATGTCTTTAAATTACAAAAATTAAATTTATTTGTACGGAGGGTTAAACTACTCAAGAAACCAAAAATTCTGATATCCATATTGCATATGTAGTTCACCCAGAGTTGCCACATTTTTGAATTATTTGAAATATAGGGAAAAAAAGGCTCTTCGGGAAAAGTCGCATAAAAACCAAACGATTTCGAATATCGCAAAAGGATCAAGACTTAAATAGGCATTACTATGTACTAGTTGTACATGTACATTATATTAAACAACTATAATAACTTAATAAAACGCAAAATTGTTGTTTCACAACTATTATTGTACGCAGAGAAAAGAGCATCACATTATGATAGTTAAAGAGCATCATGTTATGATTGCAGTGCCTGACAATCATTATATGATCGTAGCCATCATATTATGGTCCTAAATGACAATGGAATCGTCCTCGGTAATCATAGTATAATCAGCCAGAATCATATATATGATAATTAGGAGAATAATATGATAATCTCGTGTTCGCAATCATGTTCAATCATAAATTAAACTAAATTCCTAATCGCTTAGCCAGATAAAGAATAGTCGTCAGAGGTTTAAACTTAAAAATATTCAGGTGTGTCGTATGTGAACCAGTATCAAAGACTCCCTTGTTTGCCTTATAGCTTTACATATTTTATTTAAATTTATAAAAACTTGCATAATATAACTCAATTTTAACCATATTTTTTTTTTTTTAATTTAATCATATTAAGCAAATTGCTTGACATTTAATATTTCTGCAATCCCTACCCTTATCTCGTTTTCTTCTCTTACCGGTGGTTGGTAAGCAATAAATTTCCTATTTTTTATTTTATTTTTGTACCGTAATAAATCTTTTAAAAACATAATGATTAACATGTTGGTGTATTGTTAAAAATTTTGTGTTCAATACAAACGAGTAAATGTGTAATGTATACCTAACTTAATGGACAGTCACCCAAGACATAATCAGGATTATTTCTCATCTTTCTAAAGAAAATGACAAAGAAATTTGTTAAATTGAAATACAAGTGATTCACTTTTAAGCAGAAAAAAGTTCAAAAGATTTAAAAGAAAGTAAATAAAAAGACGTAAAAATCTTAAACATTCAATTAAATAATTTGAAGGTTTTAAAAATTCATTTGGGGGACATCAAAAAGTGGCTTTAAATATGAGAAAATTAATGGGAAATAAGGTTTAAATAAATTTTTAAAACAGTTAAACCAAGTTTTAAACCAGTTTCGTTCAAGTTTTTACCGCTTTACCACTGTCGGGGTATTATTTTTTTAATTATTAATTTATTTCGCTTCCAGTTTGGGCGCCAAAATTTAGTTGTAATATTATTTCGTTAACAACTTGTATTTCATTCCAGATTACTTTCTCGTCAAAGTGGCTAGATCTTTTTTCATAATATTTTTTTTATTTTTCTGCATATTTTACTTACTTTAAACTAATTTGGGATCCAGGTTGGGCGCCCAAAAATAATTGTGATATACATTTTATATAAGACTGGATTTCTCTAAGTATTTTCTCAATTTAAGTACCTGCTTCGGCGACAAAAGCATATTAAGATGTAATTTTCTGCCAGACTGCTCTCCCTTTAAATTCTTAAAAAGTGTTGCCTGTGCTTTTAAAAGGCCCTGCTCGGGCGCCACTAAATATAGCTAAAAGTGAACGGCATTCTTTTTAATTTTTAGTAATAAAATTTTGTTTTTTCTATAAAATATTTATAATTTCTAGACTTTATTTATTAACAGCATATTTATCATTTTATGCTCTAAAACCATAGATAATAATTTAGCAGTAAATATTTTTTTCTACATCATATTGTCTGATGCACATATGCATTAGTGTGTCCCAAAATTTGTTTGTTTTTCGATTTTCATGGGTGTTCAAGCTTAATTTGAATACTTATGGGGTAAGGCATTTTTGAGATTTTTCGGAAGAGAGTCGGGCAAATCGATTTTTCCCAAAAAACGTTTTTTGAATTTTATTTATAATATACCTGTTGACATTGACCAAGTAACCCATATTTTCTTATCTTCTAAGTGAATATTTTTAAAGAAAAATTTCCAAATTTTATTTTTATGTGCATAAACCATAAGTTTCGGCAGTGCTTTGTATATTTGATTACCATATATTTAATTTTTTCATACATTTTTAAATAACTTGATAACTTTTCAAATGCATACTAAAATTAAAAAAAAACTAATGATGCAGTTTAAAAAATATATAAATTGTAAATAATTTTGCAAATATAATATTTTAATTTTCTCTTACTGTTCCAGAGTTATACCCATTATAAGCTTTGTACCTACCCATTGTATAAAACTAAGAATTTATAAGTTGTTTGACAGTTTTGCATCGGATTTGCTTAAACTTTACTCACTTGAGTGAGTGTGAGTAGAAAACAATTCTTCGTGACTGAGGAAAATTTTATTTTAGAAAAAAATCTGAATTTACCTACGAAGCGTGAGTGGGTGGTGTAGAAAAACATCTCGTGAGTGATTGTGCGTGAGTAAAGTTTTTCCGTTTTTGACCGTGAGTAAGTGAGAGTCGAAATTCACTCACATATCCATTTCTACTTTGAATTATGAGATTTTTCGCGTTTAGTTTTTATGTTTTCACTCAAAATAACAAATATCAAAAATGATTAATCCATGAAACATAAAAATCACAATATTCAAAGTTTAAAGCAAATCCTATGGCAAAGAGCTTATAATATTATTACGCTCCGTGAACTTCTGCTTGAAAAATGTGTAGTTGGTTGGATTGTACTACAGTTTCTTTATTTTTAATGTAAATGTCAGTCATTTGTAGAACAAATTTAATTTTTTACCTAACCTTGTTCATTTGAAAAAACAAACCACATCAAATGAATGTTTTATGATTTTACATTAATTTTTTACAGTCGTTTTTTGTAATTAAAAATCAAAAAAATGTTTGTTTATTTTTTACTAACATATGAGGTTAATTTTTACTACAATTGTTAGTAATGTTTTGAACATTAAAAACAAATGCCAAATTTTAGTTAAATTTAATTAAATGTTAGTCGCCCTTTGTTCAAGTGAAACTTCATTTATTTTTGACCACAATTGCTGTCATCTTTACCTACATAATATCCTTAGAATAGTTTTATACAATGGAAACAAAGCTTTAAAGGGGTATAACTCTGGAACAGTAAAAGGAAATATATTTTTTTTTCGACATTATAATTTAGAAGTTTTCAATCTTTTAAATTGCATCATTCGTTTTTTCAAGTCTTATTTTTAAAATTTATGCAAAAATTACAAAAAAGGTAATAGACGGTACGTAAACACACAAAAGCATTACCGAAACATATGGTTTATGCACATAAAAATAAAGTTTGAACAGTTTTCTTTTAAATATTGTCTCAGAAGCTAAGAGTCAATGTTTTTGGTTATTGACCAAGTTATAAGTACAATTTAGAAAACGTCTAGAAACCCCGATTTTTTAAGGAAAAATCTTCCAAAAAATCTAAAAAAATCTCAATAATACTTTACCCCATAAGCATTCAAATTAAGCTTGTGCAACAAACAAACATTTTTTTTGGGACACCCTAATATGCATAATGTGTGGAAGTTTTAGGGACACCCTAAAACTTCCACACATTATTGTGATTATTGTTCACATCTACTAGTTAGTTGCAGTAAAAATAGAAACTTCCGCATTTTGTGGCAATTGCTTTTTTGTTTTTAACATAAACTGAAAAGAAAATATAATTTTTTTCAAAATTTCTTTCTATAGGCAACATTTGCGACGCATTCATAATATAATCAGTTTGCTGTTTCCCCGATATCAAAAAGAAATTATATTAAAAAAAAAATAAAAAAGGCTTGAACATACAATATTAAAAATTTGTTAGCAAATGTATTCTCTCTATTGAAAAATGGGCACGTCCGTCATGACAAACATCATATGCGGGTTTTGCGAACTGTATTTTCGTTTCTTCAATTATTTGATGTGAACATAATTTAAAATTATGTGTGGCAAAAATTTTGTTATTTGTAAGTCTTGACTAATTTAAATAAATAAAAAAATTATTATTGTTATTAGAATGAGCATACAATGAAACGTGTTAGAATTCATTAAAGAAAAAAAAAAAGAAATAACGTATATGACCTTTATTATATTGAAAGGAAATGAGAAAATATACGTTTGCCTTGAGTATAATGTTTAGTAAAACTATTAAACATTGAAGTTTAAAAAAAAACACATTAAAGAAATTTTGGCGGCATTTACCGCCTGAGTATTGTACTGAAAATGTCGTTTGTTTCACACAACCTTTACGTTGGGCGCCATTTAGACTATATCTTTTATTTTAATTATATTTTTAATTTTTTTTAAATTCTTTCAAAACAAGAACTTCTAATAGGAATATGCGCTGCATTAAAAGCCTGATTTTTCTACTAAAAATGTGTTTTGCATTATATAACCAACCTCCATGTTTGGCTCCATTTTGACTACACGACTTTATTATTTCATAAGATGTATTAAAATTCTTTTTATTAATATGAGCCAGTTTAAAAAATAATAAAAACTCAAAAATATATACGGGTAATTTCAAACATTTTCGACACCTGTTGACATTGATCTTAGATGCCTCTTATTTCTCGTAGCTTTTTGAAGTGAGAGACACGATCGACAAGGTTACCCAGCAAAAAACACCTCGAAGGTTTGGACGTATTATCCTTTATATTATAATACAACCTACCTACATTCATACAAGGGTATAAATAATAAGCCATTACCAGAACGAAACAAATAATGGGTCTAAAAATAGATTTTGAAAAAAATTACGAACTAAAAAAATATGTTATTAGTTTTTTTCAAACATGGCCGAGCCAGAAATTGATCCCGGGTCGTTTGATTAACAGGCGACTGCTGTATACCCTCAGCCACCGAGGCTTATACTATTTGATAGTTTAAAACATAAACGAATTTTCTTCTATGTAAATTAGTGCCGCCTTGAAACTTAAAACATATATTTTATAAGGTTGCCACTTTACACTAAAGTAAATTTTTTCAAACTACTGCCGCCATCTATACGCCAGGTCGGCTAATTTTGGCACCGCCCTCATATATATGCCAATTTCATAAATGGGCATTTCTAAAACGCTTGTAATTAAAAAAACGACTAATTTTGTTTAAAAACGTTTTTTTTTTTTGTTTATAACACAATATCAAAGGTTGGAAAGTAGTGTCTGACCGAACAGTTCGGCCAAAAAACTATAGTTTGTGGATTTTTTGATATCTAGAGGCAATGATGACAAATTTTGGTATTGGAAACATGTTTGTTAAGCCGATTTAATTCGATTTTGTGTATAAAATTTAAGAGAAAAGCCAAAGTTAACCTATAAAGTTAAAAGCTCGGTCGCCGAACTATTTTCGATTTGGCCGAACTTTCTGAGGCCGAACAGTGTATTCATTGCATATCTACAGACTTTTCTTCAAATTTGACACTCAAAATAGCATCTAATCAGTCCAACAAACATTTTTCCATCTGCCAAATTTGTCCATAATGCTTTAAAATACCGAATACAGACCAAATGCATTTTCTGGCCGAACTGTTCGGTCGGACACTATTGGAAAGGCTTAATTCTTAAATTCAATTTTCTAAAATGATTGAAGTTTTACTCAAATTTCATTTCGAAAAAGCATTCTTAAGGAATACATGCTTGTCTTTCTTGAATGATTAAAATTTTTTATAAATCATTTATTAAAAGTGCGATTTAAGAAAGCTTTGTTTTCATTCATTTAGTCAAATGATTAACGAAATTTGTCATAATTTAATTGAAATATTTATATGAAACAAAAGAAAATTTCTTAAAATTAGTCTACAACAAAAACAATTATTTTAAGCTTTGTTATTGCTTATGGGTTATGTCTGAGTTTATGTGTTTATATAAAACTTCTTTGTATTAAATGAATGATACTAACATTTCTTCATTCAATTAGTAAAATGTTGAATGAACATATAATTGAATTCATTCAAGTTAGGAATTCATTCAATACCAATTAAAGCTTTTGAAATATGGATTATGTGGATTAATGGAATGAAATATAAGCATTTTTTAATTCTGAATTAATGTTTTTGTGAATTAAGCTCAAATTGAATTAATTCTCTCGACGCTCTACACAGTATAGACTATAAATTATTAATTCACTTTTTGTAGAGAGCCAACGGTCCGCGATCTTCTATTTGGCCTATTTTATGCTTCATATTCATGTCAATTTTTTTTACACTGCTTTTCAACTTTTTTTTACACTGATTTTAATTGTTTTCTTCAATACTTCAGTTCATTTGGCTTCCCAACCATTTTCATACACTTTATGGCATAAGAGACCCAAAATTCCTCAATTGGACGTGTAATTAGGGCGTTTGGAGGATTTGCGTACTTCGGTACAAAAGGTGTATTTTTTGCATTTAGCCATTCTAACGTCTTTTTGGCATAATGACATCTTGCTTAATCTGACCAAAATAATATGTCCTCTTCAGAGAGTCTATCTCTGATAAATTTTTCCTATTTTACTAACCATTTATTAATGTCCACGTCTACAGCCATAGCTTTTAAATTCTAGATGTAAAGTTGAGATATACCTTTTGCGAACTACTACTTTTGGTTCAAACTTCGCTTTGGCCGAATACCTAACCTTGTCGGGTGTTTTTTTTTTCAAGTCACCAGAATAAAATCCAGAATTAATTATTCCGTTGTTCCAAGCAAAAGGAAAGTATTTCTCATCATCCAAAATTATTTGAAAATTTTTTCATGAAGATTTTTCTCCGTTGTCTACATTTTGATGCCATTTCTGCCAATTGTTTTTTTATTAGATTTGGGTACTTGTCTTTTTCTGGCCAACTTTCGAGTTAATGTCCCAATTTGATTAACAGCCGATTTGTTTAATTTAACAAAGCTCAGTTGCGGTTTGTTTTTATGGACATCCTTTCTTTTTATTCTGCTTGATGCCACTATATTTTTAAACCTTTTGAATATGAAATATATTGTGCTACGTGGTACTTGTTCCTTAAGTGAATGATGTAACTCTTCGTTTTTATGATACCGTCCAATCATGTCAACGACATTTTTTTCTTAATTTTTGAATTTTTTCACTTTTGAATATTTACAATAATGCTTATAATATGATTTTATTGGCATGTATTTTGAAAAAAGAACACATGCCTACTTAGTAGTAATTTAGATCGCTTCATTTCGCCTTCCGACATCGGGGACATTTTGCTTAATAGGATAATTGGCTTTATAGGTAGCTTGAATCTGTAGGTAACTTTAGGCAGCACAAAAGACCTACATTGGTCGCGGTGCATATTGCCTTCTGATCTAATCTTGTAGTAATTTATATTTGAATTTTGTCCATTTACTTAGTTGCCACAGGTTATATAGGTCCACGTTGGGCGCCAAACAGATAACTATTTTTGATGAAGTTATTTCTTTCACAATTTTTGTAAAACTAGGAATAAACGATGTCAATTAAACAAAATTGCATTCGAATGTGATGTTCAAAATTAATAAATGATGAGCTGTTGATTTTTTTAATTGGCGGAATCTTTTGATTAATGGTACTTATTTGAAGCAGGAAAATATTATGAGATTATCGAACATGAATTTCTTTTGGTAGCTTCACATTAATCATGTACAAAAGACATTTCCAATTGAAATCTTATGTTTAAAATTCCATTTTTTTTACTCTAGCTCTAAACCAATTTTTAGTTTTCTTTATAATTTCTCAATTTTAATGTCCATATTCAATTATTACTTTTTAATTAGGTTTTCTTTATTTTTTTTATTTTTTTTTTGTATCATGTACTTCCTAAATCTCTTCTTTTTCGTTATATCTCGGTATTATTTGAAATCAATTTTTACTTGTTTGAATCTGTTAACTGAAATGTGTGTGGTCTAAGCTTGTTTTGTCGTATCTAATGTTTCTGTGTGTCGGTCTGTACCTCTGTGATTCCTAAACCAATTAATTTGAAACAATTATTTGTTACCCTTAACAAAATTAGTTTTGTTGGCAACAAAACCTTAAGATAATGGGAATTTTTAGTTCTTTTATTCTACACACAGAGAAATAAAGTGCCAACCGTATTGAAGAGTGTATTTTATTGGTAACAACTTATAAATTCAGTTATTACAACGATATTTATATTAGATTTCTAAATAATTTGGGTGTTGTAACTAAAATTCAGTTGAATTAACCGAACTTTGTTCTGAAAACTAATGCTAAGTTGTACAAACCAACTGAAATTCGTATTAATCGAATTTGAGTCGTAGTGACAAAATTTCAGTTGGCAAATAGATAAATTTTTCTCTGTGTGTATAACCAAACCTGAATAACAGCAGGTTTGGTTATACACACATATTCTCAAATTGTATTTGAGAATATATTTTGGTATTTTATTAGAAAAACATTTGGCCTAATAAAAACTATTGAAATAAGGTGCAGTTTTGTGCGTATTTTTTATCAAACATCTGTAAATGATTTGTAGCTGTTTTGTGTTCAAAATAAAATCGACAAAAAAGGGGTGTAAACTAGGAAGTTGAAGAATAAGAAGAGTTGTGAGATTTGGACCATAATTATATTTTAAAATGATTTATTTAAATATAAGAAATTAACACCAACTACACAGAGAGAATTTTGTTGGACGAAAAATAATGAAGATTTTCAGTAAATCAATGAAACTTTTCTTCACAAAACCAGCGAAAGTGTTTTTAAAATTTCATACATTTTATGTAACTAGTTTATTAATGAAACTGCCTTTATTGAGTTTATGAAACTTTTAATTAATAAAATTTAATTTTTTTTGTACATTTTTATGAAAACTTGCATTAATGATGAAAAATTTAAATGGACGAATTTCAGTGCAGTTTCATTTGATTTTTTTCCTGAAAAACTAATCCTTATAATATTTATTATTCGTTTTTCTACAAAATCCACACATAATTTTATATGAAACGTGTAATTTTATGTGGATTCGTTTTTCAGAACAGCACTGAGTAATTTTATAATTAAGGGACTATATATTAATAAAAAAGTCCCATTATTATAACTATTTCAAATATAAAAGATTTATAGATACAAAATAACTAAACACCAATAGTTTTAAAGAAGTCCCGTGTTGGGCGCCAACATATCATAAAAAAAGCCCGTACAAATAGTTGAAAATTCAGCTACGACATCTAAAAAAAGTACCTACATTTGCGCCAGCAGAATTTTAAATGAAATTGAGAACTACGTTCTGCTAAATTTAGGTGACCTAAATTTAAGGTAAAAAAGTTAGTTAAAGTACAATTATTTGGGAGAAAAGCTGTTAAATGGAAATGAAAATAAATTAGTTGAAATCAGCACATGTTAGTTGAAAATTCTATTATTTTATCAGTTTAATTATATTTTAAACTGCAAAATTTGTTCTTGTTCCGGGCTTGGTTTTCTACAAACAAAACGGGTACACATTCGCAAAACAACCACTGCGTTTATTTTTCTTGATCATTCTTGTCTGTCTTTGTTTCTGGGTTTCTTCATCAATGACATGTAAAATTGTATGAAAATATTAAGGGAATGGGATAAGAGAAAAATAATATTTAATCATATTCACATAAATAAATATATTTTTATTTTAATACTTACCTTATTAATTTAACCATCACCGCTTTTATTATATAAAATGCACGCACACCTAGTCACTATCGCAAACACATTTTAGACAAATTCTTGGTCAATTAAAAAGTTAAACTAAATATTAGAAGAACAAATTAGTTCAAGTACAACTGAAATTTGTTCATGTGGTAAAATCAGATAACTAATAACTTTAGTAAAATAACCGATTAAAACGATATCAACAGAAAAAATTAGCTCAATTGAGTTGGAACTCGTTTAACAGACTTTTGAACTAGCTTTTTTTTATGAGTGCATGTAAAATTCTCAGCTTTGCAAGTAATTTAAATTGTTATAAAACTAATAATTTGCTTTGCATTTAAATTTTCTAAAAATATTCTTTTTGTTATGAGAAAATAAAATGCAAAAGACAAGCATTTCACGTATGGCGACACTATAAGGTTTTCTCTAAGGAGCTTATTAATACGTCTGGGATTTCTTCTCAATAAGATGCACGAGACGCCTGAAAATGTAAAATTGTAGTGACAAAAATTGTATGTAGCCCCATATTCATTTTTTTTAAAACAGGGGATTACGAAATTATAGTGATGGCAATATTTGTGTAAATTGAATTGCTATTGTTGATACTTTTGAAAATAAAAGGGACAGTGCAAATTAACTTAGACAGTGAAATTAATTTACCTGATTAGCGTTAATTTTTTTCGTTAACATATGGATATTGTCGGCCTTAGCAAACATTTTTGACAGCTCCAAATTTTTTTTCGTCAAAACATTAGTTTTTACCTGACTTTGTATGTATATTTTTAGCGTTACCAACCGAATTATACAATATCAAAACACAGAGTTGATCAAAATTAGTAGTATGAATACAGAGTCGTTTAGAAATAGTAGTAAAAGTTGCATTTATTGTTAATCACAAAGATTAAAAAACGGTTACGGTATACCGGTATTTTTGAAACCAAGAGCTTCTGTATTGGTATCGGTTGTCAATTTAAACATGTTCTGAATAGGATAACTGTATTGAAAAGATATCGGTGACCAACTTTGGCAGTTTTCCCTATAATTAGCTTTGTTTCAGACAGCGCCAAAATTTTTTGCGACAGCTTGTTAACGTTAATTTTTACCTAACTTTGTATGTATATTTTTTTAGCGTTGCCAACCGAAATTATATCAAGGAACAGAGTTGCACACTTTTAGTAGTATAAATAAAGAGTCGTTTAGAAATAGTAGCCATATAAAAAGTTGGATTAACTGTTAATCAAAAACATTTAAAAATTGCTTAATCGACTTGTTTAGTGCTTGATTAAGCAATTACCCCAGTTGTGAGTATTAGCTCTAAGATAGTTTTCTCATATCTGTTATTGTTATCTAGGGCTTTATTACCAAATTCTGTTAGCTAAATTATATATTTTCCTCTTTATCATCTTTGCCCTTATCGTGTTGCCATATTTGAGGCATTTTTTAACGGTTTTTTTTTCAATCATAATTTTTAAAGTCTATTTTTAATCATAACAAATTATTCATACTCCAGCTTTTGTTATACCTACTTTACCACTCTTATCTAACTATTCATCCATTTTTGTCATTTGTAACAATAAGACCATATAAATTCGAGGGGTTTTGTTTTTAAGGGAAACACTATGACTAACCATTTTTATATTGTTTGTTGAATGCTCATATGGTTTTATTGTTGTAGATATTAACGGTTAAAGAAATATTTTGAACAAAAATATGCATGGCATGACAGCTGTAAGCGGGAGTAACTATGATTGGTAGACATTTTTATATTCATTGATATTAAATGGTGTATTTTGAAGAAATATTAAGAGAGTGTTGAGAATTAATTGAAATAAAAAAATTTAATTTTAACCTAAAATAGTCGAAAACTTTTGCCTTTAATATAAAATTTAGACAATGAAATTAATCTACTAGATTAAAGTTAATCCACATTTTTAATCTTCCTCGTTTACATATACTGCATATTGATGGTTAAAAGTTTAACTTAACAGCTGAAAGATTAACTTTGTCAGTTTAAAATACCAAGGTGGCTTCGATAGCGATCCGGCATAAGAGAAACAAGAAAAATGTTGGTGTTAGCAAAACTGTTGTCGACAGCTTCAACATTTTGTTGCGTCGGCATCTTAACGGTAATTTTTATCTGACTTTTAATGTATGTATTTTAGCGTTGCCAACCGAAATTATATCGAAACACAGTATTGCAGAAAGTTAGTAGAATACAGAGTTGTTTAGAAATAGTAAGCAGAAGAAAAGTTGGATTAACTGTTAATCAAAAAGATTAGGAGATGGTTTATATGAAGTTTTAGAAAGCGAAATTAATTTACTTAATTAACGTTAATCAACCTTTTTATTCAACAAGAAAAATGTTGGCGTTAGCAAAACTGTTGTCTACAGCGCCAACATTTTGTTGCGTCGGCATCTTAACGTTAATTTTTATCTGACTTTTAATGTATGTATTTTAGCGTTGCCAACCGAAATTATATCGAAACACAGTATTGCAGACAATTAGTAGTATGAATACAGAGTTGTTTAGAAATAGTAAGCAGAAGAAAAGTTGGATTAACTTTTAATCAAAAAGATTAGGAGATGGTTTATATGAAGTTTTAGAAAGCGAAATTAATTTACTTAATTAACGTTAATCAACCTTTTTATTCAACAAGAAAAATGTTGGCGTTAGCAAAACTGTTGTCTACAGAGCCAACATTTTGTTGCGTCGGCATCTTAACGTTAATTTTTATCTGACTTTTAATGTATGTATTTTAGCGTTGCCAACCGAAATTATATCAAAACTCAGTATTGCAGAAAATTAGTAGTATGAATACAGAGTTGTTTAGAAATAGTAAGCAAAAAGATTAGGATATGGTTTATATGAAGTTTTAGACAGCGAAGTTAATTTACCTAATTAACGTTAATCAACCATTTTATTCTTCCTCTTCCTTACATATGCATTTTTTGAAAGTTAAAAGTTGAACTTTACAGCTAAGAGATAAACTTTGTCAGTTTAAATTAATAAGGGGGCGCCTACATAAGAAGAACAAGGAAAACGTCGGTATTAACAAAAATTTTGCCAACAGGCCCAATATTTTTTGCTGTTGCGTCTCAACGTTAATTTTTATCTGACTTTGCATGTTTGTTTTTTAGAGTTGCCAACCAATATTATATTAAAACACAGAGTGCAATTAATAATATGAATGCCGAGTTATTTAGAAATAGTCAGTAGAAGAAACGAAAAAAAATATGTAATCGCCTTGTTTAGTGTCTGGTCTGATTAAGCAGTTAATTCCATTTTTAGTATAGAATAACTTTTTTGTGTAAATTCCATATTACTATAAAAAACATCGTAATTTATTATGAATTTTCATTTCTACTGTCATTATTCCACCCTGCACTTCATATCATTTTCAATCATTAAAATATAACAAATGACTGATAAACTTATGTCCAATTTCGTTTTTCAAATTTATGCCCGTTACAGCACCACAGATCACATAATATATATTTTTTTGTCGTTTGTAGCTCACAAAACAAATAAAACCACCGAAATTTAATTTTTCTGGTTTATTTACTTTTATGTACATTTAACTATTATATCATATAAAGAACAAACAATAAAAATAAAATAACAGGAAAATTAAACAAATGCATAATAAATTTTCCCAAAAGGTTATCAACCGCTTGCTGGCTAAACGAATATTATTTTGAAAAATAATCAATAATTGATAGAAGAATTTAACCGCATTAAATAAATAATGTAAACGAAATGATCAAGATTTCTTTTTTTTTTTGAAATTTGTTTATTTAGGAGATAAAGAGGAAATTTAATTTATAAAATATGATCAAGAGTAAAATAATTTATAAGCGAAAAGAATAAATTAATATTTAAGCAGCTGAAACTAAGGAAATAAAACACATTTATATGTTTGCCCAGCGGGGTTAATACTAACACTCATTTGATATTATTAGTGTTGCCAACTGTATATTCTAAACAGAAATATATTATGACTTTATTCTAGGGAATTTACACAAATAAATTAATCTATTAAAAATGAGATTAACTGCTTAATCAAGCACTACATAAGTTGATTAACAGTTAATCCAAATTTTCCTCTGCTTGCTTTTTCTTAGCAACTCTCTATACATACTACTAATTCTCCGCAACTCTGTGTTTCAATACAATTTCAGTTGGCAACGCTAAATACATATAAATTCAGATAAAAATTAACGGTAAGACGCTGCAGCACAAAAATGTGGGCGCTGTCTGCAAAATTTTTACTAACGCCGACATTTTCCTTGGTCCTCTTATGATTACTATCAGGGCCACCTTCGTATTTTAAACTGATAAAGTTAATCTTTTAGCCGTCAAGTAAAATTTTTACCTGTCAAAAAATTTATATGTAAACGAGACAGATTAAAAAGGTGGATTAATGTTAATCAATGTTAAAAAAGATTAATTTCGCTGTGTAAACTACCTAAGTATTAACAAATTTGCCAATTTTTGTTTGAATTTTTGAAAATATGAACGTTTTAATAGTTTTAAACTTTGAGTTATAACAAATATTACCAACTTTGATGTTTATTAATTGCGATAAAAGTATCGCTATTGGGAATGAGGTGTCAATTGACCTAAAAGTGACTGGTTAAAGAAGGACTTATCACAGGACTGGTATAATTTAATACTGAAGTGGGTTAAGCAGTGTCAATTGTCCTAAAATTACCAATCCTGTGACTTGTAAAGGCAGGACATACCACTTAACCAGAATGCTTATTAACAAGAAAAAGCCAGTTGGCCAGAATTTTACCCATTGAAAGCTGTTTAGTTTTCGTTTATTTTATACGACATGGACCTTTTGCGACAGTCTTGTGGTATGCCCATCTTTGGTTAGTCCTGTGGCATTCCACTATGTGGTTTAAAGCAGGACAAATGACCCCCTCCTATGACAAGACAATGTTAAAGTTGCCAGTTGTTTACATAGGGTAGGGTTTAGCAGAGGACCGGTCTCTGGTACGAAGGGACTGATCCTGTGGCACACGCAGAACCGGTCCCATTCCCCATAGGGATGTTTGTCATATTTGCTTTCGATATTTTGTTATTTTACTGGTTTACATTTTTTTTAAACTTTCGTTAACTGTTACTCTAAAAGTGTTGGCAACTCTGTATACTTTGTTTACATTTACTCTGTTAACTTCGTGGTACACCTGACACTTTTCTTATAAGCTAAAAAGAAATATGACATTTGTTTTATTTTGAAATTATTTCTGTCCTTAAAGAAATTCATTTTCTTAATAATTTCTTATTAAACGGCAGATTTTTTATTAATTCTTTAAACTGCATTTCAATTCATTTTAAAGTGGTCCTTTACACACTTTTGCTTCCTTGTTTTCTTTAAGAAGCCTTAAATTGTTTTGTTTTGAAATTAGTTTGAAACATGCATATAAGAACAACAATAACAGAACATTATATGGCAACCAGCTGCTGTCAAAATATGGAAAGTGGTTTGGCAACATTTATATAAAAACAAAGCAGGGTTAGGAAAATTAAAGAATACTGATTAAGTTACGACATTTTTAATCTTCCTCGTTTACATATGGATTTTACGACAGTATAAAGTTCAACATGACTGCTAAAAGATAAACTTTGACAGCTAAAAGATAAACTTTTGCATGTGTTTCAGCGTTGCCAACCGAAATTATATTAAAACGGAGGAAAATCTGGATTAGTCAAAATTATTAAAAAATGGTTCAAGCCACTTGTTTAGGGCTTGATTAAGCATTAATGAATCAGAGGAAAATAATGGCTATAATTTTGCCTAAGTTGTCAGCTCAACAAGTTCGAAATATACATTAAACGATATAGAATTAAGAAGAAATCTCTTTAAAACACTTTTTTAACTAGCAACTAATAATGCAAATACTTGCAAACTTTTACCAAGGTTTTAGCACAAAAAATTTATATATTTTCGCAGGTTTTAGCAAACATAAATGTCACCAAATGTAAAAAAATAATATTGAAAATATTTGCAATATAGCTTTCCACAAATTTTTATTGTAAAAATTATGAAAACACTTTTAGCCATACATCAAGTTTCTTTGTCATAAAAAGCAAGAACAACGTTAACTTTCCCAAGTTTTGCGTAGACTTAAAAATAAAACTGGATAAAACTGCTTTAAAAATCAGCATGAATCTTTAAAAAAAAACTTGGCATACTGGCATGTAATGAAAATTGATCGATTCGATTTGTTGGAGAAAATTATATGCATTCGGGTCCCATAAGAAGCGAAATTTAACTTTATATAAATATTCCATTTTTTTTTTTTTTTTTTTTTAAAGAGAAGGAACACTCAGGAAATTTTTCCTATTAATTAATGTGTTGCTTTCTTTGGAAAGGGGATAGTGAAGAGAGATGAAAGGTGGTGAAAGATGAAGGGCTTCAAACATGGCAACACTGTAATTGCGCGAGTAGATAAGTCTTAGAACAGTTGTTGCTCGCCACCTGATGTAGAGTTGGCGAATTTATTGAAGCTTTTTGTTTCATAGCCCTGATTCATTATTTTACTTCGGTGGGGTTAAGTGCTATGGGAACACCGAAGGTGGGCGCAGCGATACATATAAGTGATAGAAAACTCATACATATTATAATTGATGTTGTCGTCACCAGGAATCGAACCCGGGACCATCTGTGTAACAGTCCAACGCGCTAACCATTACACCACATAATAAATGCATTATTGCATATATGTGATTCAGAGAAATCCGCTAACAACGTTATGAATAGAAAACTTTTAAATTAGAGAAATCTGATGATAACTTTCTTATATATGGTTCTTTAAAGTTAAATACTTTTGTGATTTTTTTTTTTAATTTTCTTAAAAATTTTAACCGTGTAAAAATTGTGAAGTTTTTAAAATTTGAAAAACTGAATATGGAGAGAAATATGTTTTTGATATGAAAAAACATGAGGTTATATAAACTACAATTTTTTAATGTTCTTTCAATGAATAAATGATACACGTACTTGTGAAACTTTACCAAATTTTTTGATAAAAAATTTTAAAAACTTGTTTTATTTTAAAAATTTTCATATTTTTTATTTGTTATTTATTAATTTTTTTTTGATTGTTTGAAATGTTTTTAATTTGTTTAGGTTGGGACGATAAGTTTTGATTACAAATTAACCAAATAAATGGAGATGTCACTTTACAAAAGTTGACTTAAGCTAAATATGGTTGCTTCAATGTATTTTCATACAATCGCTCATTACCTTAATTTAACTTCGCTAAATATAGTTGGGCCTTTAGTTTATAGCAAACAAAATGTAAAAACTTTTTAAATTTTCCTAAATTTTCTCCAAATTTATACGAATAAAGAGAAAACTTTTTACACAAATTTTTAGCAAACAGTTTTAAGTGGGATAATGTCAAAATGTAAATTTAAAAAAGTTTTGTCAAAAAAACTTGTCTATTTTTACCTAGTTTTAGCAAAAATTTCTTAAGTTTTACTATGTTTCAAACAAACATGCAAATTTTATTTTAATAGCAAACATCTTAGAAGCAAAATTGTAAAAATTTTAAAACTTCATGAAATTCCACACCCTGGTTTCTTATTTAAAGTGAATTTCTGTTAAACCTCTTTTATTCTTCTGCAAAAAAACTTTGTTTTTTGTAAATTCCAGCACTTTAAATGCAGCTACTATACAGAAATAATAAGAACAATGATCAGCCTTTAGGAGTTTGGACAAACAATATAATTTTTTGCAATGTTTTAAATTGTGTTTTTGCAAGCAAAGGGCGTTACTTTGTAATGATTTTTGTAGCTTTTTTATAAAAAGAATTATGAAAAAAAATATATTAAAAACACACGCAGAAAAAAGACACTTCTGAATATGTTTGCAGCTAATTATATATAAGTTTACAATGTATCAAATTTCAAGATATTATGTTTGGGGCATGCAAACATACTATATATATCCAGGGAAGTCCGCCATATACTTTTTACCGGTCACGCCTACTTTTACGTCCACTTTTAAAAAATATATGAATTTGCTATTTAGTAATGAACTTAAAGTCCCTTAAAGTTAAATGTTAGAAATGTTGAGACGCTATCCTCTAATTTTTTTGTATTTGTCTTGAAAATAACTCATGTGAAATTTTACGCCCCTACGACAACGCCTTCCCTATCCGATATTGCCTTAAAGATCGAAACATGCGTTTATATGGGAAAAAGGGATATTTTTTTTTAGTTTTTGCATTTTTTTTGCAATATTGCAATAGTTTTTACTCTAGATGATAAATTAATCGAGATTAAGATAAAATTATGTATTCAAAAAGGTATAAAAATCCAAAATCGTTTAAGAACTACCCCAGTAATAAATAATGCTCCAGACCACTAATGTGCCAAATACCACTTCAGCAAGAAACTCGAGCTCAAATTTTAAACTATTTTAAAATTGATTACTGAAACATAATTTTTTTATTTAATACACTCATAATTGTGAGACATCAAAGAAGTTTTTTGTTTTGGATGGCGTTAACCTGTCCTACGGTGATGTCAAAAACAAACAAAATTTTTGGGGTGTTTTTCAAATCTCCAATTTCAAATTTTAAAAAAATTTCTTCAACAAAATCGAAAAAATTTAGATTTTTATTGCTTAAACTTGTTTAAAACATCTAAGTGATGAAAAATAAAAAAATTTATAAATATCCCCCAGTACACTTGGGTAGGGCAACGATTTAAATTTTACGGATTTCGAGGAAATTGTGTTTTTTTTAGTAATAAAAAGGCTTATTTGTTGCCATAAAATATTTTAAATCAAAAATTAGTTACTTTTGTAACTTTTGTAACTTTTATAGTTTTATTTTATAAGCATTACTCAAAGTTAAAATTAAAAATATTTCGAACATTATTAACCCATGTGGACCTGCGACCCCAAGTGACCCCAGACTTATTTATTTAAATTTTCAAAAAACGTTAAAGATTTTCTTACTACTTTTGAATTTTAAGAAACGTGATGTAAAAGATAATAACAGAATACTTTTAGATTATGTGCCAAAAATGTTGGACATATTGAACAACGTTAACCCGTACCATGCCGCATTCAGATTCAAGGAGATACTGTGCGTTTTTATATATATTTGAACAAAAAGTATTTGAATTCTTTTTTTACAACCTTGGCTAAAACCATTCGATAAATCCATAAAAATATATTCTGTACTAAATTAACCCTAAGATGACTTGAATATAACACATGTGTAATTTTGCGCTTCTACGACCACACTTTCCCTAAGCGACGGGAAATATCTTATTAACAATGTTATTTGATGATCGAAAAGCAATACGGGATAGAGCTATCAAAAAGATTTTACACTATCGAGAAAAATTGTACGATCCAACTAAACTCAGAGTTTACAAAAAATATATATTAAATTTCGATGCTACCGATTATGTCAATATGGTTGATATGAATAACGACGATATATTATTTGAACCAGCATTTACTCGACAGATTCCATATGATCACTTGGTAGAATACTTAGATTTCGATGAACCACCACTGGCTGATCCACAAATTCCAATGCACATACAAGGAACAAAAAGACATGTACAATTATTAACGAGTGTTTCAAAACGAGTTATAGAAAAGAATCGTGAAAGAGTTATGGCAGTGACATTAGAAAGTCGTAAGAAAACTCCTCGAATGGAAAACATTAAATTGTAGGTCGAGAATAATATTTAAAAATAAATTGAATTAAAAATATAAAAATAGTGTTTTTTTGTTGAAACCTTGAAAATGTTGATTTTTTCAGATCGATTTTCCTACAAAAAGGAGTTCGAAAACAAAAAAATTTATCGTAATAAAAGTTGTTGGAAATTATCTGAACTTTCATAATCATAATCTTTCTATCAATACAGATTCTGAAAGGTGATAAAAATACCTTTTAAACAAGCCCAGATTGAGAAATCTACTATAATTCTATCCGATTTTATGACGAATTTAATTATTTTATTCTATGTATATATGGAAAAATATCTATTTTGAAATTTTGGGGGGCTCCAAATCCGACTTAGAGCTATGGTCTCTTCAGCATAATTTCTCAGAATCACCTATAGATTACGTTTTTGCTATACGCTTCATCAAAAAAAAATTAACCCGCCCTAATATATATATATATATATACATATACAGTCGGGCCTCGATTATCCGTGATCCGGTTAACCGGTAACCCCGATTAACCGTGATGGCCAAAGATCAGTCTATTGTTTGCAATGTTTTCAAATTATTTGCTTCGATTAACCGTGATTACCTCTATTATCCGTGATGGCAGAATTTTGCCCAAATATATAAGTTTAAAAATATTAGACAAACAACATTACACGACTTTTTTTAAGAAATTGTATTCTTTTTTAGCTTAATGTCCTTTTTTGCCTCATGTTTTCAGTAGAAAATTTAATGTATACATACTTATTTAATTTAAAAATGTACATAAACTTCTGGAATTAATTTTTTTTAATGTAAATATGTATGTACACCAATGTTCACTTGTTAAATAATAAAAATATAAAAAAAAAACTGTATAATCAAAATTGTTATTCGATTAACCGTGAAAATCGATTATCCGTATTGCTTCTGGTCCCGACCATCACGGATAATCGAGGCCCGACTGTATATATATATGTATTTGCAGCCAAACATTTTTATGTTTGCCTCTCAACGTTTTTCACTAGTTCTAAATATTTATATATATTTAAAGGCAAACATATTATTTTAGAAACATGGGAAACGGAATTGTTTTCTAAACAAAAGCAGGGCATTTTTTTCGGCGTACAAACTAAAATAAGATTAAAAAAAAATGTTTTAATAAATTGAAATTTTACCCTTTATTTAAACCATATTCCATTATTTTTTTTTTAACACGAAAATTAAAAATTAATATTTAATCCATTAAAAATCGTCTTTAAATTAAATTTATTATGCTGCTCATGCATTTCATTAAATTTCTAATGAAATTTTGTAATCGTTATTATTGGTGTATGTTGTCAAATTTTGTAGTCTTTTTAGTTCGATATCTGCTTATTATGGTGTCTATATATTTGGACATTGTTTTGAACAGTTGTTGGTCATTAACCTCACGTAGTCATCGTGTTAATTTTTAAAAGTTTATTAGCTACTACCATATTTGTTACACATAATAATTTTTTGGGGAAAGTTTTATGAATTAAGATAGAAGCTATAGTGTTTTCAATTTGTTATTGATTGATTTTGTTATTTAGAAAATTATAATTGGGTCATATTAATTAGATAAATTAAATTTTATTATCTTATTTAGCCCCCTTAACTTATCTCAGATTAACCAAAGTTTGAGGCTTAACCATAGCTATGAATATCAAATTTATATGGAAATATATATGAGGTTCATGTTAAACTTTGGTTATTTATAGAAAAGTTACTCGCTCTTAATTTAATTTATTTTAAAATTAACAGATATTAATCAATTTATTTTTTTCTTTCTATTTGCAGGTATGTTTTTGAAATCTTTTCAAATATTTTCTATAAATATTCAAAAATTGTAAGTAAAAAACTCAAGAAGATAAACTGTAGAAATTAAAAAGAAAAATTTTAAATATTGTGTTTAATAGGGAGTTTAGACAGCAAAATTAATCTATTTGATAAAAGTTAATCCACCATTTTAACCTTCAAACCGGAGTAAGCTTTTTCGTTATGAAATTTATAACACTTGTTCGGCATGAAAAATAAACAATATGTTCTTCTACCAAAATTATTTTGTTGCCCATTTTAGGCGATATGGGCAGAAATTATTCCTCCTGACAAATTATTATTTCTACAGTCCAAAAATTACCCTTTGTGTGTTTTTAGTAAAAAAGATATGGCGAATTTCGTTTTTTGTAAAACGCGAAATTGAGCGAAGATGCACCTTAGCTTTAACATACAGTGGTGTTCAAAACATTTGCAACTGATATCATGGTTTAGGTAATTATAATTTTTTTGATCAAAACGATTTGTGGTATAATGTTTTGTTTTTTTTTTTTATTAAATTCTGTTATAGCATATTATTTTACAACTACAAAAAAGTTATTCATAACTTCTCAAAAATAAAAAAAAAAAGTAATTTTAACAAAATAAGTCGATAGTGCAGCAGTGTTCAAAACTTTGCAACTCTTAAAGTAATTAACAGGAAATACAAACAATGGTTTTAACGCTCAGTATTTTGTAGCGTAGCCATTTTTTTTTTATAACTTCTGAACACCTCTTAGGCATAGAGGCAATGAGCTTATTAATATAATCGTCAGAAATTTCATTCCACTGCTTCTCCAACTCTACGCAAAGTTCATCAACATTTCGGAATACTTTATTGCCGATATTCCGTTTTACAATCATCCACATGTTCTCAATCGGGTTGAGATCGGGAGATTAAGCCGGTCACGACATGATATTAACTCATTTTCCTGCAGCCAAACTTTTACAACCCCCGCCGTGTGTTTTGGGTCGTTGTCATGCTGGAAGGTCCATGAGAGTGGCATTTCCCATTCAGCATACGGAAGCCTAAATTAACTCAAAAGATCTCTATGGATTGTGGCCGTCATTGTGCTAGTAATGCGTTGAATTGGGCCAATCCCATTTCCTGAAAAACATCTCCACATCATAATGTTTCCACCTCCGTGCTTCACTGTGGCGGTTGTGTATCTGGGACTAAACTTTTTACCTCGTGGTCTTCGAACATTGGCTCTTCCATCTGATCCCCGGAGGTGGAGTTTAGACTCATCTGACCACAATACATTTTTCCATTGCTGTTGAGTCCAGTTCAAATGGATGCGTGCAAAGTCAAGCCGAGCTTTTCGGGTTTTTCCGACACATACGGTTTTTTTGTACATCTATAACTTCTCAGTTTTGGGATATTTCGTAAAAAAATTTTTGATTTCCGATCTTCTCTTACAGTTGTAATACGGGGTCTTCCACCTTTATAAGTTGTGTGGATGTGACCACTATTAACAATGCGGCAAATCGTTGATTTTGGAACGGAGTACTTTATAGAAATTGCTTTTTGTGTAAGTCCATTTTGAAAATCATTTAAAACTTTTGATTTAAAATCAGAATTGTATTTATTTCCTGCCATTTTTTACAAAAATTATTCTTACGATGTTTATGCCTCCAACATCTTATTACAACTATTAAAGAACAATAATTATAATAAATTTGTTTAAAAAATGTAACGGTCTGAGTCTCATATTAAAAAGGAGTGCGATTACCGTTACATAATCTTTCTGCCAAATTTCATAAAAATCAATACGTCAATACGTTTTCAAGTGAAGACTATGTCCTTAATGGTATCCTTTTAGAATTCTGCATGTCCTTATACCAAAATTAGAGATTTTTTTTAAAGTTTAGGTTTCTTACTTACTTACTTTGTGTTTAGTATCCACGCCTTCTCGTGAGCATATGAGCAACTATGTTTTCAAGATTTTTGAAAATTGTGTTCATTTCAAAATATTTATTTTTTGAAATTTTACGAAATTTTAACTTTAACGCTTTCTTGCTTCCAAACCGTGTCATGCACACAAAAAATTACTTCAAGAAATATTTTTTAAATTTGGTTTCCTATCGAAATTGCTTTAATTCGTATTATAAATCACTCATTTTGTGCACTTATGGTCAATTTAAAATACCCCGCGTGGAAACGGGCTCGCCGGTTAATGTTCCTCTTTTACATATGTATTTTTTGGCGTAAGCAAACATTTTTCAACATGTGCGGCAACTTGTTAACGTTAATTTTTATCTGACTTTATATGCATGTTTTTTAGCGTTTCCAACCGAAATAATATCAAAACACAGAGTTGCAGCCAATTAGTAGTATGAACACAAAGTTGTTTAGAAACAGTTTAGAACAGTTAACTATTTAGAACAGTTAACTATTAATCAAAATGATTAAAGAATTTTAAATAATTTGCCGAAAAACAGAGTTTAACATCACTGAACTAATATTTATTTCGTTGGCAATGGATCGAAATGGGATTGATATTATTGTTATTTTTATGGAGTAGCAATTTTTTATGGGTGAACTTATACGCATGGGTTCTACATTCCGAAAATGAAGTGAAAGTGAAACTTCCGCTCAATTCCACATAAGTGATTTGAAAAGAAAAATTTCATTTTCATTTTGTTTCTAGTGGAATTAAAGTGATTTGATGTGTTCTATAAAACAATTTCACTACAAAAAAAGTAATTGTAGAACGGTATTCGTTAACTGAGTGAAAAACCAAACTTTTTAGAAAATAAAATTATTTTGAATATTAAACGTAAAAAAAAAATCAAACAATGTAAGTAAATGTGATATGTTGTTAATATACGTTTATTTAACTGAAAAAGTGTTGTATTTTTTACGGGAAAACACATGAATCCGGAACAAGAGGCCCCATTTTTAACATTCATGGAAAAAAAATCTGGTTTGGCCAAAGGTTTTTAGAGGGGCGACAAAACAGTTGAAGACCAGTTGTGGAAGGACTTAGCAAGTACATTAAACAGCTTAGGACCTCCAGAAAACGATGCAACTGGTTGGAAAAAGGCTTGGGCTGATTGGAAGGCTACCATTCGTAAAAACTTGGCCGAAAATAGAGCAGAGGTAACGGCAACAGGTGGAGGACCCAATAATATCCAACACATATCGTCCAAAGAAGATTCAGTTGCCGAACTTTCTGGCCTTTATACAGCAGTCGAAGGTGTTCCAGCTGCTAAATCATTCGGGACGACTAGCAAAGGGTAAACAACCACAAATTCATCTACTGAATTGTTAAAATTTTTGACGCTCTACTTCTTTCCACTGCTAGATTGAAGTCTTTTGCGATCATTTGTTGGTAAATTCCTTGTCCGAAGTAGCGTAGTGATGTGCCCAATTGCAAAATAATTGGAATGCTTGTCTTTTTAGCCATTGGTGATAATTCTTCTAAAACCATCATAAATGCATACTTATTTATTCTAAAATACGCAATAAAACTATTTTTTTTATTAATTTTAAACACTTGCGACTCAGTTTTAATTATTGTCTTACGATTTTTCTGGTAGTTCCAAAGGATTTGAACAGTCACGAAGCCTTTTACTATTTAGATTTTCCATTCTTTCTTTTTCTTTTTTAATTAAATACCAGGAAATCACAATTGCGAAACTCATTTTATATTATTTTAAAAATAAGTATTTGTTTAATTTTTATTTTTGTTAAAAAATGCACTCTTCTTTATTGCAATTTCATTCACTTTAAAGTTATAATTTGGTTTTTTTCCCGCATTTTTTTATGTTGTTGCTAAGAGCAAAATGAAAATGAAATCGTCGTGAAAAATGAAAATGAAATCGTCGTGAAAAAAACGATTCACTCGTTTTTCAGAACACAGCGGAATTGAAAATGTGGAATTAAAAACGATTTCACTTTCACTTCGTAGTGGAATATAGAACCCAGGCCATAATTATTTCGTCCACTGTATAAAGTGATTATTTTTTTTAGAATTTCATTGAAAAATTGCTTACAAATTTAATTTTTTTTTTTTTTTTAATTTAATTCTATATGGTTTATTTTGTCTAAATAAATATTCAATTAATTTTACACCACCACAAATATTTAAGGCCTAATAAATAATTAAACAATTTTGCACACTTCCGTACAAAAATAATTTCGATAGAAAAAAAAAAGAATAAACAAAAGCCACCAGTAGACCAGGCCAGACCAATTCAATAATTAATTTCCAAAATTAAACAAAAACACAAATCACCCCTATTTATTATATTGTAAATAAACCCACTTAAAAATTCAATGAGGCGCGAAATCTTAAATACCCCCAAAAATATGTTTTTAAAAGAAAACAATTGATTTTGAAATATAGAAATTTCTAACTACGGACAAGGGTATTTAGTTACTGATGAATAAATATACTGAGAGAATTATCTGCATGATATCGATGAAGTTTTGCATTAGCTCTATAAAGTGTCACTGAAATTGAAACTTTTTATTAAATTAATGCTGTTTTTTATAAAATTTTATGAAAATTTATTAAAAACTTCATACGCCTAGTGAAAATGTTTCATTTAAAATAATTTCATAAAAATCATAAAGCTTTAGTAATTTACAGTTTTATTAGTTTTTTATTTCTATATACATCGCGATTATTTTAATGTTATTTCAATTTATAACGAGCTTTCAACCTCCGTATATTTACAAAAATAAAGTAAATCAAACATATTAGCTAGGTTGATACTAGTATTTCGATCTGGCTAAAGATCTCATCAGAACCCGAAGTTTTAGAAAAGCTAGAGCCTCCATAATAGGCAGAACTTTGACAAAAAACCTATTAATCATAAATTTTGCTCCATTCTTGTCTTCTTAGTGATCAAGCACGTGGTTGGGGTCTATTCCCAACAAGCATCATGATATTACTAAACTTTGAAGACCAAAAATGTTCTATTTATATAAATTTTTTTTTTACTTTGGCTCAAGTAATATTTTTTACAGTTTTATTAGTTTTTTGTTTTTATATACATCGAGATTATTTTAATGTTATTTCAATTTATAACGAGCTTTCAACTTCCGTATATTTACAAAAATTACACAAATTAAACATATTAGTTAGGTTGATACTAGTATTTCGATCCAGCTAAGATCTCATCAGAACCCGAATTTATAGAAAAGCTAGAGCCTCCACAATTGGCAGAACTTTAACAAAAAACCTATTAATCATAAACTTTGCTCCATTCTTGTCTTCTTAGTAATCGGTTGGGGTCTTTTCCTAACAACCATCATGACATTACTAAACTTTGAAGACCAAAAATGTTCTATTTATATAAAAAAATTTTAGTTTTTACTCTGGCTCAAGTAATATTTTTTCCAGTTTTATTAGTTTTTTGTTTTTATATACATTGAGATTATTTTAATGTTATTTCAATTTATAACGAGCTTTCAACCTCCGTATATTTACAAAAATAAAGCAAATCAAACATATTAGCTAGGTTGATATTAGTATTTCGATCTGGCTAAAGATCTCATCAGAACCCGAAGTTTTAGAAAAGCTAGAGCCTCCATAATAGGCAGAACTTTGACAAAAAACCTATTAATCATAAACTTTGCTCCATTCTTGTCTTCTTAGTAATCGGTTGGGGTCTTTTCCTAACAACCATCATGACATTACTAAACTTTGAAGACCAAAAATGTTCTATTTATATAAAAAATTTTAGTTTTTACTCTGGCTCAAGTAATATTTTTTCCAGTTTTATTAGTTTTTTGTTTTTATATACATTGAGATTATTTTAATGTTATTTCAATTTATAACGAGCTTTCAACCTCCGTATATTTACAAAAATAAAGCAAATCAAACATATTAGCTAGGTTGATATTAGTATTTCGATCTGGCTAAAGATCTCATCAGAACCCGAAGTTTTAGAAAAGCTAGAGCCTCCATAATAGGCAGAACTTTAACAAAAAACCTATTAATCATAAATTTTGCTTCATTCTTGTCTTCCTAGTAATCAAGCATGTGGTTGGGGTCTTTTCCTAACAAGCATCCTGACATTACTAAACTTTGAAGACCAATTATCATTTATTATGTGAAGAAAACTTAAGTGAAAAATTTCATTAAAGCTCGGCAAAGAAAATTCTCTCTGGCATTTTGAAAAATTTAATCGAAAAGACAATTGTTTAATTTCTTTCCCTTAAAAATTTTAGTTTCTTTAAAGATACTATATGAATTTTGTTTAATTTACAAACATCTGTTAAACAGTTTAACAAAAGTCATGTTAGTGCATGTTTTCTATTTGAAATACTTAAAATTCTGTGACCCTATTTAAGGGCATGACCGTTTTAAAATACTTTAACAAGTAATTAAAACAAGTTGTAGAGAAGAAGAAGAAAAAAACTACAAAACAAGGAAGAAAATATTGAATTTCTATGTGAAAAAAAACCAGATTATTTTTGTGTCACATTTTCTATATGTTTTATATATGAAATGTTGGTAAAAGAGAATATAAACAACATATTTTGTAATTTAGAAAAACTTGAAAATGAACTATAACGAAATCTAGTTGGTAACGCCATCATATAAAAATAGTTATTCCTTCAAAATAAAGTTATGTCAAACAATAAAAAAAAATAATATTTCCAAGTTGGCACAACCAAGTTGGCAACACTTTTTTAAGGAAATATAATATAATAACGCCAAACCAAAAATTATATAAGAAAATGTGTTAATTTATATTAAATAACTCAAAGAAAAACATATGATTAAGCAGGTCTTCTGAAAAAGTACGAATTTTATTCTCCAGTTGGCAACACTTTTGTAATACATTTATAAACGACAACACTAAAATACCACAAACATTTTTTAATTTCTATTTAACTGAAAGTTTGTAAAAACTAACTACAATCATAAAAAAAATATTTTCGTTTTGAAATTGGCAACACTTTTTTAAGAATAACATATTTACAAAAAATTAATTACATTAATAAAGATAAATTCAAATTTAAGTCTACTACCAAAAATTGTTATGTAATATAATATTCTGATGGCAACACTTTTATAGTTTTCGGCAATCCTAAATCATAGCAAACATATTAATGATTACTGTGCAAATAAAATTTTTTCATACTAATCATAAAATCAAAATCCGAATTAATTTAGAGTATTGCCAAAAAAAAGAGCTTAAATTGTTTTAACAGTTGGCAGCACTTATTAAAACTAATATATTTTGGCAACTATAAATCAGCAGAAAAAGTTTGAAGATTCATACACTGATATAAAAATAATCGTAAAATTTTTTGCTTAAACTACTAAAAATTAGTTAAAAATTACGTTGCAGAAAAAACAGCTAAAATTGGCAATTTTTTTTTCTCGAAATATTAGTGAGATAAGAAAAGCCAAACTAAATCTGTAAAATCTACAAATATTTAGTTATATTTGAGATAAATTTGAGTTAATTGAAAGTAACAAATTAATCTGCTAAAATCTGCTAAACCAGAAAAATCATCAAAAAAATTAGAATTTTTTATTTTTTATTTAAGAATTTTTTTAATGCGAATAAAAATCTTCCTTTTAAAATCAGCAATTTGCAGTTTTTAAGCAAAAATTTTGGTTCATTTAAGCTAAATATACTGTTATTTGCATTCTACAGAATTTAAGATAAATACAGCAAACATTCTGTTGATATTACAGTTTTTATTTGTTGTTTTTAGTCTACAAATATTTAGTAAAGGTTTTTTTTTTTTTTTGCTAATTTTAGCAGATTAAATTGCTATTTTTAATTAACTAAAATTGAAATCGAATAAACTAAATTTTTTATGAAGCTAACAGTTTTATTTTTGCTGTTCTTATTTTAATAATATTTAGCAAAATATCTGCTAATTTAAGAAGTTTTTTCTGCAACGTCCTTTTTGACTAATTTTTAGTAACTTTTTCTGCTATTTTTAAAGGTTTCTTTGTATGAGTGTATAAATATGCCAAAATATTTGTTGTTCCTATGGTTATTACTAAAATAAAGTTTTCGGCCTTGCCAAGAAAATATATAATTATTTTCTATATTCCTATTATTTATTTTTTAAATCTTAATGTTTTTATATTTTTTTAAAAAAGAATAGAAATAAAACATTAAAGATGAAATTTCATACACAAATTATATTTAATCATAATAAAAATAACAGCGAACATTTTAATAACAAAACTTTTCCATAATATTGAATGAAATTTAAATTTCAGCCTTGCCATAAAGAAAATTTTTTTTTTTTTTTTTTTTTTTTTTTTTTTTTTTTATTAATTAATAATCATATAATTACAAATTATATACTATTTCCCTAACCGAGCACTAGCTACTATGGCCTTCGGCGCGTTGTAGCGAAAACAGACCAGTGCCTCTGGTGGGAATCGAACCCACGACCCCCGCACTGATAAGCCAGCACGCTACCAACTAGCCTACCGGGGCGCACAAAGAAAAATTGTTTATACAAATATTATAAAAAAATCAAATTTATAATATTATAAAAAATTCAAATGAAATTTTAAATTTATTTAATTTTTTCTTTATGGCAAGGCTGAAATTTAAATTTCATTCAATATTATGGAAAAATTTTTTTATTAAAATTTTCGCTGTTATTTTTATTATGATTAAATATAATTTGTATATGAAATTTCATCTTTAATGTTTTATTTCTATTCTTTTTTTATCCCTTTACTCTTTAGCCACAGCATATTTATTTTCATATCAGGAAGCTTTTTTTTTTCCTAACCACTAGAAGCGATAATATTACAAATATTAACCTAGTTTCCAGTATTTCTTTTCAACACTCTTTGTATGAATGCATATACAATACTGATGGTATTACTACTTGTAGTAAATGCTCTATTGTATTTAAGTTATGATATCTAGACTACATTAATAATTTCTTCTCTGTATTCTCTGTTTTATTTAAAAAAAAAAGTATTAAAACAATATGTATTTATATCAAGGTTGGCTACCGAAACGAATAACGGTATTGGTATTGGTATCGATTTTTTGTTTGTTTTGGTATTGGTATCGGTATTCCATTCATATCGGTTATACCGCTATCGCAACATTAAGTATGTACCGGTATTATTGGAAAAAAATTCAAAAAAGTATAAAAATCGGTTTAAATTATTAAAAAAAACTAAAATTTATTAATTCTTATATAAAGTACATATTTTTATTTTGAAAGTGGTATGGGTCCATTTTCAAAAAAAAAAAAAAAATTAGATACTAATGGGGTCCTATAATATTCAATAGTTTCTAATCGCTGAAATTTTAGCGGAATTCTTGTAATGTAAGATATTTTTTATAATACGGATATACTCCCCATTAAAGTATTGCTGGATCTTACAAACATTGATCTCCAGATTCCAAGTCTACTCTTCAAATTTTGCTAGTACTTACCATTTTAGCGAAATTCGCGATGTCGTTACTTTTTTCAAAATGAGTTTTAAAAGAACATTTGATAATTAACAGTTTATGTTCTACGTATGTAATATAATCATGTGAAAAACCCCTTTTAAAAACTTACAATAAAACTAGTACAACAATTTGTGAAAAGTTTTTATTTTAAAAGTGGAAAATCATCATAAATATGTAATTTTTTTAAGTATACATTAATTTAAAGTACTCTGATCAGATGTGTATACAAATTGATATGTGTTTTATGAAATTAAATTCCCTTTGAGTTGTTAATTTTGTTTCGTCAATTATTTTCAAAATGTTCTCTTCATTCAAATATATAATTTCAATAAATTCACAACTATTTGTTTTTGTAAAATATTGTGTTAACAATTTATTGGAAACATATTATTGGCGTTCCCGAAAAAATAATTAAACATATTGGAAACATGATGTTTCTCGTTGAAGTTGGAAATAAAATTTGGAAACGTCATAAAAACCAAATTCGAATTAATAAAACGTTAAACAGTTCTAACTTCGAAAGCACATCTCAACTTGCTCTCTCTTTGTTAGAATCATTTGAAACCTCACAGAAACGTGTCGAAAATTCTCAATCAGTCTGAAGCTCACAGTCAAACGTTGAAAATTCACAATTGTTGGGATGCGTACATCCAAATATTGAAAATAACAATGCTAATGGCTCTTTAGAACAATATGTACCTGTATCGGAAAATCCAACACGCCTTTTTAATTGGTTCAAAAAGAACTCACCTCCATTGCCTTCAATAACTGAACCTCCATCACGCAGATCTACTCAGCTAAAAAGAAAACCTGATTGTTTTACACCATGCACCCAACGTTCTAAATTGACGAGGAGGAATTGGTATGTTTTTTATAAAATCAAATTCCCTTCGAGTTGTTAATTTTGTTTTGTCAATTATTTTCAAAATGTTCTCTTCATTCAAATATTTAATTTCAATAAATTCACAACTATATGTTTTTGTAAAATATTGTGTTAACAATTTATTGGAAACATATTACAAATATTTTACAAAAGTTGCCACTTACTGTTTCAAAAACGTTAAAATGCGCATTCCTTTACTTTCTATTTACCTAAGTAAATAGTTCATATAAATTATACTTTCTTTTAAAAGATGAACTTAAAATTATAAAAAATTGTTTAATATTTCAAATATTACTTTTAAAAAATAATTTTTTTAAATTTTATACGAAACACAATTTGGTTTACTAAAACTATTTAATATTTGTAACGAGATCTTATAAAAAATAAGTTCCCTGGTGAAAATCAAATCGTAAGTGAACATATATGATCATATATAAACTTGCATATGATCATATATTTATATCGATAGTCATATATGTCCATATATAGTTCAATATATGATCATATATGATATTATAAATGACCATATATGCTCGGATCCGAAATTTGAGGGTGTATGGTCGTATATGATCTTATATGAGTATATATGAATCATATATTAGCATATATGAACATTTATGATCATATACAACCATATACCCTCAAATTTCGAATCAGAACATATATGATCATATATTTAATGTTCAGCTTTATATGATCATATACAAGCTCATATATGATTAAATATTCACCTCGGTTTATAAATTTATATGTATATATATATATAAATTGAAATTTATTTACAAGTTTTAATGTTTTATATAAAAAAATGTATTTGTTTTAAAAAAACATAAAATTTCTTTTTTTAACCGATTCATTCCGGTATCGTACCGGTACTAAGAGAAAGGTTGCGTTATCCCGATATTTTAAAATTCAGGTGTTTCGGTATTGGTATTGTACCGGTTATTAATTTGAAACGGCAAATAGTATTTAAAAGGTGTCGTTGGCCAACCTTGATTTATATGCATCCAAGTGAAAGGGTGTGTTTTAGCTGAAAATATTACCACATATTAAAAGCTTTTCCATTTAAAACCAAAATAAACAATAGTTAATGGTAGGGTAAGACGAATTAAAGTCGGTTTAGGACGTACTCATAAAATTACCTCAGTTTCCGCGGAAAAATCCGCGATTTCATATTTAGAGTTTTAAATTCATAAGGCACAGTTAATGTCTAGAGTGACATTTTAACAAAGCCGCAATTAGAGCCCAGAATCTTGGGATAACAAAACCACGATTAAAACCAAGAATCTTGGGGTGACAAAGCCACTAGTAGAACCCATAATCTTGTGTCAACAAATCAACAAATTTTGACAAAGCTAACTTAATAATTTTTTTTTTTTGTTAAACATTTTTTTTAACAATAAGAAATTTAATTGTAAAAGGCGTGGGAGAGAAGAATGAGTGTATTTTCTAAAAATCATAACTACATTGCAAATTTTCAACTTTTTTCTGAATCAGACTGCGCAGTTTCTGGTATTGAACCTTCGTCAGTGACCCTGTTTTTTTTTTCTGAATTTTTTGAATAATGTAAAATTTGTTATGTTTTTATTTGTTCGATTTTTATCGAAATTTATTTAAGCTTTTCACTTTGATAATTTTTATGAAAATTTGTAGATTTTAGATTAAATTTGTATATGAGGAATTTCAAAAATTTTCGACACTTTGAGACAAAATATTTAAAAAAATTTTTTTTTGTATGACATGAATAACCTTTTCTGTATGTGTTAGCCAATGTTTATGCGTGCTAAATCCATTGGTGTTAATCATTTATCTTTAATATTTAAAAATATTAAAATTACAGTTTTTCCTTGGAATTAATTAAAGTTACATCATTTTAAAGATGTCATTTCAAAATATAATAAAATAATATAAAAATATACATACTCAAAAAATGTTCTTCTCTTACATTAGAACTTAAAAATAAAACTGCGATTATTTTGGAAAACACGCAGAATAAAAATTTTATTTAAGGATTCCTTTTGAGGTTATAAAAATTTTGTTTGCTCCATAAAATTTAAAATTCTTAAAATTTGTTGATACGTATTCGATTTTAGTATTATGTATGATAATTAAAATGTTTTATTTGATGTACGTTTTGGAGGGATTGATACAGAGCTTTATTTGTGACAAAGCTAAATGTTTTTAAAAAAAACTGCAGCTGTACTCGCCAGGAGTGAAATAATATTGTTTTTTTGCACGTTATCAATTAACAATGATTTCAAGCCATATTTTTTGTAAAAATAATGCGAAAAAGTAATACAATTTCTCAAAATTTTTAAAAAGTTCATAAAATTTTTGAGTTGTATCTTTTAAACTGCCCTTTTGACTCTGAGGTGCTGTACTAAGAAATTCAGTTCACGCAGTACGCTAACCAATTTCAAATATAATTATGAATGTCAGAGGTAAAAAATATACATATTAAAAAAAATTACGCCAATTCCTTATAAATTTAAGATGTTCCTAACCGTTACATCAACTTGGTAGACCTCAAACTGTTTGAAATGTCACTATTTTTAAAACACTGTGCTCAAAACTTAATTCCATTAAATAGCGCAAAATCCCTATGAAAATTTCTTTTTTAGTTAATGTATCTTCCAAGTCTTGTGACTTCATTTTGTATATTGATGGACCTGAAAGTTAAAAACTATGAGAAAAAAGACATAAAGAATGATAAAACAACTCTTGTAAGTTTTTAGTCTTTTTTTATTTTTCGACTTTTAAATGATTATCATATCTTTAGATTAAGAATTTTCAATGTGAAACTTTGCATGTCCTAGCTTTTAAGTATAGTCTACCTACGTCTGTCCATACTTTCTGTCAATTCAAAAAACTTTGAGAAATAAGAAGTATCTGAAGTCAGTTTCAACATGTATCTAAAATTTTTGATATAGCTCATATATCTCAAATTCTGTTGAAATTACAAAAGAATATTTCGGGAATCTAGTAATTTTTATAAACATTTTTATTAAATGAATTCATATTTGTTGAATTTTAAACAAATTTTGTTAAAATGTGGAAAACGATGATTTTCATTAAATTTTTCTTGAATTCTTCTATGTTTACTAAGTTGAGTCAAATGTGTACAAACTTTTATAAAAATTCGAAAGAAAAATGGACCAAATATCGTTACTACGTATCTATTAAGTATTCTTTTTTAACTACCTCTATGGAAATAAATTTTAAGCAGAAATTTTCTGTTAATTTAGCTTAAAAATTCTGTTGATTTAGCTAAATTCTTAGTTAATTTAACTACAACTGTCAACTCAAATTTAGTTCTTCTAAAATTTAGGTCACCTAAATTAAGCAGACTGTGATTCTCCACTTCATTGAAAATTCCGCTGGCGTAAATTACAATTACAATTTTCTGTTGTCGTAGCTGAATTTTCAACTATTTGTACGGGTTTTTTATGAGTGTATTTTATGAAAAATAAATAAAAAATATGAGAAAATAACGCCATCCGCAAGTGAGGCACAAAAAAATAAATAGTTAAAAAAAAATAGTGGTATAAATTAACAGACAAAATTTTGTAAATTTTGAGAATCACAAATTACTAAATTTTATGTCGAAAAATTAGTTCAAACACGGATGAAATGTGTTCTTGAGGCAACATGAGATAACTAATAACTTTAGCTAAATAACAGATTTAACAGACAAAATTAGCTCAACTGAATTGGAACCCGTTTAACAGACTTTTGAACTAACTTTTTTTATGAGTGTACATTTATTATCTGTCGCTGTAATTTTTTATTAATTTTAAAGCGACACTATATTTCAAAATTGCATAATTTTTGAAGACAAAAACAAAAATAAATCTTATATTTTTAGAAAACATGCCCTACCCAAATAAAATTATATCATTTTCTCTTGTTTGCTATGAACATTTTGATTTATTTTTTACACAATTTAAAAAAAAAAAATTTTTTTTTGTTGTAGTTAAATCTAAAAATATTTACTAGCCGGTCACTTAAAGATACAAGTTGTACATTTAGTTTATAGAATTCAAAATATATTTTACAATTTTTTAAATATTTGTATCATATTCTGCAAGTCTTTTTTCATCGTGCTTTAGTTTTTGGTTTTATATCTTTAGGTGTTGAGGAATTTTTTGTAGATAGGCACCCGCATTTTATCGTTTTATAAATTTTCTTACAAAAAATTCCCTTTTACTTTAAACAAAGAAGAACCAGACATAAAGACAGAAATATATGCATTATTTTTGTTGCTGTATTAATTCTTCTTACATACCAGTTCATACTCAGATATTTAGAAAATTTTGGTATACAAGGTATTATTATGCAGGGGTTCTTAAACATTAATAAATTGCAATTACGGACATTAAAGATCGTTGTACTTGATTTTCATCATTTTAACAAGTTTTCATCCTAAAAATAGTTTTATCTTTAAAAATAAATTGAAATTTTCAAGTTTTTCTAGATCTTTAAGCGGCGGAAAGTACTTCTTTTCTCCGGCACTATTTTCGCAGGGCGGGGGACAAGTGGCATAATTTGGATACCTATAGGACCGCGAGACTTACGTGGCCCAACTACGACCTAGGGCATACAAACTCTCTCCGGAGCAGGAGCAGGAGGGATGTCTCGAGGCTGACGGCTGTTCTGACCGGTCACTGGCTGATTGGTAGGCATGGCATTAGACTTGGGATTGTACGCGGTTCGCATTGTCGCAGCTGCGGCATACCGCGCGAGGAGGAGACTGTGGAGCATCTTCTCTGCGATTGTCCGGCGCTGCAGAATATTCGACTCCGGATCTTGGGTGACCATATACTGGACGACCTCTCGGTAATATCACGTGTGGGATTCGGTGATCTCATACGTTATCTTAACCGAACGGGGTGGGTCTAGTACTCCGGATACTAGTTTCTCTTCAAAACGGAGTCGCTTTTTGACTCTACTTGATGCTCACGAGTAGCGTGAGCTGCCACTTAAACCAACCAACCAACCAACTTCTTTTCTCGCTTATAAGAAGCGGCATGTAAGCGAGAAAGAAAGTACGTCTATTGTAGCTTACTGTAAGCCTAAATAGAACTACTGTATTAGTACACCCAACAAAAAAAATAGTTGAAAATTTTGTTCAACGTCTATTTAAAATATTTAACTAACTTACAGCAATTTTTTTTTTTTTGCTGAAATTGAGTTTTCAACAAAAAAATTTAGTTAAACCGTTTCACTAAAAAACTAATTTTGAACTAATGTTTAACTACTTTTTGTTGCTACAAAAATTGTACTGATAAACACAGCCATAGCACGGAGAACAAATAAAAAGACGAGATATATTTATATAGTAGCGTGTCTAGAAGAAGTAGAGAGAAAAGAAAAGATACAAATAAATACAATCATTATAAGACTTACAAAAAATACAACCGCGGTGGATTTCTTTTTTTGTATTTTAGAATTATCATTTGAAAAAATACAGAATAACGTCATACATCAGTCAAACTAGTGCACGTATTTTAACTTGTAAGTTCTTTTGCATACTTCAAACGAAATATTTTTTATCAATTGAGCTTTGAAAATATACCTAAATTGTGTGTAAAAAGTATAAATGGGCACGTGATTGAATATAAACTCACACCCGCACACGAGCTAACAATTTTTTTCTACTTACACTTGAGTAAATTCTGATTTCACTGACACTCACTCGTGATCACGCGTTATTCATGTCAATTACGCAAAATCACAAAAAAATCTTACCGGAAAAAATGTTAAAAATAAGATAGATTGTGAACGTTTAAGTCAAAACTGCTCTAAATATGAAAATCTGTCATTTATTTTGTATTTTGTAAATCCAAAAATATAAAATCGGCGATACAAAATTACGGAGATATTTTTTCCTAAAATTAGGTTTCACTCACACGGGATCACGCGTGATTCACGTGAATCACGCAAAATTCTGCTCACGTTCCCATCTCTAGTAAAAAGTATAAATCAAAACGATTGGTTCCCCGGGTAAAAATTTTAATATGGAGTCTAATATAATTATATCTTAATTGATACACACAGGAAACCTCTGCTGTAAGTATGTATTTGTAGTTATTTGAGCTGTAATACCGTAATCTTGATTTTTAACTGAAAAAACAGTTATTTGTAGAAGAAATTTTATTTTTGCCTACATATGTAGTTAATATAAAAAAAAAAAAAGCAAACCACATCAAATTACTGTATTATGATTTTACATTCATTTTATACATTGGTTTTTTTTTTAATTTAGAAAAATACCCCTAATACAATTGCAAACAAATTAATTAAGTGTTTTGCGAAATACGGATTCTAGCGTTGTTAAAAAATACAATGACACTCGTATCAGTACTAGAAGTCCGCGAACCGATATTAAATAGGGTATTTCCGATCAAAATAATGCTTAGAAAATAATGGGCCTTTTGAAGAAAAATCCTAGCATGTCAAACAGAAAATCGGCTGTAAAGCCAACTGTTCAGAGGTTTGGGCCAGAAAAGGTAAAAAAGTGAACGAATACATATACAAAGTGTGGATCGGAAATTCCAGGTAGAATGAGGAGGCCAAAGAACGAACGAAAAAACTGTGCCGTAATTTTGTAACAAAAACCGATTGTTGTATAATGGATGACGAAACCCATGTACTTGGTGACTTTTCCCAGCTTCCAGAGCAAGGGAGATGTTGGGGAAACAATTTGGACAAAAAAAAACAATACAACCAATTTGCACTTGCGGCGTTTTACATAACAACACGCACTAAAAATACCAATTTGTAAATAAAAGAGCGTTTGAAAAACGATGTTAGTCACCTATTCGGGAACATGTGATATATACCTTCTTAAGGTCTGACCTTGCATCTTGCCATTATAGGCCTAACTTAGCGGCTTAATGTGGTTTTGGTACCAAGAGTGCCGAATCCGCTTTACTGCCCAGAACTTAGACCAATAGAAAATATTGGGCTCTGGTAAAAAGAATTATGATGAACACAAAACAAGTCTCCAAAAATGCTAAAACTTTTGAAACTAAATAGTCACTTCACAGCAAGAAGGCCAATGAAGAGACAATAAAAACCATATTGGCTGGAATTTCTGAAAAATAAAAATATTAATTAAAAACAGATAATTTTTTAACACTGTTTATAAAATATCAATTTATAAATACAATAGTTTGCCTGATCTCAATCTTTTGTTAACCTTTGTTAACTATATTTAAAACAATCACAAAAGAATTAGATTTACATTTCAGCAAAACAAATTAACTAAAGTTACAATTTATACTATGTTTTTTTTAATCTACTAAGCTTCAGCAAAAAATTTTGTTGATTTCAACAAGTCGATTTAAATTTGCATTGAACTAAGTGCCAGCAAAACATTTTGCTGAATTTACAAATTTTTTGCTAAAAAATCAGCTCACTGAATTTTAACAAAACACTTTAGCAGATATTAACAATTTTTTCTGCAAAAATGCTCCCACAAAAATTTTGCTGACTCAACTAACTTTTTTTTTTGCTAACATTACGGACTTTTTTTTGAGTGTACCATAACAATTTAACTTTCATCTGAAATATTAGTACAATATTTTTAAGAAACACAATTATGCCAGCTCCAGCTTACCATTGTTTAAGAATCACTGTTGTACTCATACACAGTGCCGGTATTGAATATTTCTGGCAGCCGATATAATAAAATACAATATTATCTTCAATCTGTAAAATGAGCCCTAAAGTGACGATGGATACTTTTACATTGTTCATTAAAAATGTACATGTCTATTTTATATAAATGAATGGCATTTTGCTTAAAGGTTCTTCAGGGATTTTTTTTTTACATTTTGTAAGAATATCGAGTGTTTGTTAAAAATAAAACGAATTGAAGTGTTTTTGAATTTTTACATTTTTTTTATTTTTATACAAGAGCTACTGGAAATATAAATACTGATTGAGTGGTTTTTCAAAAGAAAAGGTTAAATAAAATTTAGAATTGAAGATGTTTGAAGTACGTTACAAAATAAAAAAAAATACAATCAAATGTAAAAATGTGTTTATGGCGAACGTTTCAAAAGAATTTCAGTTAAATATAGATCCCATTTTAAAATTGCGCTATTGTAGATTGTGTTTAAAACTATTGAACAGTTTATGAATTTTTTCAAAATATGATTTTTTTCAAAACATGCATTTTGTGCATATTTTATTTATTAAATTGTAACGGTTTACTATAAAAGGTCCTAACTCGATTTTTTGATAAACAATTGTGCAAAATAATCAAAACTATGCATTTTAATTAAAATTATAAGAGTATACAAGTTTTTTAAAACAACATTTTTAAGAAAATACATTTTTTCTAAATATAATTTTTTTTATTTCCCGTATATTTAAAATATGCATATTTATGAAAACGTGCAATAATATATCGAAAGGTATATACATTTTTAAAAATATGCATATTTTCACCACAGGGTATGTAATTTTTTAAAATATGCATTATTTTAAATATGCTTTTGTCAAAATTTACTGTTATATATTGATGCCATTTTAAGTTCAGTATAAAAGAACATGCATTCTTAAAAAAAAATTTAAAATATCAACTCGAAAAAGATTTTAACTTTGAAAAAATTTTAGTAATTTCAATTAAAGCCAGCAAATTTTAAGAAATTTTGGTAGAAATATGCATTTTACTAGAAAATGTGCTATAAGTATGCGTTTTTCTGGAATAAGAAACAAAAAATTACTTAATAAAAAAGCAGAAAATAAAAAATACCCGACTTTATCTGTATTTCAGAGAAGATTTGCACTTTTATTAAAGTAAGCAACATTAAAACAAAGAAAATTTTTGTTTCATTTAAATTTTGCAGTTTTTCAAAATTATAAAAAAACTTCAAAAAACTAAAAAATTTTAATGAAAACACAACAAATGCAAAAAACTTGCAGTAAATATGCATTTTACATACAAATACGCTAAAATTTATAATTTTCCGATTTTTTTCAAAAATTAAAATTTGCACAAAAATTATAAAAATATCAACAAATGCGAAAAGTTGAAGAAGACTCTGCAGTAGATATGAATTAATTGAAATAACATAAGAGTATGTTTTTTTTATCAAAATATGTATACGAATTTTATAATTTAAAGCAACGGCCAAAAATGCATAATTTTTGAATAAAATTTTTTGTATTAAACATTAAAATGCACAAATTTTTTATATCAGTTTTTAATAATACGGGCTGTATAAATATGCATTTAGACTTTTAATTGAATTTACAGCGAGTAAGTAAGATTTTAAGCTCGAAAATTTCGATGAAAAGCTGCAGTAAATATGCACGTTAAGCATAAATATGAAACAATTTTATGTATTTTTTTTATGATTTATAATTTAAATAAATATAATTACGCGAAAATGCTGAATTGAAACAACTTTGCATATTTATCAATATATGCATCAAAATATAGATTAACTCATAAAGAAGATGTCATAGATCCGCTGGACATTTTTCTACCACACTTTGCAGATTTATAGAATAACGCTTCATTAAGACGTTTTTGTAATTTAGTGGAAATAATTTCATGAAAAGTTCAAATTTTATATATTAATCCCAGATGGTAGAGATATTTTAAAAATATCAATTTTGTGTGTTTTATTCAAAAATATGAGAAAATTTTATTTTTTAATTTTACCGATTTTTATTATTTTTTAGAAAAATTTGGTGGTTTTTCAAAATTTGTTTAAAAATTTTTAAGGCAACCCTGACATTATTATTTTTATAAGTTTTGTAGTATTTCAATGAAAACTTTCAAAGAAAACTTCACTTTTCATTAATATAAAAAGTGCATAACAAGCCAAATTTAAAGGATTTTCCAAGTCGGATTTCAGCAAACGGTAAGAACTGTATTCACAATTTTAATAAAACTAATTGATTCCATAAAAATATTATATAATTCTTTATTTTTTTAATTTTTTTTATTGCTTTTAGGTTTAGTCTTTTTTTAATGTTTTACGCATTATCTTAATTGCAACTTAAAAGCAACTTTAAACGATATATAAATCGATATAATTAAAAAAACTAAAATAAATTTGAATTTCAACACAAAATTTCGTCGAATTTACTTCCCTTTCTAACAATTTTATATGCTTTTAGAGAGTTTTCTATTTAAGTTCCGCTTTAGAGTACATGTTCGCTAGTGTGAACCTCTTGAGATGCTGGAAAAATTTTAATACAACTTTTATATTAGTTGCCATAAACAAAGTATCTATAGCAAAAAATAGCCCAAAGATTTGGCCTATAAGATGATGTAATTGAATTTATTTTTTTTTTGATAAAGCTCAAAACCAGAACATTCCCTTACAATTTGAAAAAAAATTCTATGTTATATATATATTAGCGTGTCCCGATAGAAAAAATTTTTCGGTAATAGCACTCAAACGATGCGTATTAACGCCCTGAACAATAAAAGTTCAGCATCAAAACTTTTTAAGTTTATCTTCAGTTCCCTACCAGCGATTAAAATTAGCGATTCTAGTACATTTTGACAAAAAAAAAGTTTCGACGATTTGTTTCAAATGTGGCTCAAACGTTTCGTATTTTAGTCCTTTTTAAGAAAAAAATAATTTAAAGTTTTTGATAGAGTAATTTTGGTCCACTGGAAGATGTTTTAATTTTTATCAAGTAAATTTCCTTACAATATTTTCTTTAACTTTTTGCATTAAAACACTAAAAATCTTTTCATATATGACCTGTATTTCCAAAACGTTTATTGTAAGATTAAAAATGTTTTTTTTTTTTCGCTAAACGCGAGAAAAATCTGTAAAATTCAAGATATTACCTTTTTTTTTCAAGATATTACATTTTTAATCTTACAATACATGTTTTTGAAATACAGGTCATATATGAAAAGATTTTGAGTGTTTTAATGCAAAAATTTAAAGAAAATATTGTAAGAAAATTAGCTTGATGAAAACTAAAACATCTTCCAGTGGTCCAAAATTACTCTACCAAAAATTTTAAATTATTTTTTTCTTAAAAAGGGCTAAAATACGAAACTTTTGAGACACATTTGAAAAAAATCGTCGAAACTTTTTTTTAGGCAAAATGTACTAGAACCGCAAATTTAAATCGCTGGTAGGGAACTGAAGATCAACTTCAAAAATTTTTATGCTGAACTATTATTGTTAAGGGCTTTAATAAGCGTCGTTCGAGTGCTGTTACTACAACGAAATCGCAAAAACGCTGTTTAACGGGACAAGCTAATATATATTTTAAAAACTTGTTAACTTACATTTAAATGACTTATATTATTTTCAAAATCTCATTTAAATTTAACATAGCACTCACCTACCTAACTCAACATAAAATTAACATAGCACTTACTTTAGTAACTTAACATAAAACTGCATTTATAGTTTAGCAAAAAAATCTGCTTTGATTTCTTGATAAGAAAAATATTTTTAGTCTAAACCCAATAATTTTTAAGAAATAGATGTTGTGATTTACTGTGAAACTTTTACGGCCCATTTCCACTGATTATTTAAGGCTTTTTTAAAAATTAATTCTATTTTCTATGGATATGAAACTTGGAAATTTTTCATTGACATTGAAATTAAATTGGCATTACTTTTGGTCAATGCAACAAAAACAAAATCATGACCATTCCATTGAAAATGAAATATTTTTTAATTAGCATTGCTTATACCAATGGTAATGAAATGGCCTAAAAAACCAATTGCAACTGACGAAAAAATAATTGTTTATAAAAAGTGGCAAAAAAGAGACAAACATTTTCAATTTAATACTGACTTTAAAATTATTCGCTATTTCATTCAAAGAGAGTAAATTCAGCGAAATGTTTTGCTGACACCTAGTTCAATGCAAATGAAAATCCACTTGTTGAAATCAAATAAATTTTTTGCTGAAGCTTAGTAGATTGAAAAAAATCTAAAAAACTTAGTATAAAATATTTAATTTAGTTAATTTATTTTGCTGAAATTGAAATTAATCGCGGTTGCATTTTGTTTAAGTCTTATAAAGGTTGTGTTTATTTCAGGGGCCGAAATAACAGTTATTTTTAAATTTTTAAGCAAAAAAAGCATATAGAGGCAAACGTCGGAGAACTGATTCAAGTATTTTTTTGGATTTTTATTTATTTTCGAGCAAATATAAAAGTTATTTTTTGACTTTCGGTTTTTCGATCAAATATAAAAGTTATTTTTTGACTTTTATTTGTTTGAGCAAAAATAAAAGTTAATTTTTTTCAAAAATGCTTTAAAATAAGAGTTGTTTAAAAAACTTTAAATAAAAAAATAACTTTTATTTTTGCTCAAAAAAAAAAAGTCTAAAAATAATTTTATTTTTGCTCGAAAAAATAAAAGTCTCAAAATAACTTTTTGCGTCTGACTTTTATGATAAAATTAATAATTACAGTCCCTTGTTTATTTGTATATTTTCTTTACTCTCTACTTCGTCTAAACAAGCTGCAAAAAAATTTTGTGCTGAAAATTCAATTTCAGCTAAAAAAAAAATTGCTGTTAGTTAAATAATTTAAATAGACGTTTAACAAAATTTTCAACAAACTTGTTTTTTTTAATGTACATGATTTTTATTAAAATTTGCAAATAAATTATTTTGTAGTTAATTGTAACAAACAATTATAACTGTGCGTGCGCCCCGGTAGGCTAGTTGGTACCATGCTGGCTTATCAGTGCGGGGGTCGTGGGTTCGATTCCCACCAGAGGCACTGGTCTGTTTTCGCTACAAAGCGCCGAAGGCCACAGTAGCTAGGTTAGGGTAATAGTATATCATTTGTAATTATATGGTTATTAATTAATAAAATAAAAAAAAAAAATTATGACTGTTACGGGCATTGGAATGGATCAATGTCAATTAAAACAAAATATCATTGGAATAGTAAGCAATTGTAATACCAACAACTTTAATTACCATTGACATACAACAATGCCAATTAAATTGTCAATTAAACAGTCCATTCAATGAACTAGGCCCAAGTACGGTGTAAATAAGCTGTTAGTCAAATAATTTTTCAAATCATGCATCAATATAATGACTTATTTTATTTTTAAAATTAAATAAACTTAATTGAAACTTAGCACGCACTTTAGTAACTGTAATCAAAGTAAATTTAACATAGCACATACTTAAAAAGCTTAAAATCTTACTTCGACCTTTTTTTGTAATTCAATAAATATTTATTTATTGAATCAAATAATTTATGTTTAAACCGAATAGTTTTTAAGCATTCAATGTCAGAGTTTATTCACAAAATTTATCACCACATTTCCATTAAACAATTTTGGGCTTTTTTTTAAAAGATTAATTAAATTTTTTTATGGATATGAAATTGAATGTAAATACTCTATTAAACTCTAGTATTTTTTCATAATTAACACCTTTAAAATTTTAACAACAATGCATTTCTATGTTAAATATCTTTTTAAAATCTTGGTAACTTTTATTTAAATCACTTTTTCACCGATTTTTTTTTTATTGTTATAAAATTCACACAAAGATAAGATTTCAATTCTTTCAAAAAGTACGAAGATTTTTTATTTTTTACACATTTATGTTAAATTTTTTTTAATAAAATTTTGTGTAGGTTTGTTGTGATATTCTTTTACGACAAAACATATTGTTTGGTAAATAAGAACTAATTTGAATATTTAATGATTTGAGAATTGTAGTTTTTTTTTAGAGAACATCAGAACATAATTTTAATATTTGTAAACGATAAAGAAATAAATGCAACCCACACTTAATTAACATAAAATTTGTTTAAAATAAGTTTTGAAAGAACATTTTTTTTTTTAGAAAATGTAAAACAAAGAAGAATAAAGAAAATATTTTAAGAACCACATATTTTTTAACTAAATTCTAGTCAATGTAAACCACAAATTTTAACACATTAGAAGGTTAATTACACTACTCAACAAATTTCAAGTTTTCTAGAACCTGTCTTTGAAATAAACATTTTTTAATAGACTTAGCTACGCTGAAACCAAATCTGTCAAAATCCGTTTTTTTTTCATTTGTAGTTTTGAAATATCGCTGTTTTTATATTTACATCTTTCATTCGATTTTTCGTATAATTTGCTTAATTTTTCGAAATACAGAGTGTCCGCCGTGAAGATATACTACTTTGTTTTGCCGCCATTTTGGTAAACATTAGTTTTGACAGTTCATATTTGGCAGTCGTGAAGGTGACACTTGGCAAATTTATTATGAAAAAATATTCGATAAACCAACGTGTTTTTTCGTTAAAACATTTTATCAAAATCAATCATCGATTACTGTGACGATGAGAAAGTTACGTGAAATTTTTGGGAGGAACAACGTGCCAACAAAATGCATTATTTATCGTGTAGTGAATGATTACGAAGAAAGAGGGTCTGTAGGTGATAGGCCCAAGCATGGACCACAACGTACTGCAAGATCGGCTGAAAACATTACTGCTGCTCAAGAAAGTGTTCAAAACAATCCATCAATCTCAATTCGACACCGTGCTCAGGAGCTTGGTCTTTAAAGAACAACTTTGGCCAAAATTTTGCACAAGGATTTGCATTTGCTCCCATTTAAGATTCAGTTGACACAAGAGCTTCTTCCACAAGACCATTTACGTCGCCGTACATATGCCAATAGGATGTTACAGCTCGCCCATGACAACCCCGATTTTCATGAAAAAATCATAATGAGTGATTTGACTGCTCCGGATTTCTTTTTGTGGGGATATCTGAAAAGCAAGGTTTATGCAAACAAACCAGAAACGCTTAAGCAATTTAAACAAAATATTCGTAATGAAATTAATGAGGCGGACATTTATCTGATATTGTATTCCATACATAATTGACGACATTAAATAAAACATTAATCAATATGAGATCCATTCTCTTTCATGTAATCAAAATTTATAAACAAACAAAGTAGTATACCTTCCCGGCGGACACCCTGTATAACCACAAAATCAAGAATTTGTTTTAAGAATTGATATTCTCAAGATAATCTTTTATTTGAGTATAATTACTAATTTTCTACATGCTTGAAGTACCGAAGTAAAAAAAGTTCTCCTTATGTATATAAAAATACATTACTACCATGACTTCTGTAGAATTTGACACTATTTAAAGAAGCTGTCTTTGTAATATATATTTCCTAATAGATTTTGATACGCGGAGTCTAAATCTAGCAATAAAATTGTTTTCTCATTGTAGTTTTTGAAATATCGCGGTTTTTATATTTAAGTTACATACTCCATTTTGTTTTATATAAAAATGTTTTTCTTTTCTAAATTGCCAACCGTACAAAAAACATAGCATTGGCAAAACACTGGCATTTTTGTAAAACCCTCCGTGTTAATAATTACAAAAGGTACAACTAATATTGTACTAGGAAAACACTATTTTGTTTGCAAATCATGTGGTATGCCAGTACCACCCGCAAAATTCTTTGCCAATATTGCTTTTACTAATATTACAACTAATTAGAAGCATTATCGATTTTAAATTATATAATAATTCACGCATTTAAATATGATATAAAAGGCTTATACCGAAATGTATTGCTGCTTTTTGAATGTGTTTTATTATACACATTTTTCAAAATGAATTTAATTTAAGCTTTTTAAAAGCACCAACTTTTTTGAATTACCAATGTTATGCCAACGGTGGCAAGTTCGCTCAAACCAACGGTTGGCCACTGTTTTCAATCGGTTAACAGGACAATACTGTCAAGATTGTTAATCCTAAAATTTTTATTTTTTTTTTGCCTACATAAAATTTATAGGGATAAAATTTAACATGTAAAATTTTCAACATCCTTGCAAATGAAAAATAATTTTGTGTAGATTTGTATTCTTAAAAAAATGTCATGAAAATTTAAAATTAAATTTCGAAAAGTTAAGAAAAAATTTCGAAACGTTAAGCAAATTATACGAAGAAATTAGGTGAAGGTGTATAACCTAAAAATGGATAATTTTCGACAAATTTGTGAATTTGTCGCACATTTCGGTGGTTTTTCGAATTAATTGTGTTCGGTACAGGTCCCCTGTGATCATCTAATACGATTTCAGCAGCTCATAATATATGGGACACTTTTTGACTGACCAGGTCAGCCAAAAATTTCTTTGTCTTCCGTGTCAAAATCACCACTTCTGAACCTCACAAACCACCTCTCGCACTTTGAAATCGATGGAACATATTTAGGATAAGCTTCTGTGAGCAATCGATGGGCTTTCGCTGCACTTTTTTTCAAATTGCAAAACTTCACGCAAATGATGCTTTGTTGGCATAAAATTCGACATTTTCGAAGAACAAACTAAACTTTGTTGCTTACACTATTTCGTTCAATGACTAAGTGGTAAGAAATGACAGATGTTTACTCTCCAAAATGCCATATTAAAGACACAATCCATGTGTAAAAGATACGCCATCTGTTTTGGATCCCGCATTTTTAAGTTATACACCCACTATCTACATATACAAAATAAACACTTTACTCACTCACTCATTCACAGACTGCCGCAACATCGCTCAGCCTATACCGCTGGAGCTAGGAACTTTGAATTTGGCATTTAGGTCCATCGTACAGCGTAGACGTCCGATAAGACGGGATTTTTAGAAATTCCTATGGGCAGGGGCAATAAGGGGAAAATTCTCTCCCTTGGCGGCCTACCCAAACCCCGTTTGGCTGAAATTATCAATATGTGTTAACTCGGATATAACCTAACACCCTGGTGTGTTACTTTTTGGAATTTTTACCAAAACGTTTGCTAGAAGGGGGAATAAAGTCTCCTACTTGACAAAACTGCTGAAGCTAGGAACTTGAAATGTGGGGTCCTAATCTGAAGTTGACATCTGTGTAGAGCGGATTTTAAGAAATTCCTACGAGGAATGGTAAAAAGCGGAAGTCTCCCCCTTGGCGGCCTGGCCAACCCACTAAAGCAAGGAACTTGAAATTTGGTATGTGGTATCCTAATCACGAGTAGTCTTCTATATAGACGGTCTTGTTGCCAGATGCAGATTCGCAAAAAGCTGGACATTTGGATTACAAAAGCTGGATACTTTCAAAACACATTCTATCGAAAAAACGTGAAAAAAATAGTTCTGCACATTGCTAGGAGTATTAAATTAAAATAAAACTTAAACATTTTCTTTTTTAGTACAGTGTTATATTAACGTCATATAGGCAGTCGCAATTAATTTTTAATTAATATGCATTTGACAAATTTAATTTAGAAATGTTGAGGTTAAGAAAAAGAATAAACGTTTTTCTCTAAAAATTATAAACACTATTAATTTTTAAAGCAGACTAGACTAGTTTCTGCCTTTTTTATGGACAGGCTCATCAGTGATTTTTCATTTAAATTGTATTATTATTTGTGTCTTATAATTGTCAGATTGTCTCTATATGATAAAATTTTCAACAACCTGCGGCTGTAAGAATCAAACCTGCGCTCATCTTACATAACAAACGTAACAATACCAAATCATGACGAATCTAATGCAGCTAGATTTTCAATTCAGTCTTAGAAATATGTGAGATGTAATATAATACGCTAAAAAATTAAATAAAACTGAAAAAATTTTAATTCAGGCTCTCAAATCTTTGAAATGTACTAGTAAAAATATTTAAAACTTAAAGAGATTTTGTTTGTTTTTTTCGAAAATTTTTATTTTTCTGGACAAATTTTATTTTAGCTGGACTCTGGACAAGCTTAAAAAAGCTGAATAATCCAGCCCAATCCAAAACGTCTGGCAACCCCAATGGACAGGCTTTTTGGAAGTTTCTTATCAGGAGTAAAAAGAGTAAAAGAGCCTCTTGGCGGCCTTTGGCCAGAAATTTTTAATACAGAAATAGTTATTAAATTAGGGAAAACTATCCCTACTTTAACCGCTTTAAGGCGGATCTTGAAATTTGGTATGTGTGTTACTCATCCCGCTTAGTTATGGGTTAATTTACTGAATATAGCTTTTGGATTTTCATGAAATCTTCATAGAAATGAGGTTTAAAGAAAGAAGATCCACTTTTAATGACCTATGCAGTTTCTTTATTGTAGATGTCTGAAACTTGAAATTACAAAAACAACCTCTTCAAAAGTATAAACAAATTCACTTTAAAAATAATTAATTCCCCATCCTAATATATTCTGATATATAAAACTACCGGTATCGAAGTATCGGTCTTTAAAGCTCGTGTAAATATAAAACTGGCGATATTTCAAAAACTACAAATGATAAAAAAATAAAGTTTTTCACAGATTTGGATTCAAAGACAAGTTCTGCAATAAGTTGAAATTTGTTGAGTAGTGGTATCGTTAAAATGAAGTTAACCGAAATTAAAACCTGATTTTAGAACTGAAACAAATTGTTGTAGTCAGCAGATAGAGGTTTTTTTTTATAGTAATGTCTGTATTGTTCAAAAATTTGATTAATTACCCTTATGAGTAAACAATTTTTTTTTTGATATTCGTGATGATTCGACATTTTTTTTATTATTTTATTTTTTGGTATTAATCTTAAATCTTTTAACATTTTAGGAAAATTCTCATAAATTTCTTCTGTTACCTTCAATATTTTTTTAAAACCCACATATTTGTTTCTTTCTTTCTGTTTTAGAAAAAATTACCTTTTTTTCTTAATTTGAACATTTTCTATTTATTTAAAATCTAAAGCCATTTATTACCTTATTTGAACTAACATGATGTCAAGCATGAAATTGTAATATATTTGAAAATTTTTGTTTTACTACTTATAAAGCCCTATGATTAAATATGACACCATTTCAATATTTCTTTTACTATTCATCACCACTCTTTTTTAAATGAAAAAAAAATAATTTTTCTCATAAAATAAATAAATACACTCAAAAAAGTTTTACAGTGGAATCAACTGAAAATGTCATTAAAACAAACAACTGGAATTTCAGTTTAAAGGGCAACAAACTCAATAACCGTTAAAATAATTAAACATTTAGTTGTTTTTACCTGTTGAAAAACAACTAACAAATGTAGTAAAAGCAACTAACAATGTCTCAACCCCTACTGATAATTCTTTATTTTAATTTGAAATAACTGTAAACATTGGTAAAAACTACTGTTTTAAACAGTTATTTTTTAGGTATAATTTAATTATAATAATTAAAATTTTAACGTCAAAAAATTGTTTTTTTTCTTTCAATTACAATAAAAATTTGTATTTCCTTCATCCTATTTAAAATGCAAAGTCAGAATTCCGTACGGTACTAAAGGGTGTCCCAAGAAGAACGCAATTTTTAAATCTGGCAACATTCGAAGTGTCATTGTTTGACATTTGAACAATTGTTATTGTTTGCTAGTAGAAGGTACGAGGTTAGTAAAAATGGAGCCAGCTGACCATGGACAGCGAAGGGAGTTCGTTAATTGGGTATTGGAGAGACAACATGAAAATGCTGATTTTGCCGATAAAATCATCTTCAGTGACGAGGCCCATTTTCATCTTGATGGCTTCGTCAATAGGCAGAATTGTCGCATTTGGGGTGAGGAAAATCCTCGAGTGATTCACGAGAAGCAAATGCATCCTCAACGTGTCACTGTGTGGTGTGGTTTTTGGGCTGGAGGAATCATTGGACCTTTTTTTATGAAAATGAGGCAGGTCAAGCGCAAACAGTCAATGGTGTTCGGTATCGTGAAATGATAACCAGTTTTTTCTTGCCTAGAATTGAAGAAATGAATGTGGAGGGCATGTGGTTCCAACAAGACGGCGCCACATGTCCTACAGCCAGAGAAACAATTCAATTGCTGCATCAGCCATTTCCCGGTCGTGTTATTTCGCGTTTTGGAGATCAGAATTGGCCGCCTAGATCGTGCGATTTAACACCACTATGGTTTACGCGAATAAGCCGACGACGACTCAAGCCTTAAAAGAGGAAATTGGACGCTGCATTAATGAAATACCGCAGCATTCATGCAAAACGGTCATTGAAAATTTCATTAAAAGATCGCGTGCATGCCAGCAAAGCCGCGGCGGCCATCTGCACGTTATATTGTTCCATACATAACCTCATTCTGTCTACTTTACGATATAATAAAGTTTCACGATTTTTTTTAAATATCTGTGTTTTATTTAAAATTTAAAAATTGCGCTCTTCTTGGGACACCCTTTACAATTATAACGTTTATATACATACAATGAAATTTTCTTATTATTATTAGCAAACTATCAATAATATGAAATATAAACTAAACGAGAATCAAACAACTACATATTTTTAAAGGAGAAGTTAGCTGAGTGCAATTAAAAAAATTAGTTGTTCACTAATTTTATCATATTATATTAACATTTACATAAATAGCATGTTATTGAATCATAAATTTCAAAAAGGGCTCAGCTCCAATATTTTTAAAACTTTGGTGTTAAAGACCAAATCTTTAAATCAAAATAAGTAAAAATTTGCAATAATAATATGCATTTAATGCCAAAAAAGTAAAAAAAAAGCATTAAATATATGCATTTAAAGCTAAATTTGCATGTATAGTAAAATATGCAAAATATGCACTAACAAATCGATGCCATTATAAAGCAAATTCTTTGATTCGCAAAGATATATTGTTAACCCTGCGCTCAGACTGAAAAAAAATATGTATTTTCATGCACTTTCGGTCCCTGATCCATTCGTACTGATTTCATCATTACATGTACTGATTTTTGGTCACGTGTCACGATTGTGATTTTTACTGATTTTTTTTTAATATATACTGATTTTACTAATTTTTATATTTTTGTCCATAGAAAACTCATGTTTTGATCCATTTTAAATAAAGTTCAGAGAACTGGTGAGTATTACTATAACTGAACCAGCCGCTTTTTCACCATTAATAATGTTTAATCTGATTGAAGTGTTTACATTTCTTGAAATCTAAATAGATTATTTTAAATAGAAGTGCTTAGATTCTAAGAGCCTTAATATTTTGAAATCTTGATTGTTTTTAGAAAAACAAATATTCCGGACAAAAAAGAAAAAAATTGGTCAGTCTGCATGTTTTCCAAAAGATAAAATATTTTAAAATCTGAAATTTATGAAAAACTTCTTATGATATGAGTATTTTTTGAAAAGTTACGGTTGCTTAATTAGTTTTTCATTCATACAAATTTGCTGATTCTGACATGTTTTATATAAATTTGGATATACACTAATACCCCGGTTTTTTTTCTCTGGTTACTGGGAAAACTCTCCTGGTCAGCGCCAGGCTAAAAGATTGATCTCTTTTTCGAGTAGGGGGTCGATTATAAAGCCAATTATCCTAATAGGATAATTGGCTTTATAGGTAGCTTGAATCTGTAGGTAACCTTAGGCAGCACAAAAGACCTACATTGGTCGCGGTGCATAGTGCCTTCTGATCTAATCTAATCTAAATACCCCGGTTTGCGTAGCTTCGATTTGCTACGTTTCAAAGTTGTGTCGTTTAAAAATTTTCTGCGACTTCGAATTTGCGTCGTTTATGTCGCATGGCTTTACGTCGCATGGGTTCGGAATGCTTCGATTTGCGTCGTTAATATGAAAATGTTTGTCGAAACTCGATTTTTTTTAACACACACTTTGTGAAGCAGAACACAAAAAGCTTACCACGGCTAATATCTGAAGCCATGCAGTAATACCGCAAGCAATGGACATTTTTCAAGAAATGTTGCCCACGCTATTAATTGTTACATGCAAATATATTTGGAAAAAGCTCTTACAATCCAACAACTTTAGATCATTTCATAAAAAAAATCAGCAATATTGTCAAATCAAACTGTTTATAAGGTAATCGACTTAGATGACTCAAGCTCAGAATAGAAAAATAAACGCATCAATTCAGACCTTAATTTGTTTACGCTAAATTCCTTATTTAAAATTTTTATTTCAAGTTTTTTATGTTTTGTTTTTCTTATGAATTGTTATTTTAATAAAACTTGTTTGCAAGAATTATAAAAAAAAAATCTATTTTTTTTATAGAAAAAACATTTTTTTTATCAAAAAAAATTTTATTTTTGTTTTTACAGAAAAAAACATTTTTTTGTATCGAAAAATATTTGTTTTAGCCTACATAAGGGGGAATGGAACCAATCAAATACAAATGTACGGAAAATCGTGTTTCGGTCGCATTTATCTGGTCCCCATTACCGGCGCAAACCGGGGTATTAGTGTATTTCATAATCTCTGGATATTTTTGTAGGAAACATACATAATCTCGATTTCAAAAAAATTTTAAATTTTTTAAAATTTGTTCTGATTTTATGTCGGGTTTTAAAATGGATTGAATGCCATCAATTGAACTTCATAAAATATCAATTTTTTTATATTACAAAAAACCGAAAAACAAACTCTACAAACAACTGTCATGTAGTAACTGTAAAACTTTTTTGAGTGTAGCAAAAAATAATGTTAATTTGAAAAATGTTTTCATTTTCAATGCTTGATTAAGAAAAAGGTGAAAAGTGGTTTACAAAAAAAACGAAGGTAGTATTTCTGGGTAAACATAGCCAGCAACCAAACTAGGTTTATTAACATGTTCTAACAAAAAAATCTATGTTGAAACACCTACATTTTTTTCTCAAAACAATCTTTTAAATTCCCTTTTATTTTAGCTTCATTAAATACTTTTCAATGAATCTAAAAATTGTGGTTACACCTTAATATTTAAAACATAAAAAAGAATCATTAAAAATTCTTTAGTATTCTCTCGTATCTAAAGATTTTGCTTTTCTTTAGATTTGTGAACAATAAATGCCTTTGTATAAAACTGTAAATATTGGTTTTAATATATTTTCCATAGAAATTCAACTGAAGGATTTTTCTTTGTGTTATAAGCTGGCTATTTTAACGCTAGAGGTCCTTTTTGTAAAAAAATTCAATATGATTCTTATTTGCAAAAATAAGGATGTTTATTAGAAAAAAATCTCTAACATAAATCTAATATGATTTTGTTTATATAAAAGCAGTGCTTAGCAAACTTTAGTTTAATTTTTTTCTGATAAGATTCTATTACAGTTTTAGGGTAACTGTGAAAGAAACAAATCTCTGAAAGAAATCTGATATGAAATTGTTTTAACCCTCAAACCGGCCTAAGCTTTTTAACAATGAATTTTATACCACTTCTTCGGCACGATATTTAAACAATATATTCTTTTAGTAAAATTTTTTTCGTTGCCTATGCGATGTGGGCCAAAATAAGTGTAGGGATCTCACCTTATTATAAGCCGATTTTATATCAAACACAGAATAGATTTATATTCATTTATTAATTTTAATTATTAATTGTTCCTTAGTTTAATAGGGTTTTTAAATTCATTTGTTTAGTTTCTTAGCTTATTCTAGATTTACAATGTTTTATTGGACTCTAACAACTCATGTGCACTTTACTGACAACGTCTTTACCACTCGATTACTCAAACACAACTCAACCCTAAATCATATTGGTTGTCCTCTTCTAACTATTTGCCATTGTTTTAACGAACAATGGACGGATTGTAAAAGAGGACAAACAATTAGTGCTGTGAGATCACGATTACTCTAATAGTCGATTATCTGTCAGTCACTGTCCGTCATTACCACGTCATTATTACACCATCCTACATTCGGCTATTCTGACAATGACTTCGACCCCGAAGTCGGACTGTAAGGCTTCATAAATTCAGCAACAGTTGGACATCTTCTAGCACCCTCAGATTCGCCAACTTTTTCTACTTCATATCTATCATGGTTTAATTTTTTTATTACTTTGTAAGGACCTAAAAATTTTGGTCTTAATTTTAACCCTGCACCGTATTGAGTTCGTTTTATAGCAACAAGGTCACCCACGTTGTACTGCATAGCAGGAACTCTTTTTTCATCATAATTTTTTCGGTTTTCCGTTTGAATTTTTAAAATATTTTCTCGGGCTTCATCTCGAACTTGATCCCGTTCATTATCCAGTTCTTCAATTGCAAGCTCTTCAAATATTTTATTTAGCTTAAAATCTTCTTTGGTTTTCATATCAATTCCAGTTAAGATTTTAAAAGGTGTATTTTGAGTGCTTCTTGATGGGGTGTTGTTTAAGATTTGTTGAACTCGATCTACGTATCGGTACCAGTTATTCGGCTGCTCGGCGCACATTTTGGCTAACATGGGCACGACCACACGATTTACTCTCTCAACTTGACCGTTTCCTCTTGGTACTCCGGTTGCAATTAACAAGTGTTGAATGCCCTCGTTTTTGCAGTATTCTTGGAACTCGTTCGACGTAAATGCTGTACCTCTGTCGGTGATAACTCGCCCTGGATTACCAAAAGTAGCTGCTTGTTTTTGTAATTTATCCACCACCTCTTTACTGCCGGTACTTTTTGTGGGATAAAGCCAAACAAACTTCGAAAATGCGTCGATAATCACCAAAATGTGATTGTATAATTTGTTCGTGTTTTCCATTGGACCTACGTGGTCTAAATGGTACGTTAGAAGTGGCTTATCTGATTTGTCTATCGGGTTAAGCAATCCTTCTTTTCTTCCCGCTTTAGAATCCGTTATAATACACTCTACGCAACTTTTTACAACCGCATCTACTTTAGCATCTAATTTTGGAATAAAAAACTGCTTTTCGATCAAATTTTTCGTTTTTTTAGTTGCAAAATGTCCCTGACGATGTGCTATTTCGATTATTTCTCTCTCCATGCTCTCTGGTATTGCGATAAGTTCTTTATTAGCATCTTTATGAACTATATCGTATTTGATGTAATAATCTTTATACTCGCTCTTTTCCAAAACTTTGCGAATAGCATTTATTCGGTCGTCATTTTTTTGGGCTTCTTTTATGCGATGTTGTAAAGTATCTTGTATCATTAGGCACGATACACGGCTGAGAGCGTCAACGTGTCTGATTTTTGTACCCGATCGGTGCTCTATGACATAATCAAAATCTTGAAGAAAAAGTGCCCAACGAGAAACTCTAACGGGTACGTCCTCTTTGCGCATAGTCATAGCAAATGCGTTGCAATCGGTAACGATTTTAAATTTTAGACCCATTACGTAAATTCTCCACTTTTTCAGTGCTTCTACAATGGCTAAAACCTCTAACTCATACGAATGATATTTTTCCTCTGCTGGTGTCGTCTTTCGACTCATATACTCGACTGGATGTAGCTGCATGTCCTCTGAATCTCGCTGAAAAAGAATTGCTCCGTAGCCATGCATACTAGCATCTGTATGAATTTCCGTTTCGGCTTTCGGGTTATAAAGTCTCAGAACTGATTCGCTCGTAAGTGCTCTTTTCAATTGTTGAACTGCTAATAGTTCCTCATCGCCCATTTTAAACTTAGCATTTTTTCGAAGAAGATCTGACAATGGTTTAGCAACCAATGCGTAATCCCGAATAAATCGTCGAAAAAATGACGTAAGTCCCAAAAATCTTTGCAATGCTTTAACATTAGTTGGATTTGGAAAATTTTTCATTGCTGATATTTTTTCGTCTGTGGGATATATCGATGAATTCTCTATTCTATATCCCAAGAATTTAATATTTTTCCTCAAAAATTGGCACTTGCTCCATTTTATATTAAGACCGTTTGACGACGCGACTTTCAAAAATTTTTCCAACTTTATTATGCCCTCTTCTTCGGTTTTTGACGGAATAACGATATCGTCCATATAAATAATTATGGTACCGTCCCTAACTAACTCCTGAAGAACTGCAGAAATATAACGGCAAAATACGGCTGGAGAATTAGAAATACCGAATGGCACGAAACAAAATTCAAATTGGCCATTGTGTGTGACAAATGCCGTATATTTTTGCGATTCCTTCTCTATAGGTACGTGAAAAAAACCGTTTTTTAAATCGATCGTGGTATAAAATTTTCCCTCTTGCAGTCTCTGTACTACGTCATCAACCACGGCCATCGGAAAGTTATCGCGGACAATTTTTTCATTAAGACGCCGATAATCGCAACAGAGTCTGTCTGAACCATCTTTTTTACGAACGAGTACAACTGGTGAAGAATACTCAGATAAACTTTGTTTCACTATACCTTCATCTAGCCATTCTTTGACTTGTTTATCAATTTTTTGCTGGTCAACGTAAGATGTTCTTCTTGGACGGCTCGCAACTGGAATATCATCCTTGAGTATAATTTTCATCTCTATTGGAAACTCTGACGGTTTGCACGGCTTGTACGAATTTACCGCAATCTCAACTTTCGCGCGAGTCCCTTTACCTAAATGACTCAAATCTAAATTATCGCAAATTTGTTGATCTAAAGACATAGAATAAATAATTTCACGAAACTCATTTTGCGCTTCTGCAATTGGATTGACGTCCAATGCAGGTACATTCTTGTTCAAATTTACTACTGCCTTTTTGGAAGAATCTTCTGTATTATCGGTTGCCGCATACATACTCAAACTAGCTTCAAACATATTAATTGCCTGAAATGTTTTCCTAAACCTTGCACCTTTGGCATCGATAATTAGTTCGGCTTGATTTAAAACGGGGTTCCCAATAATCGCAGGAAATAAAATATCACCTTCTTTTACGACATAAAATTCTATATGCAGCTCAACGTTGTCTATTTTAACTTGACATCTAAGACAACCCAAAGTCGTTATTATTTTTTCCCCAATGCCCTCAAGAGTTTTCGTTTCAGCTTCAATAGTTGCATCTGTCAACATAAAAAGCGTATCATAACGAAGTAGACTATAATCGCTGCCCGTATCAACTAAAGCGGAAATATTTTTTCCCAAAACTCTAACGTCTTTAAAAATACGTCTCGATGCCGTGTGCATATCGTCTGTCAATGTATAAGAAATTTGTTTCTCATCTTTAACCTTTTCGTTTTTAGGGTTTTCGCCTCGTTTTGGTGTACCACACTCCGATGATTTGTGGCCAATTCCCTTACACTTAAAACATTTTATATCAACAGAACGACAATTTTTTGCAATGTGACCCATCTCCCCACATTTAAAACATTTCACAGTGTCTTCCGTTTTTACGTTGGAAACCACTTTCCCAAATCTTGAGTCACTGCCTTTGAAATTTAACGATTTCGCCGGAGCACCAATTTTTTCGTACACCATTATTTTATCCTTCAACTCTGAAATATTTCGCGCTTGGTATAAAATTGATTTATTTATTTTTGAATCAGGAATGCCCTCAATAAAATATTCGACAATACTAATCTCATCTAATTGTATGGAACTACCTATTTCCATCAAAGTATATAAATATTGTTTTAAAGACTCATCGGCCTTCTTTTTGCGGCTTTTTAACATTCTATGGGCTGCAATCGATGATAACTTAGTACCAAACTCTTTTTTCAAAATTGTCTTAAGGGTACTCCAATCTTTTACGCCGGATTGGCTTCTGACGAAAATTCGAGCAGCACCCGTCAGCAACTGCTTGGCGTAAATGTAACATTGCAATTCATTCCATTTTACTACGTGGGCACAGTCTTCGAATTCCTGAATCCAGGATTCAATATCAGGGGCACCTTCCCCAGAAAACCGTGTCAACGAATCTTCAATATCTTTTAGGGTAAAGCTAGAACGTTCTGTCCTTTCCGGTACTAGTTCCGAAGTCGCATCTCCGAAATCGGAGCCCTCGTTATTGTCAATATTGCAACAATGACGTATTAGACGCTCTTGTAACTCAGTCTTAGACCCAGTAGACGACAGTCCTAAATCTTCTGCGTTCGTCCTCAAGTCTTCTACTGTCAAAGATAAAATGTCTTTCAACTCCATGATAGTGCACAAAAGTTTCACAAAATTTCAATAAAATTCAATTTAAAAATTATTTGTTCACAGATTTTCTCTTAAAAATTACAAAATTTTGATAGAAAATTCAGTTTAAAATATATTTTTAAAGATATTCTAAATACTGTAATTTTATAAACAACTTTCAAAATATTAATTTATTTAAATTTGTTCAAATTTATTTATTCTCCTTTTTTTTATATTTCAACCCACCCAAATAACGTAGAGTAAAGTTTATATAAAAAATAATAAAAATTCTCAAAATTATTCTAAATATTTTTAATTTTAATCAAAACAGAATATTAAAATCTCTAATTGATATTCTCGCTCCACCCTAACGTTTTACAAATCAAAACATCAAAGTTAAAAAATTTTCTCTTAAAATATTTAACTTTTACTCCTTAGAATATTTCACTCTTAAATATTCTTTCAAAAGAATTATTATATTTGCCTCTCAAATATTTTCCTCTTCAAAAACTCACTCTTAAATATTTTTGAACTTTGATTTTTTTTCTGTTTTTTTTTTTTTTATAACTCTACTCTTTAATATCTTCTAAAATACATATTTATTAACCTTCACTCTAAAATGTTTTAAAATATGTATTTGTTAATTTCCACTCTTCAAAATTAAAGTCTCCCTAAAATATTTAACTCTAAGATATTTTCCCTTTACTTTAATTGTTTCCTCTACTTTTTCTCTACTCCTCTGCCACCAAAACAAATTTAATTATGCATACAAAAAAAAAAATTCAACTAACTACAGCCACTTATCTTACTCTACAAGTTTCTGCAGTTTCTCTGTCTCTGTTGGTGATAATGATGTTTAGCTGCAGTCAACGTTCAGCCCTCTGCTAATTGTCGGCGACCGTCATCAAACACATACACTCGTTCTCAAAGGCAAAATCTCCCACATACAAGCATCCTAGGCATGGATCGCTTTTGCTCAAATTCACGGCCAATTTTTTATTGGAATGTTTTTTTTCTTCAGTTTCGCACAAAAATACAAATGTTAACGCATGTTGTATTTGTTGTAATAGGTGATTGGTTTTAATAGTTGTTATTGTAGTTTTTTTTTTGTGTCTCGTCTTCTTCCACTTTAAGTTCTTTAACTTTTTTTTTTGTAACAGGATATTTGTTATTGTTTTCTTATGCAAAACCAGTTCTTTACTCTATGGCAAAACTTCAAAGTGAAGATTTTTTTTCTTCAAAATTATTACAGTTAGTGCTGATAATTTTTTTTTGTAGAACTTTTTGATTTTTAAACGTTTAAACTTTGTTGTTGTTTTTTTTTTTTATGGACACTTGCTTTATTTGTCAAATCGACGTCACAGTTTTTTTTTCAAATAGGTGTCTCTTTTAGTGTGGTTGCACTTTCAATAACTTTTTGGTGAACAAAACTCAAGCTTTTTTCTTTTTACACAGTAAACGTTTTTGCACAATTTTAATGTCACTTTTTTTTTAAATATTTCGTGTTTGTTGCTGCTCACTTTGGCTTTTTTTTTTGGAAAGATCCCGGTTGAGCCCCCAATTTTGTAGGGATCTCACCTTATTATAAGCCGATTTTATATCAAACACAGAATAGATTTATATTCATTTATTAATTTTAATTATTAATTGTTCCTTAGTTTAATAGGGTTTTTAAATTCATTTGTTTAGTTTCTTAGCTTATTCTAGATTTACAATGTTTTATTGGACTCTAACAACTCATGTGCACTTTACTGACAACGTCTTTACCACTCGATTACTCAAACACAACTCAACCCTAAATCATATTGGTTGTCCTCTTCTAACTATTTGCCATTGTTTTAACGAACAATGGACGGATTGTAAAAGAGGACAAACAATTAGTGCTGTGAGATCACGATTACTCTAATAGTCGATTATCTGTCAGTCACTGTCCGTCATTACCACGTCATTATTACACCATCCTACATAAGTTTAGAGCGAATCTCAAAAACTAATTAATGAAAATTAATAAATTTAGGTTTAAATTATTCGTCTTACCAAGATACAGTCTAAAAATTACACATTTTGAGTTTATAGTATGGCGATTTTCGTTTTTCAAAATGGAGAAATTGAGCGGTAACGCACTTTAACTTCAACATCTGTATATTGATTAAAATTTAATGCTTAGCTAATACTACTTAATATAAACTTTCTGCTAAATTTGAGCTTTTTTTAAAAAGTTTAAGATGCAATCTTACTTTGCGTTTAGCATCAACGGTTTCTAGTCAACATAAAAAAGCTATATTATGTCGGTTTTTTATATCTAGAGGCAATGATGACACATTTTGGTATTGGAAACATGTTTGTTGAGCCGATTTAATTCGATTTTATGTATAAAATTTAAGAGGAAAGCCGAAGTTTAGCTATAAAGTTAAAAGTTCAGCCGCCGAACTATTTTCAATATGGCCGAACTTTCTGAGGCCGAACAGTGAATTTATTGCTTAACTACAGACTTTTCTTCAAATTTGACACTCAAAATAGCATCTAATCAGCCCAATAAACATTTTTCCATCCGCCAAATTTGTCCATAATGCTTTAAAATACCGAATACAGACCAAATGGATTTTCTAGTCGAACTGTTCGGTCGGACACCAATAAATATGTTTTCAAGATTTTTGAAAATGGTGTTCATTTAAAATATTTATTTTTTGAAATTTTACGATATTTTAACTCTAACGCTTTCTTGCTTCCAAACCGTGTCATGCACACAAAAAATTACTTTACAAAATATTTTTTAAATTTGGTTTTCTATCGAAATAGGTAAAATTGTTATTATAAAACACTTATTTGGCGCACTTATGGCCAATTTAAAATAGTCCGCCTGAAGGCTGGATTGCTGGTTAGAGGGTTAATACGCTCAAAGATTTTCTGATTAGAAAATTGGAACTAAGACCTACTTAATAGCGGTTTCTTAAACGTTTTATGTAAACCAATTGTCAAAACACTAGTTGGAAGAAACAACCATGCCTTTAATAAAATATAAAAAAAAAAAATATATAAAAACATAATCCCTTAAACCTGATTCAGTTTTAAACGAATCAACTTGAAAAACTTAATATAGATTCCATATATTTGATTTTTTTTTTTGCATAAGTTCGCTAATGCTAATGCCAAAAAAAAAATTATCCTTTAATCGCAATAAATTTTTTTGGCATTAGCATTTGTCCTACTAATACTCATGAAATCGCACCCATGCCTATAAAACTAATTACAATTGAGCAAAAAAGGAATGGAACGAAAATCGATAGGAAACAAAGTGGAACGAACTTTCTATTATCCGAGATCTCTCTCGGACCTTGGCTGTTTATATTATAAGGGTGTATAAATGCTCTTATCTCGCTTAGTTTTGGAGATACTTATACAATGCTGAGTATCTCGAAAAACGGTCAACATTTTTTGTAAATCTTTACCTACGTAACACGTTCCGATAATACAAACATGTTAAGTATTCCGAGTCCACTCGTTCCCCGTTTCATTCCATATCGTTCCAATTTGGAAAAATATTCCATTTTATTATCACAGTGATTAAATTGGGATTTCCACATACGAATTTGGATAAACAAATAATTAATTTTTTCCCGAACGTACACTCGGAGAACTTCTGCTTTAAAAATATGTAGTTGTTTGGATTGTAATACAGTTTCTTTATGTTTAATGTAAATGTCAGTCATTTGTAGAAAAAATTTAATTTTTTACTAACCGTGTAGTTCATTTAAAAAAACAAACCACATTAAATGACTGTTTTATCATTTTACATTAATTTTTTACAGTTGTTTTTTGTTATTTAAAAAATAAAAAAAATAAATTTTTGTTTATTTTTTACTAACATATGTGGTTAGTTTTTACTACAATTGTTAGTCATTTTTTGAACATTAAAAACAAATGACAAATGTTAGTTGAATTTAATGAAATGTTAGTTTCTTCAAGTGAAATTTCATTTGTTTTTGACTACAATTGCTGTCATCTTTACCTACATAATATCCTAAATGTAGCCTTACTTTCGCAGATACTGGCCATTTTATAAAATATATCGCAAAATAGACAACATTTTTGCAAAACTTAACCGTTTCATTTCATATCGTTCCATTTTGGACCAATAATACATTCTACTATCGGAGTGGCTAAATATGTATCTTCATCTACGTATTTGGGTAAACAAGTAATTAATATATATTATATTTAGTTAAATCGAAGTCAATTTTACAAACTTGAAAACAAAATGCATTACAAACTTTCAACAAAAATTGTTGAATGTAAGGTTTTTTTTTGTAAAAAGGCGAAATTAAAATTTAACTTTTGCTCTATTTTTGTAAGTTTTTTTTTTTTCTTATTATTAGTTTCTTTAAATTTAACAAATTTTATTTAATTTTAGTATTGTTTCAACAAATTTTATTGAGTTTTAGTATTGCTTAGAATGTTGGCAGCTAAAAATCCATTTTAAATAAAATTTTTCTAAATTTGATTTTATTTTAGCTAATAAGGCCTAAAGTTCTTTATGTAATTAAAAATGCATTTAATCCATATTTTCCCAACATTTCGTGAATGTTATTTTCAATTTATCAAGGGATTCGTTGTAAGAAAAATTATTTTTATTACATTGAACAATAATTTTTTATTTTTTTTTTTTGTAGACAAACATAAAACAGTAAACATGAAAATTAAATTAAACACAAACTTAAAAATTATATCACAGGTTAATTATAATATTGCAACACAGTAACTGGCATTAATGTTTTGTGTGTCTTCTTTTAAGTTCATCGTCTTTTTTTTACTATTTTTCTACAAGTTAAATAAAAAAATGACTAGTTCTTAACAAATTTGGATTAATTTTAACTTTTTTTTGTAAAATTTTAAAAACCATTAAAACGTTATATAAACTGCGTTCCATTTTGGTGTTCTTAAGAATATAGAATTTATTTCATTAGTTTTTTTTTTTTTATTATTATAAAATAATAAAAAATTTTAAATTTGATCGTATTTTAATTGTTTTTTTAACCACTTCATGTAAATAACATTTCACTTGATTGAAGACAATTTTGACAAATTTAATCAATAAATTTTGCAATATTACTAAATTCAACATTTTTTGTTTAATTTAAAAATTTTAACTTTGATCAAATTTTAATATTTTTACTATTTCTCTTCAATTTAATAACGTTTTACTTAATTGACGATAGTTAAACAATTTTTCGACGAATTTAATCAATAATTTTAGCAATATTACTGGAAATTTTTCAAATTTTGTTCAATTTTACTAGCTGTAATGAAAAATTACACTTTTTTAAAGCAAATTTTCTAAAATTTTACTTGTTTTTGAGAAAATGGGGTCTATAATTATAACAGCAGTATTTTAATTGTTAGAAAACTTTGCTAAAGCTAAACTTGTCGCTTTGACTGACAAAGGGGGTGATTTCGTTTTTAAAGCCATTGTTATCTTGTTTAAAATTGTTTTGCTGGGTAAAGCTGAAACGGCTTTAAAATAGATGATCCTGAATTTTAGTCAGAATATAAAAATTGCGGATCTATGAATACTTTTACAATCTATAATATCAAATTTAATGTTATATGTCCCTAAGAATTACACACATAAAAACGGATTTATTGTGACGACCCAATTTCTCTCCAACTGCATGGTTTGGTTGTAGCACCAGAAAATCGGCCAATACAACAGAATTTTGGGTGCCACAATAAATCATTTTTCTCTGTGTACCATTTGGATCCAAATTTAAAAAAAATCTTATAATTTTTAAGATTTTAGTTAAAAAACCTCTTTTTTAAGGTATTTTACAAATGACTTTATAATAAAATGAATTTAATTGTTTAATGATGATATCTTTGATCCTCAAAATGTTTTTAATTTTTCTTAAAATTCCTCATAACTTTACCAAAAGGAAACAGGTATAATATTTTGAAAAAAAATATTTCCTGTATATTTGTTTGCACTTCCTTTACGGACCATAAAAACAAGGTCTTTTTGAAAACGCGGCTTTTGATGATGCTCAAAACAAAAACTAATTTATCAATAACATTCGGAAAGAAGTACTCACGATCAACATACAAAAATTACGTGTCTTACAACAATAACTTGACGTATTATTATAACAAAAAATATATGTTCATACAAAAAATACTAGCTTCCTTTAACCCTTTACGGTCACTAAAGGCAAGAAGAAACCAAAATTTAATAATACAATAATTTTTAATTTAAAAATTCCGTGAAACCAAATCCTTAGTATTTACATCATTTTGCAATCAAATGCGTGTGAAAATCAATTTTAGCATTATTCAACTACCTTACAATTTCAATAATTTTGTGAGATTATAAAAACGCTTAGTCGGATAAGTGGAATTTCTGTTTTAAATTATCGAAAAATACGAATGAAATATGATTATTTAAAACTGATTGTTTTTAGGCTTGAATGCCCAGCAAAATCTCAGTAATGGGCCCTCATAACCAGTATCTAATTAATAAGCAGTAGAACTAGGGCCAACTGCATATAATTCGGTGTCAAAACTTATTATGTTTGTTCGACAAGGTCGATTTTGTAAGTACAAAGCAAAACTTTGGTAATGGGTGCGATAAAGTAATCCATTACCTTGTAATGTGTACTCCTTACCTGTATCATTATTTTTCAACAAGAAGTAATGAGTTACCGATAATTGAACACTCATGGATTACCTTGTAATGAGACGTCATTACATTTTACATTACTTCAAAACATAAAATAATGACTTACCGATCATCAATTACATAATGCATGAATTATAAACGTAAAGTAATTATTAATATATATTTTTGAAAATCTATTTATAGACACATTACTTTGTAATTTTTTGTAAGCATAATGGTAAGGTGTATATTTTTGATATCCCGAACGAAAACACGAAGCACAACAACTCATTTACATTTTAAGCAATAAAATATTGTATGTATCGATAGCTCAGTTGGTAGAGTTCTAGCCTAACTAATTGTTAAATACCAGAGACCCCAGGTTCGAATCCCAGCATGACCATGTTATTTATTTAATAAAAAAAAATTATTTATTCAATTAAAAAAAAATATCTGTAAAAAAAAATGTTTGCATTTTTTTTAAGAAAATCTATTTATAGACACATTACTTTTTCCACCATGTAACCATATAAGTAACTAGTTACTTTACCCCCTACAAGGTAATGAGTTACTTTGGCTCATCGCCTGTATAATTCATAATTCATCAGTGAAGTAATGCATGAAGCCCTATGACGATACATTACTTTACCCATGATTTGGTAATGTGTGGTTTTGCTGGGTAGTTTTACATATTTGCTTCATGAAAAAACTCACGAAATTTGTCAACTCGCTTACAGTGGGTAAGCGAGTTTACATGAAATCGGACTAGAATTTGTCCATTGAAATTTTTCATTAAGTTAATTTAAGTTTTCATAAACTTTTAATAAATAATATATATTATTTATTAAAAGTTTTTACATTCAATGAAGAAGTTTCATTAAAATACTGGTTTCAAAAAAGTTATGAAGTTTTTCGTCAATTTTAAGACAATTTTCGTTTATTTTGTGAAGAAGAGTTTCATTGGTTTACTGAAAAATTCAATTTCTGCGTTTTTACGTTTAACATCTGTTTGAACTACACTCATAAAAAAAGGTAGTTCAAAAGTCTGTTAAACGGGTTCCGATTCGGTTGAGCTAATTTTTACTACTGTTATCGTTTGAATCAGTTATTTAGCTAAAGTTATTACTTATCTTATTTTAAATCATGAACAAATTCCATCTGTATTTGAACAAATTTTTCAACCTAAAATTTAGTAATTTGTTATTTTAAAGTTTACAAATTTTGCCAGTTAATTTAAACCATAATTTGTTTTTAAACTATTATTTTTTGTGTCTCCGCTATCAGTTTCTCTGTAGATGGTTGTATTTTCCCATATTTTTGTATTTAGTTTTTATAAAATAGACTATATCTCGGGAACTAAGCGAGATAGAGCAAAATGGATTAAAAAAAAATCGTTGCTTCTTACTTATTGAGTAGTCTTTATTAGCTACTTATATTCCCGGTAATAAATATGAACCTGACTCTGGTCAGATCCAGAAAGATCTTTTTAGCAGAAAATTTCTGTTGATTCAGGTTACAAATTCTGTTGATTTAGCTAAATTCTTAGTTAATTTAACTGCAACTGTCAACTCAAATTTAGTTCTTCTAAAATTTAGGTCACCTAAATTTAGCAGACTCTGATTCTCAACTTTATTGAAAATTTTGTTGCCAAAAATTCAGTTACTATTTTCTGTTGTCGTTTCAGAAATTTCAACTATTTTTACGTTATTTTTATGAGTGTAGTGGTGAGAATTTAATCAATAAAAATTATATTTTTTCCACCTTCTTTCGAATATGTATAAGTTATTATGACGAAGTGAAATAGTTTCTGCTGAATCTTTTTTCTCTTGTACCTTAGAGGGTTAATTTAATAAGTACATTAAAAAGAATTTTTACACATACTCATAAAATTTCAAAATTTTTCTATACCTGGAATTTTTGTTTGAATCCTCTTTAATCTCAAAATGACAGCTGCTGATCGTCACTTGTTTACTTTGATGTTGTTGTTTTGGTCAAAATTTCCTACACATTTGAACACAAAAAAGGATCAAAACTAAGCAGGTGATATAAAAGGCAAAAAATACAACAAAGAACAAAAATGTAAAAGGGAACGAAGAAAAATTTAAAGATTTCAAAATAAAGATTATTGACAAGGCTTATACCTATATAGCCATCTCTTTCTTTAAATATGAAAACTATGTTGGCTCTAGTTTTGTACTAGTTTTAACCGATGGTTTAGTAGAAGTTTGTATTTAAACCTCCTCAGAGTAAAGGATATTTTTAGCAATTTTTTTAGTAGAAAAATAATCAAAATCTTTAAAACCGCATTTTTTCTTAATTAAACAAAAAAACATGTTTAATAAACAACTTAAACAATAATTGATCTTTAAAAGGAGATCATTAAAAAAATCTTCAATATATTAAAAAAAAATTACAAAAGTTTTAAAAATCTAAAAAAAATTAATAACAATATTATTAAACTTGTGTTGACTTTGAAAATGTGTTTAAATATTTTTATCTACAGCCTTAATTTAAAATTTAATGGTTTAAAAACCTCATCACCTTTTTTTGTTTTAATTGGTGCTAATTATTTTATTTTTTTTTTTTAAACCTTAATTTAATTTCTGGCTTGTTTAATTTTTAGTCATGGCCAAATTTGTGTGTGTTTTTACATAAAGCCCCATAAATCTTAACCTCCAAGTGTCAAATTTCATATTCTGTGTTGTATTTTTTATTCTACCGTTTAATAACTTTACCTTGTCTAAAGATTTAAATGCAACTATTTTATGTTGTAAATGCATTAACTGTTAAAAATTTTTGTTAAAAAAAAAAAACTGTTGATTTAAATGTTTTAATTGCTGAATGGAAATTTATACAAAAATCTTTGATATCTCCCAATCTTTGGGTTTGAACATTTCTCAAAGCCGTATATTTTCCACTTCTAGACGAATGTTTTATGAATTTTGGGATAATGAGCCAACCAGCTATAGTATTGAATACAGTGGTAAGATTAAAGAAATTGTTGAAAAGAAACAATTAAGGCCGTAAAGTAAAAAAAAAATACGTTAAAAACTCTGCTGTAAGCTAAATCAAAAATGTTTTTAAAACACTTTTTATTTTATTTTAAATAATTTTTCCAAATTTTTATAAAATTTTAATTTTATTTGTTTTCAATACCTTTTGTACACGATTTTATTAAGTAAATAACTGAGAATTTCTAGAACAAATTGTTTCAAAAGATTTTTTTTTATTAATTTGCTTCTTTCTGATTTAAATACATTTTCAACAAAAAATGTTTAAAATTAAACAAATTAGTTTTTCTTTACAATATTGTTCTAACAAAAAAAGTAAATAAGCAGAATGTGAATACTTTTGCACATTTAAACAATTAAAATGGATATTAAAACCAATCATTTTTATACTGATATAAATGTTTGAAAACCGTTGTATAATTTTAAAAGATATTTAATTTTTGATTTTTGAATTGTCAGGTTCGAGTTTATAATCTATATGTTCCTTTTATAAATAGAAAACACACATTGTTAATAAATGTAAGAGATATTTAATTTTTATATATTTTTAAACAAAAATGTGTCAAAAATGTGTCTTTTTGAAATTTATTTTATTAATTAAACAAAAACTAAAATATGGAAAAGTTTTAAATTTGCAACATTAATTGCTTAAATGTTTTTCCTGCAAAAGTATTTAAAAAAAACTTAAAGTGATTTGAATTTTAAAAATTTTTTCAGTATTTAATTTTCAACAAAATTTGTTTAAATATCATTGAAAACTCATAAAAATTATATTTAAGAGTTTAAGTTATTTTATTTTTGGTGGACAACCGATATTTTTCACAATATAACAAAACAAATTAAATAACAAATATGATAAACACTAAGTGCTACACTTGATTTTAAAAAACATTTATATCTAAAATCATCTAAACATATGAAAATCGTTGTGTAATTTTATTTTTGTTCTAATCCTAGTAGGTGTATTTTAAGCCATAAATGTGTAAAGTTTGTTTTGTATGTTAACTAGTGTTTTCATTATTAACCCTTTCACTACCCTTGTACACATTTTTAAACAAAATATAAAAAATATGATAATGCAATAAATCTTTATTCTTTTGTTTAAATATGTTCATTGGGATATTGGCCATTGAGAAAAACCACTATATGCATAAACAGTTCATCAGGGCAATATAGTCGCGATGTTTGTTAACAAAGTCAGAATTTTTTAATCAGCCTTTATCATCTAATCACTAGAACAGAATCAAAAAATTCATTTTTAATTATTCGAATGTTTAAGTGGTAAAAATGGGCTCTTAAAGTCGATGTACGGACCTATTTTTTTGTGGGCAGGAGGGGTTGGGCGCAAATGTGTTAGCTTTTTTTCTTACTAAGTTAAGGACCCCTAATAAGAATCTGAAGGCAAAATAGAAGTACAGTAAAATCTCCCGTGGGCGGACACCGACCGTCACAGTAGTTTTGCCCGTTAACGGGAGGTGTCCGCCCACGGGATAGTTGAGTTAAAATGGTCAGGATTTATCTGCTATTAAATACGCTATTATGTATTTTTATAGTATTTTTAAAAAAGAACTGGCGAATTGTATCCTGCTTATAGTTCGTTTGTATCCATTTTTGTACATTTCCTTAAAATTGTTTTCCAAATTATTTAATTTTTCGTATGCCACAAAATCAATTAAAGCGAATTTTTTCAAACGTGCTATCTGTGTTAGGGCTTTATTGAACGATTTTATTTTATCGATTTCTTCCTCTACAACATCCTCTTCTGTATCACTTTATATTATTTCTGGAGGATTTGTATTATCGAAGTTTATTTCAATATCGTGATTTTCGGTGTATGCAATGTTATCGATATTTAAAAATTCTTCAAAAGTTTATGAAATTCTTTGAAAATTCAATTGCTAATGCCACATCATCTTCTGGATCAAATTCGTCGGCAGTTTGGTTCTGATACATGAGTCCGGCTTTGCGAAAACAGTTCTTTATTGCAGTAGGTTCAACTTTATTCCAAGCTGTTTTTATAAAACAATATGCGTCCAACACGCTGATATTCTTTGACAGATCTGATACTGATTTGGCTGTGCTTTGACTACGTTATTCAAAATCAAGCTTCTGTAGTTAACTTTGAAACTTTGAATTATGCCTTGGTCTAGAGATTGACAAACCGAAGTTGTATTTGCTCTTGTCATCCATGCCTTTTTTTTGATTTCCAATCAACTGGTAATTCGGTAATTAAACTGCGAAACATCTTCAGCAGAAACATCCGCTGCCTCTCCTGATATGCACTTAAAAGCAACATTGTGTCGCTTGCGCTATTTTGTAGCCACCCATTCGATGCAGATCTTGATAACCTATTTTCTCAGCTATTTCTTCGGCCTTTGCCTTTATAATTGGTCCTGAGATAGACAAATTCCTGCTTCTGGCAATTGCAAACCAATTAAAACAAACCTTGTCGAGTTCGGAACCTTTTGTAGAAAGGCAGTTCTTTTTATAATTAATATTAATTCCAAATTGCCATCTGGCTTTAAGATCTTCTTTTTTTTTTGAATGCTCGCAGACTGAGTTTTACCAATATTAAATTTAAAAAAAAAACTTACATAATTACTAACTTTTTTTTCCAAATTGGTTTGTTTCTTTACCTTTTTGCAATTTCACGCACTTAAAGGGTTTCTTGTTCATACACATTCATTATTTTAATTTTTTCTTTAAGTGTAAGAGAATTTCGCCCAGTCATATTTCAAAAAAATTCTTCGACAAATTATTTTAACACCTTACTCAATCAACACTTACTCTTTAATGATGAGCACGTTTAAAAAAAGATAAAATAAAACTATGCAACACACAATCAGTGATATAAAAAAGGGGAATCCCACAATTTAATTTTTGTAACGCTCTTGTGGATTATTGTTGTAAACATAAATGTGTTTTTTGCAAGTTTATTTTTGTGTTTCGTTAAAAATTTTGTCCGTCTGCTGGAGGTGTTTTACACAAAAAAGGTGTCCGCGTCCGGCCATGGGAGTGTCCGTCTAGCAGAGTTTAATTTGTTCTAAAAACACTTGCAAAACAAAGGGATCAAGAAAAATGTCCGTTTAGCAGAGGTGACCGCCTGCGGGAGGTGTCCGTTAGCAGAGGTTTCACTGTATATCCACAAACAAAAAATCGGTAGTGAAAGGGTTTAAACATAATCTTAAATTTGGGACAATGTTGACTTTTCGACAATAATTGTTTAATCCCTCAAAATTATTGTATTCAAGTGGTTTAACATGATCTGATCGACAAAGTTTCATAATATTTTTAATATTAGGAACATATTTATTTTTCAATAATTTTTGTTTAAATTTCATTTTTTGATATATCTTTTTTTATTAAAATGTCATATCCACTCCATTTTAATGTTTTACAATATTTATACATTAACAAATGCCGTTTAAAAGCTTTTACCATTGTCACATCAATGTTAAAATGATTTTAAATTGATTGAGATGCTAAATTTTAATTTTGAACAATATATTGTTTATGCAACAAAATGTGTATTTTTTAAAAATAAAAATGAATAAATTCCACTAAGCCAAAAAGGATTCTTTAATCTGAATTTAGTTTTAAATAAAGCAAATTTGTTAATTACGATCAATGTTCATTTTTCAACAAAAGTGTTATATTTTTGTTCCTTTTTAAGTAATTTAAAGCTCAATTTTATATAGTTTTTTTGTTATCAATTTTCAAGAAACAATGTGCGAAGTTTTGTATCGTTTAAATAATGCAATAATTTCAAAATTAAATGTTTAACTTTTAAAGCTTTGTTTTTTCTGATTTTGATTAATTTTAAACAAAAAATGTGTAATATTTATTTTATTTAAGACACAATAAAAAGTTTAAACTATTCGTATCTCACTAAAATGATTTAAAATTGATTTCGAACACTATTACTTAGATATATTAAGCACGAAAATGTTTAAAATTTTTATAAAAATTATCATCGTTGAATCCCTGAAAAATTAAATTTTTTTGAATATCTACAACAATTTGATTAATGAATTAGCTAGTAAAGTCCCTTTTATGGTTTGGTTAAATATTTTGATTTTATACAAAAAATATGTAAATTTAAATTTAGAAGCCTAAACTACGAACTCCGGATTTTAATAATAATTCTAGGCAAATATTTAAATAAAACTTTGTTTTATAAAACTGTTATTTAGTTCTCATGATCTAAATGTGGCCATAAATGTTTAACAATTAAAGTAGTTTAACTAATAACCTAAACTAAATAATCTAGACCTAGTTTTCAACAGGAAATGTTAAAAGTTTTATTCAAATTATCATCAGGCAGTTTTTGTTTAAAACTGAATTTTTAAAATATTTTTTTTTTTTGTTAATGAGTAAAATAAAAAAAATAAAAAATGGTTGATGTACTACTGTAGTTTTCAAAAAAAACAAATCAGCAAAGAATGTTTAAAATTATATATATTTTTCGCTTAAAACCGCATAAATACAATGAAAGTGTATTAAAATTAGAAGGCGATAAATTTATAAAATAAAAACTAGTTAAACTAAAATGTCAACCAAAATTTAAATAATTTAAAGGAATTATCATTATTGTTTAATTTGTTTAATTTATTGTTTAAATCTGTTTAAATTGGTCTTTTAAACCAAATAATACTTAAGAACATGTTTTGAATTAAAATAAATATTTGTTTTTTGTTAACTAAACAGAAATATGTATATTTATAAACTGCATATTTGCATAAATATTTTTTTCTTTTAAAAATACAGAAAAAGACACTGCATAACAATAAAATAAAATACATAAACATTTTAAATGCTGAAATTAAAATAAAACCATTAAAAAAAGTACACGCATTCAATTTGTTTTTACCAAATATTTTCTTTATACCCTCCACAACGAACGCTTACAAATGAAACAACAAAAAATATTTTTAAAGAAATATGTTAGAGGTGAAAACATAATTTTTAGATGAGAAACTGTTTTGGAATAAAAACTAAATTCTGTGGGGAAAAATTTGTTTGTGGTGAAAAAAAATTTGAAATGATGTAAACATTTAAGGTGAATTTTAAATAATATTCACCTCTTAGCGTCTGGTGGAAATATATGATGTTATATTTTATACACATGATTTGTACTAATATATACATACAATGCATTATACACCAATTTGTATTAAAAATTAGAGGTAATTTCACATTTCCAGTCATAACTTTTCAACCGCTGCACCGATTTTGCAGTTCGTATTTCGTTTTTGTGCCGTGATCGCTATTTCAACAGGCAGACGGTCAGACATACGGATATCGCTAAATCGTCTGAAAATTCAATAAAGATCAAAAATATATATACTTTATGGGGTCCTAGACCTATATTTCGATGCGTTACAAACTCATATATAACCTCATCAAAGTATGTGGAGTGTTTAAATATTTCTAAAAAAAAGTTTAAAACAAATAACATCAACAATAATAACAATCCGTCACCACGGCCATGACAACATATGATGCATATTGAAAATCACAATACTGAAAACAAAGTATATAAGAAACCAAACATTGTCGCTTTGGCGACGGACAGTATTTAGAAAAGAAGCACACCTCCTCTTCTTCTCTACAAATATGAATATGCAGCGGCAAGGGCCACTACACAAAACATTCACATATAAAATGTGGCACATTGAAATGCGTTTAATCACCACTTGGCATAATCCACAAAAAAAAAACACATGAAATATAGGAATAAAATACGAATGCCATTAAAAAAAAAAGTAAATGCAAAGAAATAAAAATGCCCAAGAAATATAACTAACGGCGACCAAAACAAACGAACACTAGCAATTACTTATTTTACTATTTGTTAAAGTTGGTCGATAAATGCAATTACAGCGACAAGCGATAATTTAAGAATTTATCAATTTAGCGAAAGTAGAGATTTCCTAGAAATCGCAACTGCCTATAATGGCATTTTTGTACTCTTAATACCATCATTGATAGATTTTAAGTGAATTAGATTTAATGCCGACAAACTTACTAAATTTTACAAAATTTCAACAAATAGCGTTGAATAAGCTTAAAGCCACATTATTTATTTATCAATTTAGCGTATGGATTGCCATACAAAAGAAAGAATAAATATATTTGAAATTTGTTACAGATGGCTTTAGGCGCGTTGTAGCGAAAACAGAACAGTACCTCTGGTGGGAATCGAACGCACGACCCCCGCACTGATAAGCCAGCACGCTACCAACTAGCCTACCGTGGCGAAGAATATTTGGCTAGGAGCTCCACATGGACATCTATTCTTATCCACATAGCCCCAGTTATAAAGGGTTTCTAGCGTTCTGTTTAGATTACACCTTGGTAGTTTAAGGCCGGTGTCGCTGCTTCGTTTGTCAAATAAAGGACTGGATCGTTCTGAATTGACCAGTGATTACCCCAAGCTGTATAGATTTCATAATTGCCGTTAAAAAAAACGTTTGGCGAGATCAAGAGGTGCATTTCTTGTGGGCTTTGTGGTGTAATGGTTAGCGCGTTGGACTTTTACACAGAAGGTCCCGGGTTCGATCCCCGGTGCCGGCAACATCAAAATAATATGTATGAGTTTTTTCTATCTCTCATACGTATCGCAATGTCCACCTTCGGTGTTCCCATAGCAATTAACCCCACCGAAGTAAAATAATGAATCAGGGCTATGAACCAAAAAGCTTCAATAAAGTTCGGCAACTCTCCATCAGGTGGCGAGCAACAACTGTTCTAAGTCTTATCATCTCGCGCAATTACAGTGTTGCCATGTCTGAAGCCCTTCATCTTTCCCCACCTTTCATCTCTATACTATCCCTTTCCAAAGAAAGCAACACAGTACATATAGGAAGTATTTCCTGAGTGTTGCCTCTCTTTTTTTTTAAAAAAAAAGCCTTCGTGTAGGTGAATTGTGTATATCGGTTTTTAAAGGAATGTGATCATTGTCTTTAATCTTGTTATATTCTCTTAATAATTCGTGATTTATTTTCATCTGAGGTGGGTCAATATTACATATTAATAAAATTTAACAAGCTTTAACAAATTCTACGTATTTAAATAAATCATACGGAATTTAAACAAATTTTGTGTTCACATTTAGTAAAACTAATTAAATTTAAACAACAAATTATTAAATTTAATTAAATTTAAACAATAAATTATTAAATTTAAACAATTTTGGTTGAATTTTAGTAAATGTTCCCAAATTTGAATAAAGTTTTCAAAAAATAGTAAACTTTATTTTTTTTTTTAAATTTTAGATATAATTTTAATATATCTTAGCAGCTTATTGCTTTCATTACGTTTCTGTTCCTAAAATTTGTATTACTTTTTTTAAAATTTGTGTGCATTTAGTTTTTAATTCCCAGCCAACATAATATGTTGCGTGTTGAACGCACATTATCATTATGTTTGTACAATTTTTAATGAAAGAGCTATAGCTGCAGTCAACCTATTAACGTCCACTGTCCCCGTATGTGGGCACTTAGATTTTTGCGATGTTCTTTCGAATATTTAAGTAAAAATATTTTCTGAAAGTCAACTAAGTTTAGACATTAGGAAACAAAAGTGTTTTCTAATCACATAATTTCGTCATCCTTTAATCCTCACATCATTTGACAGCAAATAAAAAAATTAAATTTTGGCAAAACTTTTGACATAGGAAAAGTTTGAATTTTTAAAAAAAATTTTGATAAAAGTGATAGCATATGTATTATTAATCTTTATTATTTGTTTAGCCACTAACTAAACCTCATGAATCAATATGTGCAAAACCGAATTTCGAAATGGTTCTATTAGGGGAACTGTTTTTCACTTTTTGCTTCTTCACTTTTTCCTTTCCCAATTTAAAATAATATCTTTCAACTTTTCCAAATTTTGATTTCACTTTATCCTATTTGACGACTTTGCCTATCGTATAAATACAATTGCATTGAATTCTCTTCAGCAGATTTCTTTTGGGCGTTAATGGGTTAAGCAACAATCTTTTTTTACAAGTTTTCCTCTAAGAAACATTATTGTAGCCATAAGAAGCCGCCACATGCAAAATGTACAAAAAATAAAATAAATATTCAAGAACTACAGCATGTACAATAGGGTTATAACTTCTTGAGTTTTTCGCAAATGTCAAATTCTTTATCGCATAGTATATAGTACTTTTTCGCGATCTTTAAAAAAGTTCACGCACCAAACGCGATGAAGTTCTGAATTTTAGTTTTTCTCTTAAGTATAAAAATATAACATTAAACGCAAAGTATTTAGTATTTGTTTATAGTTCCATTAATATAAAAAAAAATCTCACCATTTAGATGGTGGGCGCGTAGAAGTTGTGATATTATGACGCTATTTCGCGGATTTTTGAAATTAATTCAATTTTAGTATCAAGTGATAGATGCTTTGTGATAGTAATATATATATGGTAAACAAATAAAAAAATTCTTGATGGAGTTTTAGAAATAACATTCGGTGGGTGGACTTTTTTCACCAAAATTACCTAAACACATTTTTTTTTATTATCAGTACAACATTGTCCAAAATGCGGTGTGATGAAGAAATTTTGTCAAATAAAAGTTTTAACCCTAATGTACAAACAAAGTTTTTGATTTTTTTTTTTTTAAGTTTTTGCTTCAAACAAAAATAACAAGTTTAATCAATACTTTTTTTTTACAATTTAAATATTACAACACATTTTAATTGATATTGTATAAAAAAATGTTCATACTTAGAAGAGGTTTTTGTTTTAAAAACAAATTTTAAAATGCATTAAGCATATTAATTGTAGAGAAATAAGTACGATTTAGTATAATCAATTGATTATTCCAATCACATTCTCAATTACAGTCTTTTTAAGGATTATAAAGAGTATATCACAAAAATAGACAGATTTCTTAAGAAATTCAAGTGAATATGTTAAATAGTAGATTTAATTTGAAAGGTTGACGTTTCATTGAACTTATTTTTTTTATATAATTAAGGAGTAATTTAAAAACTGGTTTAGATGTAACAAAATTTGAAAAATCTTTGCAACTTAATTTATTAACATATAAAAAAATCCTCAAAAGTTTAACCGATTCGTCAAAATTGAGTTTTACTTGATATACTCGTATATTTAAAATCCAGGTTAAATCGATTTCTGTTAAAATTTAAAAAAAAAAACCGTAACCGATTCACTACAAATCACTTTAGTTGAAATTTTACTGAAATTGAGTTTATCCATAATATTTGCTTGATAGACATATATTTAAAATCCACATTAAACAAAATTTGTGCTTAAATATTACGAAACCGTTTCAGACCCGGTTGTATCCGATTCAGTGGAAATCACTTTTTTAGTAATATATATAAATAAATTTATCTACTTTATCTAAATTTATCATATATATAAATAAATTTATCTACGTAAATTTGAAATATTATTCAAAATCTCTTTTAACCGATTCATTCAAAATTTATTTAGAGCTAAAATTGTGACTAGGTTTTGTGTGCAAGTTATTTTAAAATCAATTTTCGCGTAACCGTTTCGTAACCGCTTATGACTCTATTTTAAACAATTTTTTGACTTAATTTATGTATTTAACTAGAAATTTTTTCAAATTATAATTTAAATCTTTTTTAAACAGTTTTTTTGAAAACCACTTTACTTATTACTTTAATTTCTTTTATATCGAAGTTCACATAAAATCTAATATTTCTTTAAACCCGTTAAAACCAATTCTTTTAAAATTCATTTAAGTTAAAAAAAATACTCGACTTTGATTGCAAATCAACCAGTTTCTACCGTTTCAATGAAAAGCACTTTTTTTTATAATTTTTACCACTTATAAACAAGAGAGAATTTTCTTGCAAAAATTTTATTGAAATTTTCCACTAAACTAAATTTTTTTCCCTAAGTGAATACAAAATTTCTTAAACTTCATGAAAAAGGTTCATAACTTTTATGAAACTGTTTTTAATGAAAATTTTTCATTAGGAGTATGAAATTTGTATAAAAAACTGCATTAATTTAATGAAAGTTTCAAGGGACGAATTCCAGTGAAACTCCATAGATCTAATGCAAAAATTCATAGATAAAAGATAAAGAAAAACAAAGATAAGGGACACGTATTTTTTTAACGCCCCAATCTCACGTTTAAGTATTAAAAGGTGGGCCAAAAGTTAATATATTTTTGTATGGAAACGTGTCTTAAACTAATGAGATTCAGGCTTTTTGAACGCAGTTTTTATGTACACAAATTTTGATACCAATATTGCATATGTAGTGTGTAATTTGAAATTTAAGGTAAAATGCTATTCGGAAAAAACCTCATAAAAGATGAACAATTACGAATGTCGGAAAAAGCTCAAACACCCCCTCGATTAAATTTGATATATAATAATATACATATTATAGCTTAATATAACTATTATTCTTTAATAAAACGCCAGTTTTAATATCACTTAAAACAAATTTTTTTTTTAATAACAAAAATACTTGAATGTTATCGGCCATGTTTCGCTTACCAGCTAATTCGTTCTCAAAAGCTCTTTTATTTGGTACCCCATTTGTCAAAAATTCTCTGAAACAATTTTTGACCCCACTTTGTAACCCCCTAAACATGATATAGGGCCGCTAAAAAATTAGTGTCCCCCTTTTTTCTTTATCAAATAGCCAAATTTCATTAAGATCGGAGAGAACTGATCGGGTAACTCCCCGATATCTGGCGTGTGATGAAAAACGATCGATTTTGGTTTAAAATCAAAGAGAAGAAAAAAGAAAAAGAGATCTAAAATTATGTTAAACGCTTCAGTTTAAGCAATCAGGAAAATATATTTCCATCTTTTAATCTTTTCAAATTTAATATGCTACGAAACATCTAGGACAGAAAATTTAAAAATTTCGATTTGAAAACGATAGTTTTTCATCACATGTCAGATATTCAGTTCTATTACAAATTTCAATATTTTTTTTTAAACTCATTAAAACTGATTCGTTAGAATAAAGTTTAATCATCAAATATAAATGAATTTGTAAACATGGAAAAAATTGGTCATTTGAGAGGTCTCAGTCCAACTAATATTAAAGCCGAGCTAGATCCTACTCTATAGTCGTTTACGACTATAAAATATTGGGTGGCAGAGTTTAAACAAGGCCGTACGAGCTGCCAAGGAAACGTCTGAAACGGTTAAGAAACGGTTAAGAAACGGTTAAGAAACGGTTAAGAAAATCCACAAAATGGTGTTGGATGATCATCGGCTGAAAGTGCGGTAGCTGGCTGAAATGCGTCGTGAAGATATTTCAATAGAGTTTTTCGCTCTAAAGCCGATTTTTTGCGTAGATTCGTATACATGGATGAGACATGGGTCCAGCATTTCACAGCTGAGACAAAACAATAGTTAAAACAGTGGATTGGAATGGGATAATCCTGTCTACAGAAGGTGAATATAGTTCCAACTGCAGGCAAGCTCATTGCGTTGTTTTTGGGATGCGCGTTTAAAAATTTGTATTGATTATTCTCAAAAACGAAAAACAATCAACGGTGAGTATTATGCTAACTTATTACAGCGTTTCAGTGTTAAAATTAAGAAAAAAACGACCGCATTTGGCGAAAAAGAAAGTGTTGTTTCATCAAGATAATGTACCAGTTCACACATCCACTATTGCGATGGCCAAAATCAATGAAGTAAAGCTCGAATTGTTCACCACGCATCTTATTCGCTAGATTTATCTCCCTCAGATTATTTTCTATTTCCAAACTTGATAAAATGAGTCGATTTTAAAATATTTGCCAACAATGAAGAGTTGGAGTCTGCGGTTGAAGGCTATTTTAAGAAGCTAGGCAGATAAAGAGGATATCGATGCTATTGCATATCGCTGGGAAAAGTGTATCGAGCAAAAAAAAAAAAAGATTATGTTGAGAAATAAAGAAAAATTTTTCCAAATTTGTTGTGTTTTCTTTGTTAGGTCGGCTAATTTTCACAACCTTTCAAATTTCCGTTAGGCATTTGTTACCGATTAAAATGGAATTAATGCACAAATTTTGTTTCTGAAAAACGATAAAAAGCTGAATTTAATAATATGTTTCATAACCGGTTTGAAGAGACTCTAAACAATTAACTAAAAGTTTGAATACTTAAAGCCAAAACTGAATTTTTTAAAAACATATAATTTTTGTCTTAAATTTTATAAGATTCTTCAAAATCTTTAAAACCGAATAAATAAAATAGGTAAACATTTATTTTGGTAAAACTTTGTTGGAATAATTCATATAACAGCGATATTTGTAAAAAATTTGCATAACCGTTTCAAAACCGGTTTGAACCGTTTCGCTAAATATTTAAAATTTTTTAATTTTAACACTTTTACTTCCAAATAAATAAACAAAATCTTCCAAATCACTATACATTTTTAATTATTACAGAGTTTTGTTAATAAATGCAATAAAAATTTCTTAAAAATTAATGAATTATTTATTTTTTCAACCATCATGCTACAATAAATTTTTCAAAATCGTTAACATTAATAATAAATTATCAAGTTTTAACTCGATTGGACATTGAAAACATGTTTTTGCTTGTTTTATTTTTAAAAATGATTTAAGTCAGATTTATTTTCTAGATATTGTTCATGTTTGAATTTAACAATCAATAAACTTAACTTTAAATCATGTTCTGTTTTATTTATAAGTTTCTTAAAGCTTATCACTTCTTGGTTACATGGCTCTTTAAACAATAGCTTGTTAACAAATTTTTTTTTTTTTTTTAATTTTTATGCATTATTTTCTGCATTAATTATAAGCAAAGACATAAATTTTGCACAAAATGCTTTATTTTTTATCTTGTATTAAACTAACTACTCGTATCTTTTTGTGTTATTTCATCTGCCGCTCGTGTAATTATGGCAGAAAATATGTAGTAGTATTTGAAAAGTGGTAGTTACTCTTAGATTGTTTGGCTTAGAAAAGTGTTAGCTAAAATATGTTCAACATTATAATCTATTACACTCAACTTTGCGAACATGCTATGAGTTTGTTTAAAGCAGTCATATACAATGAAACATAACATTAAAGCCAATTTAGACAGTCAGCGCAGTATTTAGGTATTTAAGTTTTGGTATTATGTGGTAAATCTAGATTTTTTTTTATTAACTACATACACCAAACATAAAGGAAATTTTTCAAAATATTCTAAATATAACGTTAAAAACGAATTTACATACTGTTTGTTTAAAATTAAACAAATATTAACAACACCTTATTTAAAATACTACAAAAAAAAATCGAAATAAGTTTTTAAACTCATTTTTAAAGCATAAACATATTAATATTCTCAGAACCGTTTTAAAATTTTGTATTAGAAATCATTTATTTAAACATGTTTTGTTTAAAATTAAATAAATGCCATAAAATTAATTAAAAACTGTTTAAATTTCAACACATATTGTTTAAACACTTAAACACCGTAAAATTTATTTTTCTTATCTGTAACAAAATCCATTATTAGTCTATAAAATGTCTGTTAAATGTAGGGTATTTATAACTACTACATACTTGACCACAAATAGTAATTAAACCATACTGCAAATTGCTTGTTCAACATGTTGTAATAACAAATAATAGTGTTGTTTCTTAAAAAAAAACACATATTTTAAAAACTACATATATTTGGTAATTAAATCATTTTAAATAATCATCTCTGTTTTAAAAAATTATCTTCTTCCCACCTTGGATAATAACAAAAAATTTATTCATTATGGTAGTTTTTAATTTATTAAGTTATCTTTGATTTAAAATCTTAAAATGTGACAAATTGAGTCGGTAAACGATCATCAGTAAAATATATTAATCATTTAAAATATGTGTCATAGCATACAATGTTTAAACATAAAGGGTCCGCCATCTAACTTTTTTTTCAACTAGTGGTTATTTCGTGAATGGTAACACTTAGCTCATGTCTGATTTGACAGACAATTAGTTTTATACTTCCGCTGAACGAATATGGTCCGTATGTACGTTATCTTGTGAAAAAATTGAAAGAAACTGGCATCCTCATCGATAAACCAAGACGTGAAAAGCCAAAAACAGTGCGTACACCCGAGAATATTGCTGCTGTGGCAGAAAGTGTGTGTGAAGCGCCATCAACATCAATTCACCGTCGTTCTCAACAATTGAACATTTCGGAGACATCATTGAGACGAATTTTGCATAAAGACCTTGGACTTTGTATGGCGTCATAACAAAGTCCAATTGGTTCAGGAGTTCAAAAAAAAATATTTGGCGGACCCTTTATAATTAAAATATCGATAATTTTAATTAATTTTTAAACAATTCTTAATCATTTTTCTATTTTTACTAATTTGATTTTTTTTTTTTTTAGATACTTCATATGAAAAAGCATGCAGGCGTGGCTCAGCACCAGCGACACCCATATTGGGTCAAAAACAAAATCAACAGGAAAACAATACAACATCAAGATTTACAAATTTCTTTTCAAAAAGGTAACAGATCAACTAAATATTTTTTAAAAAAATCAAGTAATTAATATTAACATCTCAAAAAGTTTTTTAAAAAAAAAAACTTAAAAATTTAATTTAATTTATGCTTCAAAATTTATAAAAAATACTTAACCGATTTGTAGAGGAAAGCTCGTAATAAACAAGTTTAAATCTTTTATACAGAAACTTTTAAATATTTTCGCTAAATATAAAAAACTATATAATAAATCCCAGAAATTCCATTTCAAATCGCGAATTATATTTTAACCGTTTGGTCAAACTAAAAAATTTACTTAATTAGAGTTTAACTTGAGAACAAAATAAGTAAAAAAATACATAACCGGTTTAAACCGATTCGCTAAAATCAATAAATATATATTTTAAAATAAAATGTTGTTAGTGAATTATTAAAATGTTATACAAAATCACAAAATTTATTTATAAATCCGGAAAAAATTTTTAACAGCTTCCCTTAAAAAGTTTTACATTATTAAAAACTTCTAAAAATTTTTTTTTTTACCGTTTTAACCGATGCAATAAAAATTAAAACTCTGTTAATATATAGGAAAACTAATGCTAAGATTTACATAACCATTTCATAACCGATTTTGAAAATTTACAAAGATTCGCAATTTTTAACATTTGAGTAACTTAATTAAACAATTTTGTCATTGTGTTTGTAATATTTCATTATCCTATTTTTTCTAAAATGCTAAAACTTTTCGTTAACCGTTTCAACCATGGCTGCTAACCGATTCGATGCGGATATCGGTAAAGGTAACGGTGTTTTCTTTTATTTCGGTAACGGTATTTTAAGGGTATCGATATTTAAGTTATTTCGGTAACGCTTTTTGAGCGTTAACGGTAATTTATTTATTTCGGCAACGGTTTTTTTGCATTAACGGTATTTAAATTATTTCTGTAACGTTATTTTAGGAATAACGGTTTTTTAGTTATTTCGGTAACAGTATTTTCAGGGAAACGTTATTTTAGTTATTCAGGTAATGTCTATGCACACCGATATTTTTAGCACCATTATGTCTGAGCTCTAATGACTGGCTAGTATATGATCAAACTTTGGGGAAATATATATCAATTTACAGGGATTATTTTTCCGATCTTATCAGATTATTTCGGTAACAGTATTTTAAGAATAACGCTATTTCAATTATTTCGGTAATGGTATTTTAAGGTTATTGATAATTAGTTGTAACGGTATTTTACGGATATTTTGCGGATAACGGCATTTCAATAATTTCGGTATTGGTATTTTATGGATAAGTATAGCCAGTTGAAATTGTCTTGAATCGATAACGGCATTTTCGCGGTATTGCCTGCCATCCCTGGTTTCAACCGATCTGTTAAAAATTAGTTAAAGTAAAAATTTTACTTTATTAATATTTTCTATCAATATAAAACAATGTTCTGTTAAAATCTCCATAACCGTTTTTAATCGATTCACTAAATTATTTTAAAATCCCATAAACTCGTTTTAGCCGTTTAAATCGGTTGCTTAATTTTGATTTAAATCATAAATTTTGGTTAGTTTACATTAGAAAATAAAATTATTTCGAAATTAGAGTAAAGTTAAACCTACCGCTTTGTAACCGGTTTAACCGATTTGAAAAAAAATCGAAAATTTTGTGATATTTTACACTTTCTTAACATAATTAATTAAGTTAAGTAACAATTTTTTTTTTTTTTGAAAATCGTTAATAACCGATTCGTTTATATATATGAAATTCCAGGGATGGACAATATGATTTAAAAAATTTTAAGGCACTTTTAGCAAAATTGTTCATTTCCATATACATTTTAATTGTAATTTCCGTAGAATATAGTTGGAAACCCTAAAAATCTGAGAAGTTTTTCCATTAATTAAGAAAACTTTTTGATTCCCAGAATTTTTGATTGAACCCCTAACAGAATTGTCTGAAACTCAAAGGAATTTAAAGAGTTATCAGAAATTTCTTCCATTTTGTCTTCGAACAACTTTTCCTTTTGAAAATTCTTTAGATAATTCGTTTCCTCAAACGACTTCGGTGAAATTTTTTGAAATAAAAATTCTTTAGTTTTATTTAAACGGATTTTGAGCGGCTTTTGTGCAATAAACTCAAATTTTAAGCGATTTTTAGCCAAGATTTCGTAAATAAGTTGTACTCCGGATCCAAATCCTAAAAACTAAATTAAAAACAAATATTGCGATTATTATTAAATTTGTAAAATAAGTACTTAACCGATCGTTAATGAACAACGGTACTTTCGGGAGAAAAAAAGTATTAAAATATTTATTTCTTTGAATTTTACTGACTCGACTTTTAACTTCAAATTTAAATCACATTTAAGTGACCAATCTTGGGCATTTAAAGTCTATTTAAATTGTACAAATATAACATATTGATTTTGACAGTTTGTTTTTTTTTCGCGTGGTAAAACAAACAACAAAAAATAAATTAAATTACAGCAGCCAATAAAAATGCAACTTCGGTTGCACTGAAATTTGCGCTTCTCTTCATTTTTATTTTATTAATTTAATTATAATTTAATTATATATATTTTATTTCTATATTTTATATTTTCTGTGCGCCCCGGTAGGCTAGTTGGTAGCGTGCTGGCTTATCTGTGCGGGGTCGTGGGTTCGATTCCCACCAGAGGCACTGGTCTGTTTTCGCTACAACGCGCCGAAGGCCATAGTAGCTAGTGCTCGGTTAGGGAAATAGTATATAATTTGTAATTATATGATTATTAATTAATAAAAAAAAAAAAAAAATTTTATATTTTCTGTTTTTTTCTGTTCTTTAAACAGCTGTTTTATGAATAATGATCATTAATTTGTTGACATTTCATGATGCTACCATACTTTTGTCGCAAATAAATAACAATTATCATTTAAGACTGAAAAACTGAAACTGTATTTAAATACAACTTAAATTTAAATGGCAATTAACTAATTGCATATTTAAATACGAAGTTAAAAACTGGGCATTAATCTAACTTTTTATCTGACTACTATTTCTAAACAACTCTCTATTATACTAATAATTGTGTGCAACTCTGAATTTTTATATAAGTTCGGTTGGCAGCGCTAACAAAACACACATACAAAGTCAGGTAAAAATTAACGTTATGAGGCTGCTGCCGACAAAATTTTTTGCTCACTACGACATTTTACTTGTTCCTCTTATACCGGATCACTATCGGTGCCACCTTAGTATTTTAAACTGATTAAGTTAATCTTTTAGCTGTCAAGTTAATCAAAAAATGCATATGTAAACGAGGAAGATTGAAAAGGTGGATTAACGTTAATCAAGTAGATAAGTCTCGCAGTCTGAACTACCTATTAATCATGTTGGGATCGAAGGACCATTTTGTTTCATGCAGTTTTTAGTTTTGTAAGATTTGAAGTACCAAATAAAACTTTGGGAAATAATTGATCAAAACTGTTTCAAATACAAAAATATAAAATATATAATTAAAATTATAGCATTAATTTATTCAAAGACTGGTTCGAAAGACCAATTAGTTGTTTGTTTTTCAATTTTGTTATATGATTAGAACTTAACAAATATTTTTTTATTAAAACTTATTCAAATACTTGAAATATTAAAAAAAAACTGTTTAATAAATTTAAGTAATTTTAGCTGTTATATAAGAATATAAAGTCCGAATGACCATAACTTAGATTATTCCCTTTATTTTTAGCAAAAACTTTAAACTACAACCTTTTCAAACCTTTTTTTATGTTCTACCAAATTGACTGCCTGCTTGGCCTGCCTTTGTAAAATTAATTTAATAATTTGCCAAATAGTCTATCATGCATTCCCAAAAAAAATACACACAACCTTTTAAAAAACACACCCCAAAAAGCCAACTTAATAATGTCTCCAAAGTTATAAAAAAAAAAATAAACAACACCCCAAAATTCGCTTTTAACCGCTAACTAGGAGTGTTATTTTTCTATGAAAACCTACAACTAAAAAACACCACAAATTATTGCCAAAAGCCATCTAAAAATACAACATAAATATCGACAAACACCGACTGACTCATGCTTAACAAATAAGCCTCTTTGCTAGAAAAAAAAAATTAAGCCCTTCAAAAGACCATGATACATTTGAAAAAACCTCTGTCATATATCAAACCACTATTACACTTGTGCACTCCATCAAAAAATTGCCTCAAAGCTGCATGCACCAATTTATAGTACAAACTTTTTTCTATGTTGTTTTTTGTGCATATTTTCACCAAATGCGAATTCAAAAGACTTAACCGCAAATATCGCAGCTGGTGTGTGAGTTTGACTTCATACAGTTTGTAACCACAGAACAACAGCAGTGAACTAGGCAGTTATAGGAAAGATAGTCATGAAGCTTTGTTAACTTGATTTGTTGGTTCACTAGCTATGAGCTATAATAAAATTACAACAAAAAGTTAGCAATTCACACAAAAAAAAACCTGCAAAATTGTTACAAAAAAAAAAAACGTTGTTGTCTTTTAAAAGCAGAGTTTCCAAGATAGGGAGAGTAGAAATAAGCGATACAAAATTTAGAAAATTCTCGATTTCAAAGAATCGATAAAAAATAAAAAAATAATGTCTTTTTGACATTTAATACGATTTTTTGTTTTGCAAATCTAGATAGTCATTAAATTTTAACAGAAGCGATGATTGATTTTGTTACTCCTGGTAAGCGAGAGTGGAAGTAGTTCCATGAAAACATTTCTCTTAAATGAATTGTTAAAACATTTTAAATTTGCACTAAAATACTTACACACAGAGAAAATTTTGGCTATTTGCCAACTGAAATTCGGTTACTACGTCTAAAATTCGGGTAGTACGAATTTCAGTCGGTTGGTTCAACGGAACATTAGTTTTGACAACAAATTTCGGTTAATTCAACTGAATTTTAGTTACAACACCCAAAATATTCTGAAATCTAATGTTAATATCGCTGAATTTATAGGTTGTTACCATTAAAATACACTTTTCAATTCGGTTAGCATTTTATTTCTCTGTGTGTACCTTTTACATTAAATTTCGAAATAATCAGCGTAAAGTATTGTCTGATTTTGTCGCTGCTTGCAAGCTAGAGTAGAAGTACTTTCATCCGAAAACATTTCCTTAAATGAACGGAAAAACTTTGGAAATATTATTGAAACTTTAATTTCTTTACGAAAAACATTAACGAAAATATATGTATTATAAAGGGTCCGCCAAATAACTTTTTTTTTTTTGAACTCCTGAACCAATTGGACTTTGTATGGCGTCATACCAAGGTCTTTATGCAAAATTCGTCTCAATGATGTCTCCGAAATGTTCAATTGTTGAGAACGAAGGTGAATTGATGTTGATGGCGCTTCACGCACACTTTCTTCCACAGCAGCAATATTCTCGGGTGTACGCACAGTTTTTGGCTTTTCACGCTTTGGTTTATCGATGAGGATGCCAGTTTCTTTCACTTTTTTCACAAGATAACGAACATACAGACCATATTCGTTCAGCGGAAGGATAAAACTAATTATCTCTCAAATCAGACATGAGCTAAGTGTTACCATTCACGAAATAAGCACTAGTTGAAAAAAAAAACGTTAGATGGCGGACCCTTTATTTGTCACTCCTAGTAAGCGAGAGTGAAAATAGTTTCTTTACTTTATTCATTAATCTGTAAATGCTATGCTTTTTAGAACTTGCTAAAAATGTTAAATTTAATTTCGAAATAAATTTTTTTAAAAAATGGCAGTTATCGCTGATTTTGCTGCTTTTTTTAAGTCAGAGTGAAGTTATAGTAGTTTCCTTCAATACCATACTCTTTGTTGATTTTACGTTTTTAAGAAGTTTATAAAATTTGTATATAATTTCTAAATCAAATCAACAGAAGCGATACAGTAATGACGGTTTTTGTCTCTCTAACGTAATCAAGATTGGAAGTAGTTTTATCAAAAGTATTCTCTTAACTTTATTTTACAGATTTGAGTTTCTTTTTTTTGTGATTTATTTTTCAAATTTAAAAGTTCAATGAGAACCTCTGCCCTCCAAAAGCAAACGTTATTTTAAAATGAAAATAAGGTGCATTAAGAATTTTGTTTTTCTTTCGAGCCAGCATTTTGTTTGCCATTTTCATGGTAACTTAAACAAAATAGAGAATAAAAATAATAAGCCATAAAATAACTACTACCTAGAGACATTAACAACGAATAGAGAATTGTGTAGAAGTAGTTGAATTTAGTACCAGAAGGCCAATAGTACATAGTGGTAGTTAAAGTAGTCATCTGTCAAGAGTGTTAACAGAAGAATATAGTTCTTTTTTTTTTTGGGACTGTGTCATGACAAATGTTCGTTTAATTGAAAATAAATTGTAACAGAACGTTGAAAAAACAATAAACGTTATAAAGGTGGTCAAATGTAATGAAAAGATACTCTACATTAACCGGTTACGGATTCCTAATTAGGTGGATTAATATTGATTTTGAACTTAAAGATATTACTTATTCTGTGCAAACATAAGAATTAAATTATGACTTTTGATAGATAGGACTTAATCTAGCGCAAAGGACCAGTGACTTTAATCAAATGTAACTATGACCGGCACGAAGGACCATCCCAGTCAAAATTATTGATGGCTTTACTTAATTTCTTTCGTAATTCTAGTCAAACTTCAAATTTTTCAACACAAATAAACTTTCTTAATATTATCTTATCTAAATTAAACAGATTCTAGACAAAATTCAGTCGGTTCGAAGGACCAAAGCAATTCGGACTTTTCATAACTAGAATTAAACCTATTTAAGACACAATTTTATAATTTTCGAAAGTTTTTGTCAATTACACTTGCCTTAATCTGATTCAAAAGACCACTGTGTAATTGATTGCAACTTTAAGCTTGATGTAATTCGGTGCGAAGGACCACTTAATTGTTAGGGCTTACTGATATTTTATTTAATATGTCCTAACAATTTGTTTAAACTAAAATCGAGTCTTTATTATATTCAGAGCACGAATGGTGATTAGATTTTTCACAATATAGTCCGAAGTACCTTTTGTAAGTGATTAAAACTTGACATTTCCTGGTTCGAAGTACATATCAGTCCAGATTAAGTATTACTACATTTTTATAAATTTCTGTTTATACTTCAACCAAGGCATAATAATATTAATGATATTGATGAATTTTTGCATAAAATCTAGGAAGTTTCGTTGGAATTCAAATATGAAAACTTTCAAGAAAATGGAAAAAAATCATAAAATTTTAGAAAAAATTCAAATGTATTAACATTTTTAAACATTTATGGCTATATGCAAAATCATTCTATTGATTCCTATAACAGTCTTATAAGCAAAAACTCAACAAAATTTCTATGCATTTGTGCGTTAAAGTGTTATTATAAATGTTCATTAAAATTGTGAAGTTTTTTTAAAAATGTTAAGAAATTTTTTGATCACTTTGTGAAGAAAAGCTTCATTAACTTAATTGGCCCACAATTCTTTACGTAACTTTTCCGGATGTTTCTTGTGTCTGGTTCGTGTAAATGCAATCTATTCCTGATTCACACGTTATTTTATGATTCGAAGGACCATTTTAAAAAACGTTACTTTAAAGCAAATTAATGTGCGATCTGAAGTTAGTATTTTAAAGATTTGACTAGATTTAAACCTCATAAAAGGGAACTATTTTTCGTAAATAGAATCATAACTAATTTTAAACAAAAAAAAAAAAATAGCAGCTACTAGTTCTTGAAAATTAAAAAAAATTGTTCGAAGTCTCATTTTAATAGTGGCTTATCATCTTCAATAATCCTTAATATTCGATAGGAAAACATCTCCAAATTCTGGGAGTTTTTCAATAGGAAAAATATTAAATGACTACAATTTTATTTAAACAATAAAGTGCCTCAGAATGTCACTGAAAACTTTTGAGAATATCAGTGGTTTCGAATTATTTTATAATAGAAAATTTTTATAAAAAAAAAAAATATATATATTTTTCATTTATTTTCGTCAGTATCTTAACCATAGAGTACATAGATATCAAACTCTTTGACATTAGCTGTAAGTGCACTCATAAGAATGTGTTGGACATATGACAATACAAAAAATATTTGAGTGTGTACGAAAAAATGTGTTTGTTGATAAAACGAAGAAGAAGAGTTTGAAATCTATGTAATCTATGATCTCAACACGATTTTTATGTTACAGAAACAATATCAGACACTGTTTTTTTTGTAAATTTCTACAAAATTAAAATTTGTCGGACCATTAAAATAGAGGATTAATACCCTTTTTTTGACGTAACTTAAGCAATGTATTCGGTTTGTGTAAAAATTTGGTGAGAGTCTAGTTTCCTGTGAATCTAATAAACATTAAATAATTCTCCACTACAATTTCGTCTAAATATGACTTTTTAAATTAAAATTATAAACAAACAAAATGAGTTTTATGTACAATTTCGTCTAAATATGACTTTTTAAATTAAAATTATAAACAAACAAAATGAGTTTTATGTACAATTTAAGTCAAACTTACATGGAAGGCAAGCAAATTCCAAGATTTCCATTAAATTTGAATATGTGAATATGAACTCCCTGCCAGCAAACAAGCTCCAAAATGAGTAAGTAATGGGCTTAAAAACTATTATTAAAGTTTAAAATTTTTATATGAATGTGGTTCATCCAAAAGAACCTTTAGTTTTGATTCAAAAATGACTCAGAAACTATAAATAAAAAAATTCAAAATAGTTTCTGAAAAAATATTGATTTTTGTTCACAAAATATTCAAATTCAATTACATTTCTGATTCAGTTCTGAACCATTTTTTGAATTAAATAATTTTCTTTTATAATTCTTTTTGAAAGGCTCACATTTTCGTACAAAAAATGAGTAATTTTTGACTATACAATTTTGAAATTTCAAAAATATGTGTTCTAATTGATTCATTTTTGGCTCATAGAATAGGAACCCCCAAAAAAGTATTGAATACTTATTTTTATTTTATTCATGCTATACTTAATAATTTAAACTATAATATTTATTCAAACTATACTAAATAAATAATGGCCACTAATTGAAAGATTTCGTAAAGATCTTTAAAATCTGAAAGTGTTTGGGACGATATACTAGATTTTGTAGTAATAGCTTTACGTCACAGTCCTTCGAAACGGGTCAAAAATCAAGAATGTGTTACTTTTGCAGTTTTAAATTAAATTTTCTTTTTCAATAGTTACTGGCCCACAAAATTCATTTTAAAAACAAATTTTTCGTGCGCCCCGGTAGGCCAGTTGGTAGCGTGCTGGCTTATCAGTGCGGGGGTCGTGGGTTCGATTCCCACCAGAGGCATTGGTCTGTTTTCGCTACAACGCGCCGAAGGCCACAGTAGCTAGTGCTCGGTTAGGGTAATAGTATATAATTTGTAATTATATAATTATTAATAAATAAAAAAAAAAAAAAAACAAATTATCCCAAATTATACTTATTGCTAAAAGTAGAACATTGGTTCATCGAGCTAGATTAAGTTCATTAAAATTTCAAATTACAAACAAACTTAGATTGTTAAACACCACTAAAAAATACTTTAAAATAGTATAAATCAAACTGAATTGCAATATATGAAACAAGTCATTTGAAAGAATTATCCTTCGGACCGAGTGAAATTTATATATTTTGGTGACCATTATTTATATATTTAAAATAATGGTCCTTCGAACCAAGTCAACTTTAAACACTTTTAAGACAATTAGCACTAAAATTCATATCTTTTCCTATGTAATTACGTTTAAAACCCAAAATTGTTAACATTATTTAAAGAAATTGTGTTCAATATTAAACAAAACTAAAATATTGGTCCTTCGAAATTAATCAAATTTACAATTTACTTTACAATGATCGTTATTGTGACTGAAAACTTTTAATGCCAATATAATAAATTAGTTAATTGAACTTTGACCGTTTTAACCTTAAAACCTTAAACCTTACTTTAACTTCAAATCTTTAAATAAAATCACAATTTTATATAATTTGTGCCAGTAGAAAACATTTATAACATACATTCAATATTTGTTACCGGTTTCATGTTTTGTGTTAAAAACTTTAGTAATAAAACTTTTTTGATAAAATGCCATATTTTATTTCCACTTCCTTATAACTTATTTTTTTTTGTTAAAATTCTTGGCTAAATGCCTGCAACAAAAAAATATTAAGCTATCATTTTATATCCTAAAGGGTGTGTACCATGTAAAAATGGCATTAAACCAAAAAAGTAGAAAAAGCAAATATTGTAAAAAAGTGTTAATAAACTTTACCGCCATGTATAAATCTTGATTAGTTTTGGCTAGTCATAAAATATATTTTTTTTTAAGTTTTATGATAATTGTATATTTGATATCTGTATGCGATTTGCTTTGGCAATAAAATAGAAAATTCATTAAGAAATTGTTTTGTAATCAAAACGTTTACTTTTTTTTCAAGAATTGATTTATTAATGAAAAAAAATTAAAACATTTAAAAATTTCTCAAATGCAAAAAAAAATTTAGAATTTTAATGAAGTTGTTCCATAGTAATTAGTACTAGTTTTCCAATCATCGAAATCTTAATATTGGTCCTTCGAACCAAATCAACTTGATGCTTATAAAACTTCTGAGGCGAACATTACAACAATTCCTAGTTATTTTTTATTAAATATTAAGCATTTGAGCCAGAAAAAACTAATACTAATTAACAGTAGTACGACTTTCCTAATATCTAGAAAAATTTGGTTTTTTAACCTATTCGGGGGGAAAAGGCAGTTTCAGTGTTCATTGACTAAATAAATCAGCAAAAGGGTTATATAAACCCTTTTGACGACCGAATCGCTAAAGCTTATTTGTCGAAACTTAGTGGAGACTTAGGACTATGACTAAAAATAAATTTTGTGCTGCTTTTGGCGCTTTACTCGGAGAAATATAGTAATAAAGCTAAAACATTAATGGACTATCGCTCCTGAATGGGTTAAGATTTTTTCAAATTTTAATTTTGTACTTTGTGTTAAATTATGCCTGATCCAAAATTATTAACCACTTTTTAATAATTTTATTTTATTTTGTTTAATAATTACAAACTGAATTTTTAACATTATAAAAACTAAAAAAATATCTAAAAAAAAAACATACAAAAAGATTAATTTTGGCCTTGGGTTGACTTTCAGGCTACAAATTTATAGGTATCGCTAAAAAGCTACATCTCTCTAGTGTCGATCACAACAAGTATAGCAAAAAAAGGCCAAAAGTAAAAATGGGTCATATATCAACCATTCGTCGTTAAAGGGTTAAAGTTGACTTGGTTCGAAGGGCCATTGTAAATTACGGGTCTTTAGCAAAATACATAAATTTGACTCGCATCGAAGAACCATTTTTTCAAACAATAAATCAATTCGATTAATTTAAAAAATAATTTATTATATATTGGTCCTTGAAATGAGTTTAACTCAATCTACAATGATAGAATTATCTGCATGATATCAATGAATTTTTTGCATTAGATCTATGAATTGTCACTGGAACTCGTCCATTGAAACTTTTCATTAATTTGTACAGTTTTTCATAAAATTTAATGAAAAATTTCATATTATTTATTAAAAATTTCATACGACTAATGAAAAAGTTTCATTAAAAATTGTTTCATCAAAACTATGAAGCTTATTCATGAAGTTAAAAAAATTTGTCATTCACATTGTGAAGAAAACTTCGTTAGTTTAGTGAAAAAGATTCATTTAAACTCGTCCACGGAGTTCTCTCTATGTATAATTGTAAAATATTTAATTAGTATTACCTAAAAAATAATAAAACGCATGATCTAGTTTCCATAATTCCAATAATGGTCCTTCGCAGCTAAAAGATAACTGTCTATAGCATCGTCCTTCGGAAGGGCAAAACTTAATCGAAATTATAACGAGATATATTATGATTTTTCGAGACGTTTCTAGTCTACTTAAATTCTATCTAATACATATTTATAAGACACTATTTAGGAATTGTTTAACATTAATCTAAATTAGTGGTCCTTCGAAAAGTCAAAACTTAAAGGAAACTATGATAAAATCAGGGTTGGCAACCGTTAAGTATATTTCAATTTATATTGTTATGTTATTTTAAGGTTAACGTTATTTTAAAATATTTAGTTAGGCATTTGAGGGTTAATGTTATTTTACGTTATTTCGTTAGTTATTTCAGGGTTAACGTTATTTTACTTAATATTTTAGTATTTTATAGATAACAGCAATATCTAGCACAACTAAATTAAAAAGTGCAAAATGCATTTCCAAATTGCAACAACAGTAAAAAGTCAAAAGAATTGTTTATTTTAAGATTTCGGATCGTAAAAGTAGACAATCGCATCTTTCAGAAGCTTTTTTAATTTTGAAGTAGAAGTAGTTAGTTTAGGAACTGTAAGTCATCACAGTTCACTACTTTTATTTTTTTTCAAGTTTTTGCAAAATTAAAAACGTGAATAAAATCGCTCGTTTTTTAAATGTTAAAAATCTAAAAACGTGGATGTCTATAATACTCCATAGAGTCGTCGTGTTCCCAATATTTTCTTCATATTGGAAACACGAAGACTCTATGAAACACGAATATCATGAGCTCAAAAATGAAAGTTTTTCAATGTTTTCTTCATGGAATAAACGAATATGTATGATTGTATGTATTTATAATGAACAAAATTTACATTAATGAACATTTTTTTGATAATTATAAAGTAATGATGTTTTTGAGCGAGAAAAAATTATGTGTTTCATCAGGATATTTTAAGGTTATCGATATTTTAGAATTATTTCGTTAGAGTATTTTAAGGTTAACGGTATTTCAAGTTATTTTGTTAGAGTATTTTAGGGATATAGGTATTTTAAGTTATTTCATTAGTGTTAAGGTTAAAAATAGTTTCTTGAAAGGGTATTGAATTGTTATCGGTATTTTAGGGTTAGTGTTTGCCAACCATGCACAGAGAGAATTCTTTGGACGAGTTTCAATGAAAGTTTTTCACTAAACTAATGAAATTTTCTTCACAATGTGAATGTCAAATTTCTTAAATTCTATGAAAAAGCTTCAAAATATTAATGAAATAATTTTAAATGAAACTTTTGCATTAGCCGTGTGAAATTTTTAGTAAATATTATAAAATTTTTCATTAAATTTTATGAAAAACTTCATTAATTTAATTACAACTTTCAATGGACAAGTGATCTAATGCAAAAATTCATTAATATCATGCAGATAATTCTTTCAGTGTGGTTAAATATACTTTAGCCTTCTAACCCTTTCAAGTAAACTTAACATCACTTTAATTACATATATTAAACATAATTTTAGAATTGTTTAATCGTAATTCAAATTAAAGCGAATTAAGTCCTTCGAACCGTATTATTAAACAAAATTAAACTATAATTAATAAAATATTGGCCCTTCGAACAAACACAAGTTTTACTAAATTAAAATTAACAATTATTCGTATTATATTTAAAATTAACTAATAAATGTCTTATTTTTCTTTATTTCCAGATCGAATCCTTTAAAACGTACAAAATCTGTGACCAAACTAGAACGCACTAAACGAGGTTCGGGAGGTTTGCGAGGCTCTCGTTCTCATGAAAGTTTACTTTCCTCTCATGCTGTAATGTCAACTATCGGTATGTTTGTTTTTACATTCTTTCATTAACTTTTTCTATAATTTAAGTTCTTCTCCTACCTATTCAGATCTCTCTTGTACCGGTGCTGTGGGTGTAGCACCCGTACATCAATCTGTATTGGGCCGTCGTTACTGTTTCCAAGTACGCGGTGGTCCACGCGGTGAACGCTACTATTCATGCGGTTCACGTCAGGAACGTGATCTTTGGATTTATTCATTACGCAAGTCCATAGCACCAAATGCTGAACATACCCGCCACACTGACAATTCGCTGAAAATGTGGATATACGAGGCCAAAAATTTACCACCAAAGAAAAAATACTTCTGTGAACTACATCTCGATAAGACTCTCTATGGTCGTACTAGTGTTAAATTACAAACTGATTTACTCTTTTGGGGTGAATATTTCGATTTTCCCGATATACCCGATATTAATGTCATAACCGTTAACGTTTTCCGTGAAGTGGAAAAGAAAAAGAAACGCGACAAGCACATGTTTGTGGGTTCTGTGAAAATTCCTATACACGAGGTTACCACACGTTTATTTTCTGAAGATTGGTATCCAATACTTAGTGAGAAGAATGATAGTCTTAATCGTAACGGTAAGGAGGTTATACCCACCTTACGCATTAAGTGTCGCTTCCAAAGTATTGATATCTTGCCAATCAATGTTTATGCCGATTTTTTGGCTTATTTAAAAGAAAATTACAAAAAGGTGTGTGAAACCTTGGAACCGGTTATAGGTGTTAAAGCTAAAGAGGATATAGGTCAGTCACTTGTCTTGCTGATGCATGCTCAAGGTTTGGCAGGTGCCTTTTTAACCGATGTCGTCGCATTGGATCTATTAAGAGTAGGCGATCAACGTTTAACTTTCCGTGGCAATTCTTTGGCTACAAAAAGTATGGAAGCTTTTTTGAAATTAACGGGTGAACAGTATTTACAAGATACTTTGGCTGGACCCATTAATGAGATCATACAATCGGATCGTGATTGTGAGGTGGATCCTACCAAAGCGACTGGTTCGTTGCAAAGACAACAGGCCTCTTTAAGAGCTGCTGTACGTAATGCTTGGCAGTGTATTTATGAATCCAGCAAACATTTTCCACCTCAATTACGTAATTGTTTTGCTACCTTCCGTGAGCGTTTGGAACAATTGGGTCGTCAAGATATGGCTGATAATTTGATATCGGCCTCAATATTTTTACGTTTTCTGTGTCCGGCTATATTGTCACCAAGTCTTTTTAATATTACCAATGGTAAGTAAATAATGATATTTAAAAAGTTTTAAAAATAAGAAATTTCTGTAGTTTATGACCTGACGTCATTAAGTTGTACTGTAAATATTTTGAATAATTTCTGAACAACATTTCTATAAAAATGTTTTTCTTAATATGACAAAATATTTTAAAGAACTTGTGCGCCGATTCGAAACTTCTATTAAACGTAACTTTAAATCAGTGCAAATTTTGTAGTAATTTTAATTAAGTATTGCTACGTTTTGGTGGCCAAAAGTTAGGCAGAGTAAGGCAAGGGATGCTCTTAAGAGAATATAGCGTCTTGCGTGTGTTGGCATTACAGGGGCCGGCGGAACTTGCCCGACGGATGCCTTGGGGGTTATGCTGGGGATCCCGCCATTGCATATTTCTGTAATGGAGGTTGCCAGTATGGGTTCCTCTAGACTTAGTGAATTCGGTGGCATGAGGGGGGGGGGGGGGGCGACCTAAGGGGTCACATGAGGCTCGCGCGCATCTTAATAGATGCCTCTATTTCTAAGGTTGCGGACAGAGTGTCACCGGAGTGGATCTTTGATAGACATTTTGATGTGTTGTTGTTTGACAGAGATATGTGGACCAATCAATCCTGGGAACCGGAAGATGGTTCTCAGTTGTGGTTCACTGATGGCTCTAAGCAGTCGAATGGGAACACGGGTGCGGGCATCTTTGGACCAGGCTTCCAGCGTGCTTTACCTATGGGAAAATATCCGTCCATTTTTCAGGCGGAGATTTGGGCCATCTGTGTATGTGCAGGGGAATGCCTGCGAAGGCGAACGCTCAGATCTCGCATCTACATTCTTTCTGACAGGCTGCACTGAGGGCCTTAATGGCGTATAAGGTGTCGTCTGGGTTGGTCATGGAATGCATTCAGACTCTCAATAGGCTCGGTAGGGGCAACTCTCTAACCTTGGGGTAGATTCCTGGTCATGAAGGGCATAAGTGCAACGAGAGGGCAGATTGTCTTGCCAACCGCGGGGCCCGAAGGCCCTTTATTGGTCCTGAACCATTCTGTGGAATACCTGCGGGGTATGTTAGGGAAAGGCTCATGGCATGGAGAGAGTCTGAATTCTCTGGTTACTGGGAAAACTCTCCTGGTCAGCGCCAGGCTAAGAGATTGATCTCTTTTTCCAGTAGGGGGGTCGAGGCGACTCTTGTCGCTTGAAAGGGGGCGTTTGAGGACCCTGGCGTCGTATTTAACTGGACATTGTAATCTCAGATACCATCTGCACAGGAAGGGTCAATCGGACACGGATATGTGCAGGTTTTGTGAACTGGTGTCTGAGACTTCGGAGCATGTTCTCTGCGAATGTCCCAGGCTTTGTGATAGGAGACTTAGGTTTCTAGGTGATCGCTTCATTTCGCCTTCCGACATCGCGAACATTTTGCCTAATAGAATAATTGGCTTTATAGGTAGCTTGAATCTGTAGGTAACTTTAGGCAGCACAAAAGACCTACATTGGTCGCGGTGCATAGTGGCTTCTGATCTAATCTAAAATCTAATCTACGTTTTGGACAATAATTGATATAGAAATGTAACAACTTAATTCGGATATATTTTTTTTTAATACAATTTGTTCAAAATTAAAAAAAAAATGTTGTATAAATCCTTTTCTTAAAATTGCATCGAAATTAAAATGATATCACTGCAAAATTTTTAGAAAAAACACTACAAATTTGTTCGTCGAACCGTGTAAAATAATGTAGAAATTAAGGATTCGAATACATTTTTAATACAATTTATTCCAAACAGAACAAAGTTTTTTATAAATCTTTTACCTAGAATTGCATCGAATTTGAAAATTTGCATAATTTTAAGAGAAAAACTAAGAATTGGTCCTTCGAACCGGTTATATAGTTTAGAAATAGGGTATATGGAATCGGTTACATGCTCTTATTCAATTCATTCGAACAATGTTTTTATAAATCTTTGACCAAATATTGGAGACTAAATATTTGTCCTGCGAACCATCTAAAATAGACTACAAAAATGGACTGATTTTATTATTGCAGCAGTTATGATATATATATATATTTTTATATTTGTCTATATATATTATATATAAAGGGTGATTTTTATGCAGGTATAGAACTTTAAGTTGGCAACACTTTTTTTAACTGGCATCCATTTTGTCAGCTCTCAAGTGATTTATGTTTAGTTTGGTTTGCCATTTCAACATGAATAGACTGACGCCTGAATAATCATTTTGAAAATCATGGTTCTGTTCGAAATACGTATCGCGCACTACCTCCATTTAACGGTCAGCAATTAATTCGATTAGAGCAATTAATTCGATTAACTATAGAACGTTTTCGTACCACGTTTACTCTAAATGATAATATGCATCCACAGAGACGTCGTACAGTGCGTACAGAAGAAGTCATTGTTGTTATGCAACCTGTTATTTGGATTTTACTATTTCACTGGGATAGTTCATTGATATGAACGATATAAATTTGATTTGATTAATGTTTTTGATACGCTTCAAACGAGTTAATCTACGTATCATTTATTTTTTTAACTTATATAATTTTTTATTAATAATTTTCCGAAAACATTGGTCCTTCGAACCCTATTAATTTGATTTAATAAATCTTTAAGTTAGATGTATGCTTACTTTCTAAAAGATTAGTTTCCTTTCAATATTTTTGGTATTTTTAAATATTATCTACGTATTTTTTAACTTATTTCGATTTATTTGATAGTTTAGGACAAACATTGGTCCTTCGAACTGCACAAAATTATATTGAAAAAAATGTGTTATTTTTAACTAGTTTTGTTTCAATAAATCACCCTAAACATTGGTCCTTCGAACCATTAAAATTATAATATATAAAGTTTTTAAAGAAACTTGAATTGGCTAAGCTTCAAATTAAGTTTCGAGGTTCTTTGTTATTGTTTTCAATCTTTAACTAATTTTTTTTTTGAACATTGGTCTTTCGAAAGTTTTGTTATAGCAGTTATAACTAATCCGCTATAAATACAATTTAAAGGATTTATTATTTTTATTAAATTGTTTCTAATAATTTATTCTTTTTTCTATTTTAGAACTACCCTCTTCCCGAGCTACCCGCAATTTAACCCTGGTTGCAAAAACCTTACAAACTTTGGCTAATTTTACCCGTTTCCAGGGTAAGGAAAATTTTATGGAATTCCTAAATGATTTCCTAGAACAAGAGGCTCCGAAAATGAAAGAATTTCTACAAAGCATTTCCACCCGGCCAGAACATTCTACACCCGAATCCATATTAGATTGGGCTGGCTACATAGATCAGGGCAAGCAGTTGTCAATACTACATATGCTCTTAAGTGAAAGTGTTACCAAACTGCCAGAGGCTAGACAACAAGATTTAGATCCTTTGCAACATATACTGGAGGAAATAACAAAAGCCAAAGAAAGTAATAGTTATATGCAACAATTACCATCATGTCACAATATGATGATGTCTGGATCGACAACAAGTGAAAATCAAGAAAATCGTCATCCTGATGAAATGATGACTTCATGTAGTTCAGCTGGTGGCAGTAGTGGTGTGGTACCACAACAGGCTCAATTGGCCCAGCCACAACATGCGGTTGTAACAAAACCGATACCAGCCGAAAGAGGTATAATGAGAGGTGTATTGACACCTAGTTCTTTAGAGAAAAATATATTCCGTTATAATGATCCAACGGTAAATGGTTTATTGCAACAACAACAGCAGCAGCAACAACAACAACAACAGCAACAACAAAGTCTAACAAATATGGATAAGAGACACTCAAATTCACAAAGTTCCATTGTGGGCTTATCGTATACGGGTGGCTTACAGCATGCTCAAAGTCAAAGTTCTATTGCCAGCTCTTCGCAATTAATGATGCCCGCTGGTGTAACACATCATTGTCCTCCGGCTCCGAATGCTAGTGCTTCTAATACCATGGAACGTTTATATTATACAGCAGCCAGTTCAAATGGTAATCTCTCTACCATTAGTCATAATGGCAATGAAAGTGAGGTTAGTTCTACTGGGGGAGGAGGACAAGTTCGTGCCACCACTTTACCACGTGGCAATAATAATAATTATGATGAGTCTACGGGAGATTTTATACAAATTTCGGGTTTAGATACTAACAGTGCTTTTGTACGTAAGTCTCCTACGCCCATGTTAAAGAATCAGCAAAATAATCAGGGGGGAGTAGTCAGCAATGTTGTTAGCATGTTAAATGGTTCCCAGCAACAAAAACATCAATTACAACAACAGAGATTATTAAATAATTCTACTTTAAGTTTGACTTTAAGTGATCGTACTCCTAGCAAGCTAAATTTGGGTATACCCGATCATTCTAGTTCTCCGTTGTCTCACAAAATGCCCAACTATCAAAGACCACGAGAATCTAATCCAAATTCGAATATGCCCATGAATTTAGAAGATTTAGATGATTTATTTAAATATGCCGAAGAACATGCGGTGGTAGGAGAGGTACAACCCTCATCGCAACATAAAAATAAAGAACAATTATCAGGTAAAACCAGTCATGGTTCTAGTTCTGGATACCAAAGTATAAATACTCAAAGTCCACAAGAGTCTCAACAGCAGCAGCAGCAGCAACAACAGCAAAAATCATCGGGAGCTCCTTTGGCTTTTAAAAATCCCAGCTATCAATTACAAAATTCGTCTACACCTTCCTCACAATCCCAGGTTAATCAACCGCAACATCATCATCATCACCACCATCATCATCATCAAAGATCAAATTATAATTCGGGTTTAACGGCTCATCAACAATTATTTGGTGGCAACAATAGATCTTCCAAATCCGTAAGCAATGCTGGAGGTTTGGTAGCAGCTAGAGCAGCCTTATTAAATAATGCTGCTCCTTTGACTCCCTCCTCTAGTGAGGAAAGATTATCTAATGATAATTATCATAATTATGCTCCTGTTAATAAATTACTAAAATCTCCCTCACATAGTCATATAGATGCTCAGCGTACATTGTCTGGAGGTAGTACCTCTTCTGCTTCTAGCTCGAATATGCCCGGATTTAATTCTTCACAACAACAACAACAGCAGCAGCAGCAACAACAACATCAGCGTATGCCTCGTACTAATCCTCAATTTAAACGTGAGGATATTTATGCTCCTCTTAATAATGGCAGCAATTATTTGACTTCTTCGTCGGCCTCCTCGGCTGGTAGCAATGGTGTGGTTCATCCTGGCACGGTGGCAATATATAATAATCCCCCACGTAATGGTCAGCAACAACAAGGTAATAATGCTGCCTCTATGATGATGTCGGGTAATGGTCGTTATCAACGTAGATTGAGCTTGGATTCGGCTAGAACTTTATCAGATAGTTCAACAGATACAGAAGGTAAGGCAATTAAAGAAATACGGGGAGAAATAGGAGGAAATTAATGAAAAATGGACATCAATTTTGCTATAGATATGAAATGAAAATTTATTGGAAGCAAGAGTTCGATTTTTTAATATATAAAAAAAATATAAGGATAAATAAAGGGAAATTACAAAAAATTTCTGTAAATACAAAAAGAAAGGGAATAAGGGAAGTAGGGAAATAATGATAGAAATACAGAAAAAGGATATTAAACTAAATAATATTGGCAATCTTTTTTTAATATTGAGATGGCAAATGAAATTATTTATATTATGTTTTTGCAAATGCTAGAATTTACGGAAATAGTTTTATTTATTTAGAAATACAGGGATTTATCGAATATGTTGCAGGTATTTTTTGATATTTTAGCTTAATAATAAAAACGTCAAATATTTAATGCTGAGAAACACTTAGATACTAAAAAGTAATAAGAAAAAGTGGTTAAAATACTGGGAAATATATAAAATATTTTAATTTTAGAGAAAGCCAATAACATTCTTAAAAAAAAAATTTTTAAAATACTGCAAACGAGTAAAAATAGTTCACTAGAAGTGAAAATATTGGGATATTTCGAAAATTTAATAATAATAATGTTGTTAGACATTTTAGCTTAAATATTGAAAAAGAAGACTAATATTAGTCGGGATAAACCTAGATATTAAAAGGATATGGGAAACTGTAGAAAAATTTGTGTGGAAATATTAAAGATACTAAAATAATACAGTTAGAAAACAAAAATGTCTACAGAAATGGGAAATATAGAAAGAGTTTAAAGAAAATACTGGGGAATATCAAAAATATTGTTATTAATTTTAAATATTTCAGATATTTTAAAGTTTTGGGAATAAGTGGTAAGAATACCGACTGGGGAATACCGACTGGGGATTGTTAAATAACATTTTCATAAATACCTAAAATATAAGAGATTGTCACAATTTTTGAGAAGTAGTGGTTGCAATACTGGAAATTATTAAAAATATTGTAGGGTATATACATATTAAGCGATTTCAACAAATCGAAAATTAGTATAGAAATACAGGGGAAACTTTGAAAAAATGTAATTATTAGATTTTTGAAAAATCTGGTAAACACACTTTGAAATATTGAGAATATCAAATAAATCATAGGTGTATTGAAGAGTTTTGGAATAAAAGGGTAAACATATTGGGAAATATTAAGAACATTGTTATAATACCAACGGCAAAATGGTCATACAAGATTCCTATAAATTCTTAAAACGACAAAAGAAATATTGAAAAAAAAAAAATAAAAAACAGTGGTTAAAAATACTAGGAAATATTAAAAATATTATAGGTACTACAAGGTAATTTTAAAAGTGGTACTTAAAATCAGTGACAATAGTGTAGAAATACTAGGAAATTTCGAAAACGTTTACAATTTTTAGATATTTTGGGTCAATTTATGTAAACTATTAAAATCAGTGACAATAGTGTAGAAATACTAGGAAATTTCGAAAACGCTTACAATTTTTTAAAAATATAAGGAAATATTTTAACTTAAATAAATATCGCATTTAGTATATATAATTTTCAAAGTAAAAAAGGAAAAATCGACAAATATTATTGAGAAATTGTGAACAAACTAATGTGTTGAAAATGTTGAAGAGTTTTAGAATTTAAGGGTAAAAATACAGGGAAATATTAGAAGTACTATCATAATGCCAACAAAACTCAAATTAAATTCTCAATAAAACATTTCCAATTACAGGACATGCATGGTAATGTTAAAGTACTTAAAATCAGTGAAAATAAAGAAATTGGGTAGAAACACTTGGAAATTTCAAAAATATTCTTTCTGTAATCGGTAAATTTATATTAACAGTGTTAAAAACACGAACAAGAGAGGTATTCCGACCCGGACCGGTAGATCTTAATATACTTAAGATATGTTATATGGAAAACGGATAGATCTTGCGGACCGGTGGACCTTAATATACTTAAGATATGTTGTATGGAAAACGTGTAGAACTTTATATACTTAAGATATGTTGTATGGTAAACAAATTTGAGGGACACATATTTTTTTTTTTCAATCTGTGGCCAAAATTACTCAACTTTTTTCCCGATTAGTTCGTTCTATTTTAAAGTTGTACAACATAGTACTCAAGAAAACAAATATTTGTATACGCGTCTAAAATTTTTGATTTCTTGAGTACTTTAACCCTGTTTACAAATAAATCTAATTTTCATAAATAAAAGAAAAGTTTTCATACAAAAACCAATTAATTTCTAAACCCACTTTTTAGAGCTTAAACGTGAGATTGTACAGCTAAACAAATCGGTGTCTCTTTTTTTTGCTACCGCACAACTTATCCAAAGTTCTTTAAAATCTGTGAGTTCGGATCGGGATAGCTCCCTTGTAAGAAATATTTTTAATATTGTATTTAACAGAATTACAATATTTAAAATAAAAATATTTCTGAATTTACTCAAACTCGGCCAAAACAGCAAAATAGTGTTGAAAATACAGGGAATTATTGTTATGTAATCTAAAATACTGGAAATAATTAAGAATATTGAAATACCCAATAATATTGTTATTACAATATTCCCATAATTTCTTTAAACCAGAGATATTAAACAGTTTTTAAATATTGGGTTTTAAATAGTGGCAAATTTATGGAAATATAAATACCAAAGGAAGGTAATACGTAATGTAATGTATTTGGTTTCAATTCTGTAAAATAGTAGGGGTTACAATATACGGCTAAAAATACTGGGAAATATTGAAAATAACAGATATTAAATCGAATTCGTAATAAAAATGTTTTCGAAATTACATAAAATCAATATAAATACAAAAATAGGGTTAAAAATTTAGTGGTTATTATGTAATCTAATATACTGTAAATTATTGTGAATGCAAATAGCAAATAAAATTGTTAATACAAAATTTCTATAAATTCGTCAAACAAGAGACATTAAACAGTTTTGAAATAGGGGTTTTATTTAAAAAAAATTTCTATAAATTCTTGTAACAAAGACACTTAACAGCTTTGAAAATACGGTTTTTATTTAAAAATAGGGTTTTTATTTAACATGTTGGAAACCGATTTAATATCTGTTAATTTCAATATATATTTCCTCGTATTTACGGAAAAAAATATAAAAAATATTGTGAAAATGCAAATACTAGAAGAATTAGATAATAAAACAGTTCCAAAAGGACTTATAAAAAGGGAAATTATAAAAACAGTGTAGAAATACTGGGAAACTTTGATATAACATTAATAATTTAAGGTAAACGGGTATACTGGCGGTCAAATATGGCAGGAAAATTTAACAGTATTGGAATTATCACATATCATAACAACTTTGTAATGAAATATTTTAAAATATATTTTAAAATATATTTTAAATTAGGAAAAGTAGAAAAATACTGGTATAATTTTGAATATAATTAATAATAATTAATTTTTTCTTTCTTTTTCAGGTCACTGTGCTCCCCAAGAGGGCAACAAACGCCGTCGTCAGCCTCGCACTCATATTAACAACAGTTCAAATGGTGGTTTCCAACATGTTTCTAACTCCACCGCCCTAAGCAGCTTTGATCAAAATGGTGAAATACAATTGTTGCAAGAAACTTTAGATACACTACGACACACCTTAGATCGTGATGAGGCCGAGCTAAGAGATTCCAGTGATGAGCTATTTGCATTACAACGTTGTAATGGTTTTCAACAAGGACCCAATGGAGGCTCTCAAGCCTTGACTGGCAATAATTTAAGTCTACAATCGGAATCTACAATGAGGAGTATTATCGACAGGTGAGTTAGATAAAAATGGAATTTTTGTTGCAAAAAAAATATGAATTTTTGAAAAAAACAGAAATGTAATATTTGACAGATTAATAACCATGGAAGAGGAGCTTAGAAGGGAACAATTAAAAATGTCGCTGGCTTTGTCACACAAACAACGGGTCATAGAAGAGCAGGGTCAACAAATAGCAGCTTTAGATGCAGCCAATAGTCGTTTATTAAGTGCTTTAACGGCCCTACGGCAACGCTATGAGACACAGCATCAATCACAGCAAAATCAAACGCAGCAATAAGTTAAAAGAAAAATAAATTAACAAAAATAAATTTCATTTAAAACCTTCCTCCCTTTAAAATTTTAATTTAAATTTTTAATTGTTAAGTTTAAACAAGTATTTTATGTAATTTTTTATTTTATAATAAAAAAAAATCCCTCTTAAAGAGTGTTTTTTTACAATTCATATGTAAAATTTAACAATTTATGAAATTTTAAATCAAATATGTTTAAAATTACACAAGAAAGTAAAGATTTTCTTAAATTTGTAAAAAAACATTTTTTTTATTGTTTTTTAAATATTTTTTCAAAAATTTTTATATATTATTATTTTTTTTTTTTTTATTTAATAAGTTAAATTTATTTAAAAAAAAATCTATTTTTATCTATTAATTGTTTAATTTTTTTTAAGTATTAAAAACAAGAATTTTATTATAAATTATAAATATTTATGATTTTAAGATTTTAAAAACAAATAAAATTTTTATTAAAATATACAAAATATTTAATCACAATATGTCCCTCAAAAAACTATATATTTTTTTTTTAATTTTCATATTTGTATAAAAGTAAAAGAAAATTTTAACCAAAGTTTTTTAAATTTATTTTTTTTTTTTTTAATAAAAAAAAGATAAAGGCGAAAAAATAGCAAGAGCAAAGTAATTTTTGTTTGTGTGTATATGTTTATTAACAGTTTAAGTTTAACAAATAATTAAAATAATAATTTAAAATATTTAAACGAAAGCTTTTACATATAATAAATTGCTTTTAGAAATAGCTTTTAACATATATTTATAAACAAATTTTATAAAATGTTATTTAACAAAACATTTGAAATTTATATAAAAAACTTTTGTCACTACAATCATTATCTAATTCGTTTTGGTAGATTTTATAAAATTTGTTTATAAAATTACATAAAAATATAAAAAAATTTATAAACTAAAATAAAATTATTTAATAGCAATAACCAAAAAAAAAAAAAAAACAAAAAAAAAACAATAGCATCCCCATTTAAAATTCACAATATTACTCAACTAAATCAAATAGTTTTTACAAAGTTTCTTTAAAAAAAAAATATTGAAACAAAAATATTTCTTATCCCTCAAAGTTTTGCAGTTTTTAACAATTTATAAAAAATGCATATTTCAAACAAACAATATACCAATTTATTACTTGTCTCTTTATAATTAAGCAACTCATACATAAAAAAAATTAAAACATACAAGCAACAATTATTACAACAATTTTTAATTGATAAATAAACACAAAAACATATTTATGAAATGTAAAAAAAAAAAATAATAATTGAGTTTTATTTAATTATTTATCTTAAGAACATTTCTATATCTCGTTATAAAATTGTCAAAAAATTTCGCTCTCATTGGAGGGTACACTAATAGAAACAAGTTAGTAAAATTTTGGCTAAAACTACGAAAAATTTGTAAAAAAAAATGACCTTGCAGAAAAATACCAAAATTAGCAGATTTTGCTTAATATTAGTGAGATAAGAATAGCAAACATAAATCAGTTGAATCTACAAATTTTTAGTTATATTTAAGCAACATTTTAGTTCATTGAAGGTACCAAGTTAATCTGATAAAATCTGCAAAAAAAATTTGCTAAATTAGTAACAAAAAAATCATAAAAAAATTTTAAATTTTTAAAGTTTTTTTCATATTTTTTTTAATTCAGATTTTTTTTTGAATCAGCAATCTACAAGTTTTTAGCAAAATTTTTTGTTGTTGCTATTAGCATTCTACTAAAGTTATGTTAAATACAGCCAAAAATTTTGTTGATATTACAGTTTTTGTTTGCTAATTTTAGTCTTCGAATATTTAATAAAAGTTTTTGCTAATTTTACCATAGTAAATTGGTAGGCTAATTGGTAGCGTGCTGGCTTATCAGTGCGGTGGTCATGGGTTCGATGAACACCAGAGGCACTGGTCTGTTTTCGCTACAACGCGCCGAAGGCCTTATTAGTTAGTGTTCGGTTAGGGTAATAGGATATAATTTGTAATTATATGATTATTCAAAAAAAAAAAAAAAACTCGAATAAAATTTTGTAAAGTTAACAGTTTTATTTTTGCAGTTCTTATTTAATTAATATTTAACAACAACAAAATCTGCTAATTTTAGCACTTTTTTCTGCAACGTAATTTTTAACTATTTTTAGCAGCTTTTTCTGCTATTTTTTAGGGTTTATTTCCATGAGCGTAATGTTGGATTTTAGATTTTTTTTTTTTAATTTTTAAGAAAAGTATTTTACCTGCGATGGCGAAAATAGTTGAAAACATTATAAAAATACAGATTTTATACCATTTTGAACATTTCTCTTTATTTCATCCTAATCAATTTGCCTTTCGGCGAAATCACAATATAACCTCTTTGTTACTTTCCCTTACTGATACAGTACAGGAGAAAATTGGATCATCATCAAAATTGTGTTATGATTTCTTTGAACCTTACCAAAGCTTTTGATCGTATTAATCATAATGTTCTCATAAATAAGCTACAGGTTAAGTTCAACTTTTCTAAATCGGCGTGTAAACTAGTGTATTCTTATTTATTAGATCGATCACAGTTTGTCTCTCTAGGTGGCCTTAGTTCGAGTGTAAGTGCTGTTACCTCAGGTGTACCCCAGGGGTCTGTACTGGGACCTATACTTTTTTTAACCTATTTGAATGATTGTATTTCTCTAATGAATAACGATTTTTGTAAGTCATATGTATTTGCTGATGATATTTTTTTATTGTATAGTGCTGATTCTAAACATATTACCCACTTTAGAGACTTGCTTGAACAACCACTTAAATTTATTTTCCAAATGGATGTATTTAAATTGCTTAGAGATTAATTCGGCTAAGACTAAGGCAGTATATTTTCAGTTGCAAAATCAGAATTGCTTGTTTCCTAAGATTAGTATTAATGGTCAGTTAATTGACTATGTGAATTCTCTTAAATGCCTTGGTGTTATTTTGGATTCGAATCTAAATTTTGATGATCATATTGATTCTATGTCAAATAGGGTTTGTCTTAATTTAAGAAGACTATATTCTTTGAGAGCGTACACACCAAGACATGTAAGATATCTTTTGGCTAATTCTTTACTAATGTCACAATTTAATTACGGCCTTGAGGTGTTTTCTGGAACTTTTTCTTATAATGTAGATAGACTTCAAAGAGTTATTAGAAAAATTGTTCGTTACATATTCGACTTGAGAATACAGGATCATATTCGTGTTTCTGAACTTGTCCCTGAGTTTTTGAGGTGTTCTTTTCATGATTATCTAAAACTATGTCTATTACTTCATTTTTATAAAATCATGAAATGTGGACAACCTCAATTTCTTGTAAATGAATTTACATTTATAAATTCAACACGTAATATTCAAATTGATGTACCTCTGGGTCATCTCACAATATTTGATCGTTCGTTTTTGGTAAGAGTCTATCGTATTTGGAACTATCTTCCAACTCCACTTAGGCTATTTTCGTATTCTTATCCTAATTATAAGGGAAAACTTTTAAATTTTTTTAATAATGTGTAGACATGATAGTTTTACTATACTTTTGGGACGGAATAATAAAAAAATAAATTGTTTTTCTTCTCTTTACGTTTATTTGTATCTTTGGCTAAATGGGACTTTTATATTTAATATATTTTCGTAATGTTTATGTGGCTGGGGAGCCAATTACACGCTAGGATAATATGCATTTTTGCATTTAATATTTAAGGTTTTTATTATTACTGTACATAGTTATTTATTTTACAATACATACATATATAATTGACCATGAAGGCTTCCTTTGTATTGATATTAAATAAATAAATAAAATCCAAAAATAACAAATTTAGTTAAAAAATGACGTTGCAGGAAACACTGATAAAATTATCAGATTTTTTTTTTGATAAATATTAGTAAGATAAGAATACCAAAAAGAAATCTGTTGAATCTACAAATTTTTAGTTATATTTAAGCTAAATTTTAGTTAATTGAAAGTAGCAAATTAATCTGCTAAAATCAGAAAAAATTTGCTAAATATTAGTGGACAATTTTTTTTCATAAAAAATGTAAAATTTCCATTTTTTTTAAATTATTTTTTTTTTTAATTAATTATTTTCGTTTATTTAACCTTATTTCTTATTTTTGAATTTTTTAATTATTTGAGCTAAGGTTTGTTTTTTTTTTTTTTTATATAACAGTTATTTATTTTCGATATTTCGCTACTCCTTTGTGTAGCATCTTCAGGAAAATTAATAAATTAATAAATTTTCAAAAAATTTTAAAGTTTGAAAAATTTTTTGAAAGTTTGAAAACATATTTAAAATACTTGACAAATATTTCTAAAACAAAAAATATAAATAATTAACACTTAAAAAATCTATTATGTAATATTTGTTATAAATTAATGTAGTATGTGTTATTTCTTTTGTAATAAATATTTATAATTCTGAGCTAAATTTTCAACATCTATCTTAAAATTAATTCTATTTGTTAGTGGTGTATTAATTATCTGTAACATTTCTAATAAATAACGACGTTTGTAATTTTGTTCTGTATTTAAAATTGAAACATTTTCAAAGTCTGGATAGTGATTATATCTTGAACAATGAGAAGATAATGCTGTTTTTTGTGAATTAATATTCCTATATTTCTGATCTGATTAATTTTCCTGAAGATGCTACACAAAGGAGTAGCGAAATATCGAAAATAAATAACTGTTATATAAAAAAAAAAAAAAAAAAAAAAAAAAAAAACAAACCTTTTTTTTTTTAATAAATAAAAATCTGCCCTTCTGAAATCAGTAATTTACAACTAGTTGAGCTTCTCAGAATCCAATTGAGTTAACTCAATTAGAATACTTTTAGAGAAAATGAATCACAAAGTCAAAAGTTTTTCCAAAATTACCTGCGCTATATCAACTAAAATTAACCCTATAACGCCTGACGATGATATTTGTCATCGTTTATAAAATTGAACCCAAATGCTTCGAATGAGTGTTTTATACTTAGAAATTGATATAGTTCGATATAAAAGTGAATTAGCTAAAAGTTTTGCGAAGAAACTGTTCGTATTCAGTGCACTGTTAAAACGCGAGAAAGCTTTAAAGTTCAAATTTTGTAAAAATTCAAAAAATAATTATTTTTTAATTAACTGAGATTTCCAACAACTAAAACACTTATTTAAGTTGATTTAAAACTCTTGAAAATTAAGTATAAGTAAGATTGAAGTATTACCTTTAATAATCAGTCCTTATTTTTCTTCAAGGACGAACAGGATTTTATCAGGATATCTCTAAAGGACATTGTCTTAACTTATAAAGTAATGGACGGATCGTTTTGAAATTTGGCATAGAGAAACCAATCAGTAATAGTAGCAAAAGTCTAAAGTTTGAACAAAAAATATTGAAGTTAAGATACTTTTTCGCCCTATTTCGCATTTTGCAAAAAGCGAAAATCGCCATATCTTCTTAAAAAGAAGCACAAAAAAGTTTATTTTTGGATTGTGGTTATGTCTTGGTAAGAGCAATAATTTTTGGTACAAACTTTTGTTTTACTTGCATTAGTTTTCGAGATAAATTTTAAATTATTTTTGCTCATATCGCCGAAAGTAGTCAGCGAAAAACATTTTTTTAAGAGAAATTATTATTTTTTTTTTTGCGAGACGAATACATGGTATGAAATTCATTGCAAAACAAAATTCGGGCATTAGAGGGTTAAATATATGGATTTATAGCAAAGATTTCAATATATTTGACATTGCAAGCCAATTAAAATTCAAAATATTTCCATAGCTTCAAAATACATTTCAAAAATTGCCATTGCATTAAAAATAGTTTAGACATTAAATTATAAAATTTGTTTCGACAGTGTTTAAAAATTAGCACACTTACAAATAAAATAATGTCTCGATCGTACCGATTCAAGATATAGCTAGTTAAAGTTAAACTAGTACAAAAATGTTATTAGATTCAGCTCAATTGGGTTTACGGTTTTAATATTTTTCTAAAATTTCTCAAAATTAGCTGTTTTTTTGGAAACTAAAAAGTAAATATCGGAAGTTATAGTAAAGATTTCAAATTATATTAATAAATATTTCCAAATATTTCAAATTATACTAATAAATATTTTTTTCAAAATTCGAAATATTGCCTTTACTAAAAAAAGTGCATTTGAAAAATGCAATTGCATTAAAAATGCACTAATACATGAAATATCCCTCCGATGAGTGAGAAGGTCCCTAGGGACCTTTTTGGCTTTTCAAACTGAAATTACTCCTACTTCGGCCACTACAACAAATGTCCGTAGGGACATTTTCACACGGCCGTGAAGTTCAGAACTGTCACTCATCGGAGGGATATATAAATTAGAGGGACATGAAAAAAGGAGACACTATTACAAACAAAATGAGCATTGTAGCGTTCAGATGCGAGAGATATAGCTGATCAAAGCATTGAAGTTGTCGTCAAATGGCTTCCAAAAAGTCAATCTAGTTCGTTTAAGTGAGCGCTCTTTCTAGTTCATTTGAACTCAATGAACTAGGTCGCTATGCTAGTTCAATCGGTCTTTCACAAGTTTATTCAATCGTTCGTTAGGTCGTTTGTTTGATAATTTTTAAGCGAATTGTTTATATGAGACACTTTTTGTTAACATAAAAAAAAAAAAAAAAAAAATTGAGCTGGCAACATTGAAAAGAAATACTACTCAAATACCAAAAAAGAATGAAAAGATCGAAAGACCTAAAAGAGCTGAAGATTGGGAACTAGCTCACTAGTTCAATGTAAAGACTAGTTCAATTGAACTAGGTCGTTAACGAACTACACAACTCTAATTATTTTAAAGTTCGAAATATTTCCTAAGCTAAAAAAAAGCATTTTAAAAATGCAATTGCATTTATACATGAAATATATAAATAAATCGGACATAGGCAAAAAGTAGACACTAGTACAAACAAAATGAGCCCTGCATCGCTCCGATACATTAAGAAATGAATGAGATATAGCTGATCAAAAATCTTTGTTAGAAATAGTAACATTTTTCATTCAACATGAAAATAGAATCAATATTTTTAAGTTTTCGTAAAAATGGAAGTATGCTGAAAATGAATCCGTTTTTAATAAAGGGTCCGCCAAATAACTTCTTTTTTTTGAACTCCTGAACCAATTGGACTTTGTATGGCGTCATACCAAGGTCAATTGTTGAGAACGACGGTGAATTGATGTTGATGGCGCTTCACGCACACTTTTTGCCACAGCAGTAATATTCTCGGGTGTACGCACTGTTTTTGGCTTTTCACGCTTTGGTTTATCGATGAGGATGCCAGTTTCTTTCACTTTTTTTTTACAAGATAACGAACATACGGACCATATTCGGTCAGCGGAAGGATAAAACTAATTATCTGTCAAATCAGACATGAGCTAAGTGTTACCATTCACGAAATAAGCACTAGTTGAAAAAAAAAATGTTATTAAAAATTCGCTATTTTTTCTCAAACAGCTAAGCCAAATATAAATATGAGCGATTATATTTGCCAAATAACCATTTCCAAAAACCATCTAAAACTGCCAAAATTAAAGAAAAAAAAATGGTGCGAAAACAACAATCAAAGTTTTTTTGCAATTTTCGATAGATATTTGACTTGTTAATAAATAATAATTCAATTTTTAAAAAAATATTAACCCTTTAAGTGGGTACAACGCTTCTAAGTTTCAATTAATTATACCACCACTATCGCGTGAGCCTAGGCTCGGATTCACGAAAAAAATTGATTAAAAAAAAGTAAAATCGAAAAATAGTATTAAAATACTAGGAAGTTTTGAAAATTATAATAATTGTTAAGTTATTTTGCTTACATTCTATAAAATGGTAGATTTTTTAGAAATCTGGTAAATACACTTTAAAATATTGAGAATATCAAATAAATATCAATATTGAGAATATCAACCAAATATTGAAGACTTTTGGGATGAAGTGTAAAAATAATGGGAAATTTTAAGAATAAATTGTAAATAAAACATTTCTATAAATTCTTAAAACAGCGAAAGAAATGAAGAAAATTTTAATAAATAGTGGCTAAAACACTGGGAAATACTAAAATTATTCTAGATAATACAAGGTAATTTTAAAAGTAATTACACCCAGAAAATTTAAAATATTTTACTTAAAATTTTTAGATAATCAGTCAATTTCTTTTTCCTTTTGCAACTGTAGTTCAGAAAATATCAAATGAAATTCAGAAATTCCATTTGAAATTCAGAAATCATCAACTGAATTTAAGAATTTCCATTTCAAATTTAGAAAACATCAACTGAAATTCAGGTAAAAAAATCAATTGATATTCAGAAAACATTATTTGGAATTCGGAAAATATCAATTGAAATTCAGAAAATATCATTTAAAATCCAGAAATCATCAACTGAATTTAAGAATTTCCATTTCAAATTTAGAAAACATCAACTGAAATTCAGGTAAAAAAAATCAATTGATATTCAGAAAACATTATTTGGAATTCGGAAAATATCAATTGAAATTCAGAAAATATCATTTAAAATCCAGAAAATACTAATTGAAATTCAGAAACACATTAAAAATTAAAATTAAGAATAATTTAATTGATATTAAGAAAATATCAATTAAAATTCAGAAAATGTCGATTGAAATTCAGAAAATATCATTTGAAATTCAGAAAATATTGATATGAAATGTTTTCTGAATTTCAATTTATGTATTTTGAATTTCAAGTGACATTTTCTGAATTTCAATTGATATTTTCTGTATTACAATAGACGAACTTCTGAATTACAATTGATATTTTCTGAATTTCATGATATTTTCTGAATTTTAATTGATATTTTCAGATTTTCAGAATTTCAAATACAAAATCTCATTTTCAATTTATATTTTCTGAATTTCAAATGGAAATTCTTCATTTCAATTGATATTTTCTGAATTACATTTGGAAAAGGTGAAGTAAATTTAGGAAAATAGTCGTAAAAATACTAAGAAATATTTTAAATATTGAGTTATAAGGAAAAATCGAAAAATAGAAATAAAAATACTGGGAAACTTAAAAAATATTATAATCTATATATCTATATAAATTGTATAAAATACAATGTTTGTATGTTTGTCCTCTATATACTCTAAAACTATCCAACCGATTTGGCCCAAACCATTTTCATTTGAAAGGTTTATAGTCCAAATTATATTAAAAATTGATATATATGAGATATAAAACTCTTAAATCGGTTATGTAGTTCCGAAGATATTTACAAAAAACTTATGTTAATCTTCAAGCTATGTTACACGAACACAACAGCCTCATCCTTCTATTCAAAACAGCCCTAGACCAGATGCCGACAGATGAATTTACGGTTGTGATAAGAGCTGACCAGACAGCGGCTGGTGAGCATGGGCGGCGCTTTAATGCACCGGTAATAGGTGACGTCGCAGTTGTTATGGCAGTTGTTTTCAGCTATTCATTTTATATACTTCAGCAAATAAAGGAGATAGAAGGACAAAGAGGCGTTGGGCTTCCCATGAAATTACAAATTTTAAAATGATTTACTAATGTGATTTTTTTTTTTTAATTATTTGTTTGCGTAAAAGAAATTTCTTGATTTAAAGAATTAATTACAATTAAAATTTGAAGGCAAAACAACGTTTGCCTGGTCAGCTAGTTATTAAGATGTTTTGCTTAAATACTGTGAAATATTGTATTAATAAGATCTTTGGTGAACATGCATACTTTGAAATATTGAGAATATCGAATAAACCAGAGGAGTATTCAAGAGTTGTTTGACTTAGGGGCGAAAATACTGGTAAATGTTAAGAATATTAAAATAATACAATTATGGGGCTAAAAATATCAGTATGCATTGACTTAACCTGAATAACTAAAACTAAATTACCCTTAAAATACCGTTACCGAAATAACTGAAAACCTGTTATCATTAAAATAACATTACCGAAATAATTACCGGTAAAACACCGTTACAGTTAAATAAGTAAAAAACCATTAACGCTAAAAACGCATTACCGAAAAAAACTGAAATATTGTTACCCCTGAAATACCGCAACCAAAATGAAAGAAAATAGCTTTACCATCCATGCAACGTAATAGTGACCACGAATTTGACAACGATTTTCATTAATTTGTGTTAGTTTAAAAGTTTTTTAAAGCTAAAATATACATTAAATCAAAATTTAGTTAACTTTCACGATTTATGAAGAATGCAAAAAAGAGCTTTTAAAAATTGCTCCGGAAGAAAATCCATAGAAGCTGTAAGTATAGCCGTTTTTCATATATTTTTAATTTTAATATTTATCTAAAAACATTATTTTCAGTGTATGCATTTGTATTAACAAAAATACAACTATATCAGGTTGTTGTCTTTGTACCATTCAGCATAGCCACGAACCAACCAACTAAAATACCACTATTATGCATAAACTGTAAGAGTTGCCATACCAAATATAAGCGGCAATTGACCGTTACAATTACAAAATACACATTTATGCTTACATTTTATTAAACGGGACATTTAAATGTTAAAAAATTAAGCATAAAGAATATTGGAAATTTTTCATTTATTGAATACAATTCTTTTTTATAAAATGACTACATTAGAAAAATTCATTACAAACACTGAAATTTAGGGAATTTAAATCCAAGATATAGAAATTCTCTAATATTTACAGTAGAGCGACATTTTTTGTATAAAGCAAAACTGTTTTCGGAAAATTTCATTTTATTGTCCAGATTATTGTACCACTAGGTCTAAAAGTGATGTGGTGACAAAAGCTTTCGGTTTTTGTAAATTTTTCTTAAGTTGCTTTAACCCACTTTATACCACTAATCGATACCGTGGATAATTTTTGTCGAATTTTTGTAGAAAGATGTAGTTGTACCGCCATAAGCTTTTTCTGAAGTTTTTGTATACTTATGCCGCCTTCTAGCGCTTGTATTCATAAATTAAACTCCAACTTTGGTATTCTGTAACTATGTACTTAACGGTTTAAGATTTTTTTTGGGAATTAAAGATCCTTCAAACTGTAATACACAATTTGGTCCATCGAATTTTCACGATTTTTGAGAATTTTGTAAAAATTTTGGTGATTTTGGACAGTTTTGAAAAACTGTTATATCCCGATTAAAAAACTGTTAAGAAGCTTAATATAGTTTTATCTAATTCAATATGGCCACACACTTAATTATACAGAATTTTATCCGAAAAATGCACGATTAAATTGTATTACATTAGATATAATTGTATCATATTCTATTTATTTAGATACAAAAAAAAAAGTAATTGGATATAGTTTTGTTCGAATTTTGTGATCATCCAATTTAATCAAATTATACAGTCATAGAAATTAGCATGTAAACATAGCAAAAAAAGCTACTAAAAATAAGTTAATAATAACCTTGCAAAAAAATACTGAAATTTTTAGTTTTTTTTTAGTGTTTTTAATGCGTATAAAAGTCTGCCCTTATGAAATCAGCAATCTACAATTTTTTAGCAAAAATTTATATTAATTTTAGCAAAATAAACTGCCAATTACATTATACTAAATTTGAGATAAATATAGCAAATATTTTGTTAATTTACTGTTTTTGTTAGCTATTTTGAGTCTACAAATATTTAATAAATGTTTTTGCTAATTTAACAGAGTAAAATGCTATTTTCAATTAACTAAAATTCACATCGAATATAACTAAAAGTTTGTAAAGTTAACAGATTTATTTTTACTGTTCTTATTTTTAATAAAAAATCTGCTAAATTTAGCAGTTTTTTCTATTTTTTTCTTTTTCTACTATTTTTACAGGTTTATTGCTATGAGTGTATGTTACACCATAAGATAATCTATAATTTAATATAATAGGATACAATATGGTATATATATTATCCGTGCCGGAAATGGACCTGTCCTGGTATGGTCACGTGACTAGAACTATGAACCTGTCCTAGTTTCGGTTCTGTTATATAAAATGACCGGTACTTTTGACATGGGCTTGTCATAGGAGGTGACAATTGCTACCTTTGGAGCACCTTGAGACGTGGATTTTTTATTCAAGTGCAATTTTTAGATGCATTTTCCAAATTGTTCTCCCCCTTCAAAATTCTTTAAGCATGGATAAATCGAAAATTAAAACTAGTTTTAAAGCATTAAATTTCGCTTTTTCTAGGATATTCTCGATTAAAAAAAAACCGTAAAAAAATATTTGATGCAGAAGCAATTTTGGATGCATTTTGCAACAATTTCAAAAAGCATCTAAAAATTGAATTTGCATAACAAATGAATTTTTGTATTGCATAAGTGTGAAAAAGGACAAAAATATAAATCAATTGATTGTTGAATCAGAGAAATCCGGTAACAACTTTCTTCAAAATTACATGCTTTTGTGATTTTTTATTTTTATTTTTGGAAAAATAGTGAATTTTTCAAATTTTGAAAAACTGAGGATGTGTTATGGGCTCAATGTAGTATGTGTGTGCAAAAAATTATTCAAATTTGAAGACATTCGGTCAATTCCATATGTGATGTATCATGGAACTCATGATTTCAGATTTTTTTTTAACCTTTTAGACCAGTCCTACAATATTCGAAACAATAATTGATAAAATCGAGAGTAAAAAACAAATGCATCTATAATGTACATGCATGTTTTGTGTTATCATATGGTGACTATAGAGTGTTAAGTGTTAAGCGTTAAAGAAGGAATGAAGGAACTAAGGAGAGAAGAAAGGAAGACTTTTTACCTTATTTTCCCCTCATCCAAAAATCCCGTCTGTGCCGGAGAAGGACTACATGTCAATTTTGAAGTTTCTATCTCAATCGGTTTGGGCTGGATGATAAAGGAGTAATCGTGTTGCTTTCACACTCCATTTTTACTGCGTTCTCTTTCTAAACAGACAGTCAGTATATAAATCATTAAGTGAAATACCACCACATACCTCAAGGTATAACAAATTTGAAAATTTTAGATTTCAGAGTGGGGAGCGGTTTGGCTTGGGCAAAATTTTCCCTTTTTAGAAAAGGCCCCAAACAAAAAACAATCAAAAACGAATTTTCTATATTAGGTGCTTTTGAAAATATTATTGTTTGTTTTATCTACACCAATTTTGGTTTTTTTCTTAAATTTATATTGATTTGATTTTTAGTTTTTAACACGTTAACCCATTTTATAAAACTTATCCATCACGTGGGAATTTCCTGACGAAATTTGATAGAAAGATTTTTATACACTTATTACGCCCTGAAGCGGTGGTATGCGTAATTTAAATTCAAACTTTGAAAAGCGTCGAAAGCGTATGGTATTAACGGGTCCAAATTTTTTTCAAAACTTAATTTTTATTTGTTGCTAAAACAAATATCTATCTAATGAATATTTTGACGATTTTTTAAAAATATTGGTGTTTTTAGACTATTTTTCAAAATTTTAGTATGGCAACACTGGCGAATCAATTTTTATATTTCTTTTTTTAATTTAAATTAATGATGATTTGATGATTTAACACATAAGATGCTTTTCTTATTAGTCCAATTTAAGCATTTCACCAGACTTTGTTTAAAATTCTTTTTATATAGCATTTTTATTTGTCTGCCCCGCCTTTCCTGTAATTCGTACTGCTTACAGAAAAATATTCCATATTCCATTTTCTTAAAGCCTGCATTGGGGACAAATTTATGGAGAAAAACAAGTTATCTGGCAACACTGCTATGGAGTAACGAAACTCTCTTAATACATACTCTTGGAGATTTTCAAAATATATACTACATTTTCTCTTAAAGTATCCACTACAAAAAAAAAATTAAATGTTTACACTATCTCACACCTCTCACTAACTAACAATATATGTGCCTTTTGTTGTTGTATTCATTCGTAGATAGAAATTCTGTTTTCAATTGTTTTTGTATTTTGTTTTGATTTTGAGAACATTGAACTCTGTCATAAATACAACAACTTCGCACGAAAGTGATATCACACTTTTTTTGTGCGCTTTTTATTTCTTTCTTTTTGTTTTGCTTTTATCCGTTGGTGTATGAATGTTTGAGTGTTAGTAATTGTGGTTGCTTAATACGTTAGGTACAATTGAAGCGACAGGCGATCATAATAATGATGACCTCAGAGATATTTAAACAATAAAAAATATTACTAAAATATTAACCTTAAGTTGGGCGCCATTTCAAATATAATTTCAATAGTTACTAAAAACTGGTAGTTAAATCCTAAAATCCTGAACTAGTTTTAAGATAGTTTCGAAAAAATATATTAACAGTGGTACTTTTAATTACATACTTTTCATGCTTTTAAGCACTTTAAATTCAATTTAAAAATTTAATTTGTGCTATTTAATGTGTTCTCTGCATAAGTTTTGTATAATTAACACCAACTTTGTTTATATCAGTGGTCTTCACAA